>CANTAL010000276.1:165000-167500 GCA_947650365.1 Chamaelirium japonicum
TCTATGGTTACGATTCTACCAGATATGTCTTTTTCATTCCGTCTAAAATCGATTTTACGGTATAGGACGCTTATGACCCCCCCCTCTATGCCCTGCGTAATGGATTCCTCTGGCATTACGACCTTTACTACAACGATGCTGTCCATAGATCAATTATTTCGTGGGATTGGATTTCACTTGATTATCTATGGCTACATTGCGTGTGCTCGGGGTAGAAGTTTTGTATAAATGTATCGCCGTGTTATTAAGTATTTTGCTTAAGTTCTTTTCTCTATAAGAGGTGGAATAGAATAACCCGGTTGAAGTGTAATGATCATACGTTTGTAATGCATTGTATGTCCCATAATAGGTCCCATCCTTCTACCCTTTCCCGGGAGTCGATGACTATTCATAGCTATTACCTTGACACCAAAGAAGAGGTTCGACCCAATGCCTTTATTTTCTGTCCTAGTTGATCCTGATTCGACATTAGAAGTATATTGATTGTTCCCCAATAACCGAATACTTTTTTCTGTAAATACTGCATATTTGATTCCATCCATAAATCCATTTTCTTCCCTATGAGTTCCAGTATCGATAAGAATTTCTAGTTCTTACTGTTCATATGTTATGGTATGAATATACCAATTCGTTATGTATGTATGATGAGATTCCATTGATACAGAGCCAATTCCATTAGACTTATTGAACGTTCCCATTGGCGTGCATCCAGCAGGAATTGAACCTACGAATTGCCAATTATGAGTTGGGCGCTTTAACCATTCAGCCATGGATGCTTAACAAGGATCATCGTACATCGTGAATAACCAAATTCCAATTGAAATGAAATCTTTAGGAGGAATCAATGAAACGACATCAATTCAAATCCTGGATCTTCGAATTGTGAGAGAGATCAAGAATTCTCACTATTTCTTAGATTCATGGATCAAATTCGATTCAGTGGGATCTTTCACTCACATTTTTTTCCACCAAGAACGTTTTATGAAACTCTTTGACCCCCGAATTTGGAGTATCCTACTTTCACGTGATTCACAGGGTTCAAGAAGCAATCGATATTTCACGATCAAAGGTGTAGTACTGCTTGTAGTAGCGGTCCTTATATCTCGTATTAACAATCGAAAGATGGTCGAAAGAAAAAATCTCTATTTGATGGGGCTTCTTCCTATACCTATGAATTCCATTGGACCCAGAATGAGACATTGGGAGAATCTTTTTGGTCTTCCAATATTCAATAGGTTGATTGTTTCGCTTCTGTATCTTCCAAAAGGGAAAAAGATTTCTGAGAGTTGTTTCATGGATCCGCAAGAGATGTACTTGGGTTCTCCCAATAAATAAAAAGTGTATCATGCCTGAATCTAACCGGGGTTCGCGCGTGGTGGAGGAACCGGATCGGAAAAAAGAGGGATTCTAGTTGTAAGGTATCTAATGAAACCGTAAGCTGGAATTGAGATCTCATTCAAAGGAAAGATAGCAAATATCTGGAGTTTCTTTTTTTTATCCTATATGGATGATCCGATCCGCAAGGACCATGATTGGGAATTGTTTGATCGTCTTTCTCCGAGGAAGAAGCGAAACATAATCAACTTGAATTTTGGACAGCTATTCGAAGTCTTAGGGAAAGACTTGATTTGTTATCTCATGTCTGCCTTTTCGTGAAAAAAGACCAATTGAAGGGGGGGGGTTCTTCAAACAACAAGGAGCTGAGGCAACTATTCAATCAAATGATATTGAGCATGTTTCCCATCTCTTCTTGAGAAACAAGTGGAGTGTATTTCTTTGCAAAATTGTGCTCAATTTCATATGTGGCAATTCCGCCAAGATCTCTTCGTTAGTTGGGGGAAGAATCAGCACGAATCGGATTTTTTGAGGAACGTAGAGAATTTGATTTGGTTAGACAATGTGTGGTTGGTAAACCAGGATCGGTTTTTTTAGCAAGGTACGGAATGTATTGTCAAATATTCAATATGATTCCACAAGATCCATTTTTCGTTCAAGTAACGGATTGCTAGCCAATTGAAAGGATCTTCTGATCAATCCAGAGATCATTTCGATTCCATTAGAAATGAGGATTCCGAATATCACACATTGATCGATCAAAGAGAGATTCAGCAACTAAAAGAAAGATCGATTCTTTGGGATTCCTTCCTTTCTTCAAACGGAAGGAACAGAGATAGAATCAGATCGATTCCCGAAATGCCTTTTTGGTATCTTCCTCAACGTCCCGGCTATTCACGGAACGTGAGAAGCAGATGAATAATCATCTGCTTCCGGAAGAAATCGAAGAATTTCTTGTGAATCCTACAAGATCAATTCGTTCTTTTTTCTCTGACAGATGGTCAGAACTTCATCTGGGTTCGAATCCTACTGAGAGGTACCACTAGAGATCAGAAATTTTTGAAGAAAAAAACAAGATGTTTCTTTTGTTCCTTCCAGGCGATCGGAAAATAAAGAAATGGTTGATATATTCAAGATAATTACACTATTTACAAAATACCGTCTC
>CANTAL010000276.1:190000-207500 GCA_947650365.1 Chamaelirium japonicum
TAAAAAATGATCGATTTGAAAAGAAAAGTCTACAATTTTTTAAATAAAAAAATGAAGAAAAATATTAATACATAAGATAAATACAAGAATAGATAAGACGAAATTCGTCCACCTCCCATATATTTGATACCTTCCCCTATAAAGAAACTTGAAAACCCAACCCCATTTGTAATTCCATCAATTATACGTCTATTAAAAAGCTGAATTCGTTCGGCCAATCCTCTTACACTCGCGGTTAAGACCTTAGTATAAAAAATATCTATATAACCGCGATTATATGACCAATCATATATCACATTTTTAATTTTGTCCAAGATAATTCTCTTAGGACCCCTTTTTAAAAATGAATTGATTAAGGCCAAATTATGGAAAGATGAATAAACAGACCCATATAAAGTAGATGCTATTAATAGTCCGAAAAAGGCTATACTTACTGAAAAAATTGCATTTTTAAAAAATTCATACCAATCCGCAGAATAATTCGAATTTTGATGAAAAAGGTTTGATCGGGGAGTTAACCATTTTGATAATATATCAAAGTCTACTACGTCTCGATCAAAATGAATTCCTATTGATCCGATGAACAAAGTAAATAATACCAATATAAGCAGAGGAAATAGCATAGTATTATCCGATTCATAAGGATACATATAAGTATCTTTTTTTCCAAAGTAAGTACTAAAACATCGCATTCTATTTCTTACATTATCATGAATTTTATATGCATCCTTTTTTGAAGAAAAGGAGACCTTATTCTTATTATTTATTGTTGATAAAAGTAAATTTCTATTGACTGCTTTAGGCACTTCTTTTCCCCATAGAGATATTGAATAGAACGAACTATTTTTAGTGCTACTGTAATTTTTAAAATTAACACGAAAATGTCCATCAAAAATAAGTAAATACATCCGAAACATATAAAATGCGGTTAATCCTGTTGTGAAACAAGCTATTATTGCGAAAATTGGTGAATACAACCAACTATCATTAAGAATTTCATCTTTTGACCAAAAACAAGCAAGAGGTGGAATCCCACAAAGAGAAAGTGTACCAAATAAAAAAGTAATTCTTGTAATTGGAACATATCTTGTTAAACCGCCCATAAGGACCATATTTTGACTTTTATCCGGTGAATATCCAACAATAGGTTCCATTGAATGAATAATAGATCCGGATCCCAAAAACAATAAAGCTTTAGAATAGGCATGGGTGATCAAATGGAATAAAGCAGCTCGATAAGAACCTATACCTAGAGCTAACATAATATAACCCAATTGAGACATTGTAGAATAGGCTAAACTTTTTTTAATGTCTCCTTGAGCAAGAGCTAAAGTGGCTCCTAATAGTACTGTTATTACGCCTATTAAAGAAAGGAGATTCATTATGTAAGGTATGACCATGAAAAGAGGAAGAAGCCGAGCTACAAGGAAAATTCCCGCAGCTACCATGGTAGCTGCGTGTATAAGAGCCGAAATGGGGGTGGGTCCCTCCATGGCATCAGGTAACCATACGTGAAGGGGAAATTGTGCAGATTTAGCAATTGCGCCGACAAACAATAAAGAGCCACACGTAGTATCAAATAAAGAATTGACCTCATTATTCTGGATCAAGTTTTTAACTATTTTGAACAAATCCCGAAATTCGAAACTGCCTGTTATCCAATAAAAACCTAAGATTCCTAATAATAAACCAAAATCCCCTACACGATTCGTTACAAAAGCTTTTTGGCAAGCACTTGCTGCAATCGGGCGTGTAAACCAAAAACCTATTAATAAATACGAACACATTCCCACCAGTTCCCAAAAAATATAAATTTGTATCAAATTGGAACTAGTAACTAATCCCAACATAGAAGTATTGGAAAAACTCATATAAGCAAAAAATCTCAAATATCCTTGATCGTGAGACATATAATTGTCACTATAAATAAGAACCATAATCCCCGCAGTAGTAATTAGTATTGACATAATCGAAGTAAGTGGATCGATCAAGTATCCAAACTCTAACGAAAAATCATTATTGATGGTCCAAGACCATAGATATTGATAAATAAAACCTCCATTTATTTGCTGAATAGACAGATTAGCCGAAAACACCATAATTATACTTAGCATTAAAACACTAATAAAAGCCCACATACGACGAATATTTTTCGTTGCTGTAGGAATAAGCAAAAGTCCAAATCCTATTGACATAGTAACTGTAAGTGGAAGAAAGGGTATTATCCATGCATATTGATATGTATGTTCCATAAAAAAAAAATATATTTATAAAAATAATATTACAGAATATGAAATTTTTCGTCATGATACTATACTACTACTATCATATTCTAAGGATTTATAACCATACTATATAGTAAGAAAAACTGTTATACCAAAAACGGCGCTTAATTGGAATATGTGTCATAGTATCCATCAATATTTTGAATCAATAAAGGGGACCTTAGTTATTCTAAAGTTATTCTAATTCATTTTTTTTTTTTTTTAGTAATTATCTAACCCATTTTGGAACTGATTGATTTGAGTCCAATAAGGAAAACTTATGTTTTTTGCAAATACTATGCTATGATATTCCTTACTTCGTATAGAACTGAAATTCAAAATTGGCTAGAGTTATCTTTCTTGGGTAATAGAATGTCTTGTTTAAGAGATTAACTACTAATTCTAATTTAATTAGAATTTAAATTATAGGGATGGCACGGCACTCTGAACTTAATCATTAATCAATTAATAGAAAAAAAAAAAAGGATTTTACTTTTTAAAATCAGAGTCTCTTCTATTTTTTTTATCCACATATCGGTGATATACGATGGGCACTTATATATATATATATATATATATATATATATATACATATATATATATTTGTATTCTTGTTTGTATTTTGTATGTTATGTTATGAAATTTATTATCCGCGGGATAAGTATGGATAATGACTAAAAAGAATGATCTATTTTGAACAATACATGTCTTTCACATACAACGATAAAAATGAGTACTACTTTTTGAATGGTGGTTCCAAAAAAACGTACTTCTATGTCAAAAAAACGTATTCGTAAAAATATTTGGAAGAAGAAGGGATATTTAACTGCAGTAAAAGCCCTTTCTTTGGCTAAATCGGTTTCCACCGGGCACTCGAAAAGTTTTTTTGTGCGACAAACAAGTAATAAAGTCTTGGAATGATCTGAATCGACATACCAGGAAGGGCTTAAACTTTTTTTTTTAATTCAAGACGAATGATTCACATTAACTAATGTATTGAACTCCTCAATATTAGTTAGAACTAGCTGTCATGGTATGTAAAATAAGAATTCTTCCGCCTATTGGCTTCTATTCTACTTATATTCTATAAGTCTATTCTATAAGTATTATTATTATTTTTAGTTTTACACCCTATATAGTATATTTTATAGTTAATGTTAATTTGTGAGATGATTATTGTTTCAATCTCTATCAATTCACTTTTCCTAGTAGGAAAAGTGAATTGATAGAGATTGAAACTCTTTTCTTATTTTCTTATCTGTCTAGCCCAAAACTTAATTGGATTTAGGAAATGTTATCATAAAAATTATGGGCACTAACGAATAGTATTAATACTTAATCATACTAAGGTATCAAAATAGTTAGAAAAATTCCTTTAATTTAGTGATGAAATTGTGATACATAGTAAATTCGATTTATTTTATTTTGTTTATTTCATAGATTCAAAAAAAACATAGAAAAAAGGACAATTTTGAGTTCTATACCTCGACTGAGAACAAAACTATCGAGTTCCAACCGTTCTGGGAGAACCCAGTTTCTAGTACGCGAAAGTTGATTGTTAAAACTGAATCCTACGGTAATACTAACTAAGGGTTATTTAACATTCACATATTCAATTAATTAAAAAATTTAAATGAGCTTTAGTCGTCGATTCTAAAGTTTCCTAAACTAGATTGAATCCTTGAATCTCGACGACTCGAGATGAAGTAACTATTATTTATTATTATTTAAAGTAAGCCGCCATGGTGAAATCGGTAGACACGCTGCTCTTAGGAAGCAGTGCTAGAGCATCTCGGTTCGAGTCCGAGTGGCGGCATCTCCTAAAAGGGACATAATGGATCCTATAATGTATTTAATTTCCAATTTAAATTATGTAATGGGGCTCCTTTTATGATATTTGTGACTTTCGAACATATATTAACTCATATTTCTTTTTCGATTATTTTAATGGTGATTACAATTCATTTGATGACCTTATTAGTCCACAAAATCGTAGGATTACGCGATTCGTCGGAAAAGGGGATGATAGCTACCCTTTTTTCTATAACAGGATTATTAGTTATTCGTTGGATTTATTCGGGACATTTCCCATTAAGTAATTTATACGAGTCATTAATTTTCCTTTCATGGGGTTTTTCCATTATTTATATGATTTCTAAGATTAAGATACGGAACCAAAAAAATTATTTAAGCGCAATAACCGCACCAAGTGCTATTTTTACCCAAGGTTTCGCCACGTCGGGTCTTTCAACCAAAATGCATCCATCTGCAATATTAGTACCTGCTCTACAATCTCAGTGGTTAATGATGCACGTAAGTATGATGTTATTGAGCTATGCAGCTCTTTTATGCGGATCATTATTATCAGTCGCTCTTCTAGTCATTACATTTCAAAAAAACATCGATATTTTTTTGAAAAGAAAAAATTTCTTAATTAAGAAATTTTTCTTTGGCGAGATCAAATACTTGAATGAGAAAAGAAGTGTTTTAAAAAACACTTCTTTTTTTTCATTTCAAAATTATTACAAATATCAATTGACTCGGCGTTTGGATTATTGGAGTTATCGTGTCATTAGTTTAGGATTTACCCTTTTAACCATAGGCATTATTTCTGGAGCAGTATGGGCTAATGAGACATGGGGATCTTATTGGAATTGGGACCCCAAGGAAACTTGGGCATTTATTACTTGGACCATATTCGCGATTTATTCGCATACTAAAACAAATCAAAGTTTACAAGATATGAATTCGGCACTTGTAGCTTCTATAGGATTTCTTATAATTTGGATATGCTATTTTGGGATCAATCTATTAGGAATAGGTCTACATAGTTATGGTTCATTCGCATTAACATAATTTTAATTGAATAAACTACATGAAAAATAAATAAGAAGATTGTCTCATATATTCATATATAATGTAACAAAAGTTTGTGCTAGTTTTTGAGAACCGTTTTGCTCAAGGGGTCAAATGGTTCTCAAAAACTCGAGAGGCATCTCATTACAATTTTAATTCACTTCCTTTTTTTTTTCTAAGCAAACTATTTTTAAAATATTAAATTCACAGAATTTTAATACTTTCTGTTTCATTAATAAAAACTATCTATAAAAATAATTAGATAGGATAGCCTGTACCTTATCAACTGATAACAAGAGAACTAAATCCGGATAAATACCAATCCCTATTACGGGTAGAAAGATACAGATCGAAACAAAGAGTTCTCGTGGTCCATAATCGACAAAAATGGAGTTTGGGGCATTGAATAGCTTGTATCCGTGGAACATCTGACGTAACATAGATAATAAATAAATAGGAGTTAATATCATTCCAATTGCCATTACAAAAGTAATTAGCACTTTTGGCATTAAAAGATATTTTGAGCTGGTAATTATTCCCAAAAATACTACTAATTCTGCAACAAAACCACTCATTCCTGGCAATGCAAGAGAAGCCATCGAGAAACTACTGAACAGGGTAAATATTTTTGGCATTGGGATAGATATCCCCCCCATTTTGTCGAGATAAACAAGACGTATTCTATCACAACTCGTTCCCGCCAAGAAAAAAAGTGCAGCGCCAATAAATCCATGAGAAAGTATTTGTAAAATGGCTCCGTTTAGTCCCATGTTAGTTATAGAACCAATTCCTATAATTGTGAAACCCATGTGAGATACGGAAGAATAGGCTATTTTCTTTTTTAAATTGCGTTGACCAAAAGAGGTTGAAGCTGCATAGATTATTTGCATTGTTCCCGCTATCACAAACCAGGGAGAAAATATAGAATGAGCGTGGGGTAATAATTCCATATTGATCCGAATCAATCCATATGCTCCCATTTTCAATAAGATTCCAGCTAGAAGCATACATGTACTGTAATGTGCCTCTCCGTGGGTATCTGGTAACCAAGTATGTAGGGGGATAATCGGCGATTTGACAGCATAAACAATAAGGAAACCGAAATAGAATATTATTTCCAATGCCACAGGATATGATTGATTAGCTAATCTTTCAAAATCTAATGTTGGCTCATTGGAACCATATAAACCTATACCTAGAACTCCTATTAAGAGAAAAATGGAACCCCCCGCAGTGTACAAAATAAACTTTGTAGCCGAGTACAGACGTTTCTTTCCCCCCCACATGGATAAAAGTAAGTAAACAGGAATTAATTCTAACTCCCACATGATGAAAAAAAGTAAAAGGTCCCGAGAAGAAAATGATCCTATTTGACCACTGTACATTGCTAACATCAGGAAATAAAATAATCGCGAATTTCGAGTAACGGGCCAAGCCGCTAAAGTAGCTAAAGTGGCAATAAATCCTGTCAGTAAAATAGGTCCTATGGAAAGCCCGTCGATTCCCAGTCTCCAGTGAAAATCCAAAATATTTATCCATTGAAAATCTTCTTCCAATTGGATTAATGGGTCATCCAATTGGAAATGGTAACAGAATGCATAAGTCGTTAGAAGGAGTTCTAATAAGCATATACATAGAGTATACCACCGAAACGCCTTATTCCCCCCATGAGGGGGAATAAAAATTGAAGAACCCGCAAATACCGGCAAAACAACAAGTATTGTTAACAAAGGAAAATAACTCGTGATAAAGACAAGATACGCTTTAACCAGAAAAGCCCGTGCTCAGAATAATATATATATATATTATAATTAGAGTAGGGGCTTTTGTCGGTAAAGAGGAATCAAATGATAATGATTCAAGTGGATTTTTTTGTAACGTATCAATCAATAGGCTAAACCCATGCTGCGAGTTGTTTCATGCCATAAATAAACACGGACACTCAAAAAATCCGTTGGGCAAGCGGATTCACATCTCTTACAACCTACACAATCTTCGGTTCTTGGTGCAGAAGCAATTTGCTTAGCTTTACATCCGTCCCAAGGTATCATTTCCAGTACATCCGTGGGACAGGCTCGTACACATTGAGTACACCCTATACATGTATCATAAATTTTTACTGAATGTGACATTGAAACTATAAATTCTAGTTTTGAACATAAAAAATTTTTGATCTGGTATGGTAAAATCAGTAGTAAATGAATTAATTATATATTTATATTGTAGACACCAGACAAATCAGTGATTTTTATCCATTTTTTTTTTTTTTTAGAATAAATATATTTATAAACCTGTTCATGAAAAAGTGCCAAGAAACTTTGATTTATGTTTCAACAATCACAGTCATATAAATAAGTCGCACATATGAATTCAAATTGGTCAACAATCCAAAATCCAATATTGAATAGGAAATATTCATTAATATTCCATATTAGTAGAATTTTAATAAATAATAATATTATTACATAATGAATGATTACAACTAATTATTCAACAAATTTGATTGATTGATACGAGTTGATTTTATGTTATGATGGATCGACGAAACAATAGCTAGCCCAATAACTGCTTCCGCGGCTGCAATAGCTATGACAAAGATTGAGAAAACGTCTCCTTTTAATTGGCGATTATCAAATAAATCAGAAAATGTTACGAGATTTATATTAACCGAATTTAGTATAAGCTCAAGACACATAAGCGCTCTAACCATGTTTCGACTTGTGATTAATCCGTAGATACCGATAGAAAATAAATAGATACTTAAAAAAAGTACATGCTCGAACATCATCGACTAACTCCTCGTGAATCTCGATTCATTTCAATATTAACAACAATTCGACTGATTTGATTGACTAGAATAGAACAATTACAGAATAAAAGTTGGTATTGGCAATAGATTTAACTAAAAACTTTAAACTTTCTATTTTTTTTTTATTCAAAATTGTAAATTTTTAGACTTTTTTAATTCTAAGTATTTTTTATTGACGAGCCATAGTAATTGCGCCTATTAAGGAAACTAATAGAATTATAGAAATGAGTTCAAAGGGAAGATAAAAATCTGTTGATAAATGAATCCCAGTTTGTTGAACGTTAATTATTAGGTCCTGCTCTAGAATATGGTTTGATCTTGTAGTCCAAAGAATTCCGTACCATGATGTATCTGGAATAGTAGTAATTAGTGAAAAAAGAATACTTATACAAACCAGTGAAGTGGCCCCATCTCCGACGGTCAAAAGACGAGAATCGTTGAAATATTCTGAACCATTCATGAACATTACAGCAAATATGATTAAGACATTTATGGCTCCTACATAAATAAGGAGTTGTGCAGCAGCTACAAAATAGGAATTCGATGGAATATATAATAAGGATATACAAACAAGAACCAATCCCAACGAAAAGGCAGAATAAATTGGATTGGTAAATAAGACTACTCCCAGACCCCCTAATATAAGAACTGATCCTAGAAATACTACAAGAATATCATGTATTGGTTCAGATAAATCCATTATGTATAAAATAAGTCTAAAGATTTCATGACCTTGCTGAATAGTCCAGGAAGGGAAAAGAGCTTACCTCGTTTTTATTGTATATTATACGTTACTAAATTAAATATTAATGTAGTATAGATTAATATCGATATAGATAAAGTTTTTAGACCAATCCTACTTTTTTTCTGAGAAAGAAAAGGGTAGTTGAAATTTTATATTTCAAAATCATCACTAAAAATATATTCTCAGTTTAAATCAAACAGCGATTCTCAACAATTATTAGTTATTATTTACAGTTACTGACTAACCAAAATGAAAAGTATCCTTTCTATCAAAATTGCGAAAAAGAAGATCTTAGTAATTGGTAATCGTTCTTGAATCGAGGGATTTTTCTTTGTATATTTTGATTTGAGTCGAATTCATAACGGTTTGAATTGTGTAATCCCAAATTACTGACGTTGGTAACCGACCCAAAGCAATTTGATTATAATTCAATTCGTGACGATCATAAGTAGAAAGTTCATATTCTTCAGTCATCGATAAACAGTTTGTTGGACAATATTCGACACAGTTACCACAAAATATACATACACCAAAATCAATACTATAATTAAGCAATCGTTTCTTTTTAATATCTCTTTCAAATCTCCAATCAACAACGGGTAGATCTATAGGGCATACACGAACACATACTTCACAAGCAATACACTTATCAAATTCAAAATGGATTCGACCGCGGAAACGCTCTGATGTGATCGATTTTTCATAAGGATATTGAATAGTTATAGGTAAACGATTTGTATGGGATAAGGTAATTATGAAACTTTGACCAATGTACCTTGCGGCTCGTATTATTTGTTGACCATAATTCACGAACACCACGTTATCATAGGGAACATATTTTATATATTGATGAATAAATGGATGCTTTTTTTCTCTTGTTTGAGAGAGGCTATGAGCATAGAATATCGTTATTGTATTCTGTTATTTATAGTGAAACAAGTTGGAAAGAAGTTGTCAATAATAAATTACCTAGAGAAATAGGTAAAAGAAATTTCCATCCAAGATTTAATAGCTGGTCCATTCTCATCCTAGGTAAAGTCCATCTTGTTGTGATAGAGATGAACAGAAACAAATAAGCTTTAGCTAATGTAATAAAGATATCAATTATCATTCCAAAGACTCCATTTATTCCGAAAGGTTCAGAAATGAATATGTACGGAATAGAAAAATTCCACCCACCTAAATAAAGAACTGTTATAAATAATGAAGAAACTAATAGATTTAGGTAAGAAGCAACGTAAAATAACCCATATTTTATACCCGAATATTCGGTTTGATAACCTGCTACTAATTCCTCCTCCGCTTCTGGTAAATCAAAGGGTAATCTCTCACATTCTGCCAAAGAAGAAATGAAAAAAACTATAAACCCTATGGGTTGCCGCCACAGATTCCACCCCCAAAAACCATATTTTGACTGTGCCTCAACAACATCAACTGTACTTAAACTGTTAGATAATCATAGTTGATAATAACATCACTGCTCCCATCACTATTCCAAAACCGTACATGAGATTTTTACCTCATACGGCTCCTCTATGGCCACAAATAAATGTAAAGACCTGTTCCGTATTATCGGTATCTTTGGAGGGTAGATACGATAAAATACATTGGAGAGTTTCCAAAATTAGACCAATGAAATTCTGTCTGCTAAAATAAATAAAAAACGTGCTTTCGAATTGATCTCGTCCCTTATAATTAAAATGAATCTTTGTTCGGTAATAATTAAATCCTTCAATAAAAATAAAATACTCGTTATATCTATCTATAGATAGAAAGAATTAGTCACTAGTTCATGAATCATAAATAATAAGAATTCCACATGTATGGATATGATATATATATATGGAGGAAATAAAATAAAAAAAGATCTTTTTTTATTTTTCCATTCTATTATGACATTCTATTTCTTTTGTTCTTGTTCTTCTTTCTCAGAAGAGAGTACTCTTAAAAAAAAAAAAAGAATATTAATAATAATAATAAAGGATTAATTCGTTCTTAATAGTCATTTCTTTATTCAGTGAATAGGAGCATACTCTAGATCGAAATCGTGGGGAAGTACTGCTTGATCATTTCTACCAACTTAAAGCCCCTGTTATGATTCGTTTTAGGCAAAAAAACCTTTTTTTGATACCTTACATTATCTTCATTACTAATCCTTTGTGTACCTTTGTGTTCCTAACTGTTCGCTGATTCTTGATTGATTCCCAATATGGTAATATATACAAGACAGTAGTAGAAACTCCATACAGTTGATCTTTTGCGCCCGCTTCAAGATATGATGACTAATCAAAGAATCTTGGGATAAACAGTTTTCACTGCTTATGTTTACTTTCACTTTTTTGTATATAGGGAATGAGATTTTATCCTCTTACTACAAATTTATAAGGTGTTTTGTTTCACTCATATAACTATTTGGTTTAACTCATCGACCTGAATTAAATGAATGATGAATAAAAAAAAAAAATGAAGATACCTATTCAATACATTAAGCTTCCTTCCTTTATTTCATTTCTGAGAGAAGTAAAAGTTCATGTTCCAACGAATCACACGTAGAGATATTGATAATACACATAGAGTTAATGGTATTTCATAACTAATAGATGGAGCAGCAGCTCGTAAACCACCCGAAAAGGAATATTTATTATTTGATCCATATCCTGATATAAGAAGCCCAATGGGGGCAATACTTGAAATGGAGATCCATAAAGAAACACCTATACTGAGATCGGCTAAAACAAGTCGATATCCAAAAGGAATTACTAAAAAACTTAGTAGAATTGATATGACCGCTATAGACGGTCCGACACTAAACAAATGAATATCCCCCCTAGATGGGACAAGGTCCTCTTTAAAAAGTAGTTTAGTCCCGTCTGCTAGAGCTTGAAGAATTCCCAACGGGCCGGTATATTCGGGCCCAATACGTTGTTGTATCGCCGCAGATATTTCTCTTTCTAACCATACAATTACCAGTACCTCTAGCGTGATTCCTAATATAAGTATCAAAACGGGGACAAACTGCCAGATAAATCCATAGATTTCTTTTAAGAATTCTAATTTAGAAAAAGAATTGATAGTTTGTACTTCTGTCGTGCCAATTATCATTTCAACGATCAACTTCTCCCATAATGATATCTATACTACCCAGTATCGTCATGATATCCGCCAATTTCATTCTTTTAATTAGCTGAGGGAGAATTTGCAAATTTATGAAACCGGGTGGACGAATTTTCCATCTCCAAGGAAAAACACTACTATCTCCTATCAAATAAATTCCTAATTCTCCTTTTGGGGCTTCTACTCTTACATAAAGTTCTTGTTTCAACAATTCAAAATGGGGGGAAGGTTTTTTACTAATGAATCTATATTCAAAATCATTCCATTCAGAATTTTTTGCTCTATCAAAACGCCGAACTTCTAAATTCTCATAAGGTCCTCCAGGAATTCCTTCTAGAGCCTGTTGAATAATTTTTACGGATTCCCTCATTTCACCGATTCGTACTAAATACCGAGCTAATGAATCTCCTTCTTTTTGCCATTGAGCTTTCCAATCGAATTCATTGTAAGATTCATAATGATCAATTTTACGAAGATCCCATTGGATCCCAGAAGCTCGTAACATTGGTCCTGATAAGCCCCAACTTATTGCTTCCTCTCCACCAATAATGCCCACTCCTTCAACGCGTTCCAAAAAAATGGGATTCCGCGTAATAAGTTTTTGATATTCAACAACTCCTGTTAAAAAATAATTACAGAAATCTAAACATTTATCTATCCAGCCATGAGGTAGATCAGCAGCTACTCCTCCGATACGGAAATAATTATGCATCATTCGCATACCTGTGGCAGCTTCAAATAGATCATAGAGCAATTCTCTCTCTCTGAAAATATAGAAAAAGGGAGTCTGTGCACCGATATCCGCCATAAAAGGTCCAAGCCATAACAAATGAGAAGCTATACGACTCAGCTCCAGCATAATGACTCTGATATAGCTGGCCCTTTGAGGTACTTGAACATTTCCCAGTTGTTCTGGTGCATTGACCGTTATTGCTTCTGTAAACATAGTAGCTAAATAATCCCAACGGGTTACATAAGGCAAATATTGTATAATTGTTCGGTTTTCTGCTATTTTCTCCATCCCTCTGTGTAAATAGCCCAATATGGGTTCACAGTCAATAACATCTTCACCATCGAGAGTAACGATTAGTCGAAGAACACCATGCATTGATGGGTGGTGAGGACCCATATTGACTATCATGAGATCTTTTCTTGTGGCCGGTGCAGTCATATCTTTTCTTCCCTAATTCATTATTCTATTAATTTAAGAATCTAATTTCTCAAAATTTCTAAAAAGAAAAAATATAATAACAATTAATAAAAAAAAAACGAATCTTCAAATTAACGAGTTTTTGGCTCCCGAATATCTAACTGACTAATTAATTTCTTATAACGTACTCTATTTTTCTTTGACAAATAAGTCAGCAGCCGTTGACGTTTTCCCAGAATTCTTCGTAGACCTCTTTGTGATAAAAAATCTTTTTTGTGCAATTCCAAATGCGAAGTAAGCCTCTGTATCTTATTGGTGAAATTTAATACTTGAAATTCAACAGACCCTTTGTTGTTTTCTTCTTTTTCTTGTTTTGGAATAAACAAGATGGATGAATTTTTTACCATAACAAAATTCTTAAACATCTTTTTTCTTTTTTCTTTCTTTTTTATTTTATAGATTTTACCAATAAGGAATAATAATTATTATGATTATGCCAGTGATTTGAATCTGGTATACACAAAAGCTTAATTTAGGTTTATTCATATACTACTTTGATTTAGTATTTATTCTATCCAAAACTAATTTTCTTTCAAACATAAAATTGGTTTTGGATAGAAAAAGATATAATACATTTACACATTTACGAAAGAGAATGATTTCTTTTTACCAAAAAACCATTCTGTCAATTTATTATTCCTAGAGCCAGTTGAATTGATATGCCATTAAATCGGTATTATATTATGTACTAAAATGTAACACAACGTATGCGTACATCTTTCTACATCTACCGAATATGTCATGCGATATATAGGCAATATATCATTAACTAATTCTGAATTTTGGATACATCTGTATCCTTGACATACTGAAACGACTGCCGTTATTGGTATCAAACCAATAGCGATTCATACAAGCTAAATCTTCTAATCGATAATTGGGCCAAAGAAGCAATTTGAATTTAATAAATTTATTTGCATCTGTATTAAGACACTCGTCCTCATTCAAAAATTGTCCGCAGTTTCTTATCTTTTTTTCTTTGAAAAATACTGGATTTATATCCACAATATTAATATTTGAATTCCAGGAATTGAAACAAATTCGAATTCTCAATTCTCTACGGCGTCTAGGAGATAGAATATTTTCTGGAACAAGGAAATTATAATGATTTTTTTTTTGATTCACAAGCATATTGCTATGTTGTCTAATGGATCTGTCGAAATTCTTCTTATCAACATGTCTTTCTTTTATGGATTTTCTATTTCTATTAGTTTTCATTTCTTCTTTATTCTTATCAACCAATGCAATACTTATGGTTTGATAGATAATAAATTGTCCATCCCTTTTTATAAATAAACGAATTGGTTCAATAATAAATATTCCCCTTTTTATCAATTCTGTAAGAGCTAGATCCTTCTGAATCAGCATTACATCCAGACGCATTTCTTCTCTTTGAATCGAGGATATAGCAATTTCCCTTGGATTTGTCATTCTAAGTAGGATACAATACACTTTGATATTATCGATCATAATTTGATTCAAGGGGTCATCCCATCTTAATTGAAAAAGGAAAAATTTTTTCAGGAAGAAATCTAGTTCTGCTTCTTTGTTGCTCTTGGATTTTTTTTTCTTTTTACGTTTTTTAGTGTCTGATCTCGCGGAATCTTCATCTTTTTTTTTTTTTTGTTTTCGTAGATCTGATCCAAGAACTCTTTTGCCCTGTTGTTCGTTTTTTTCTTGGTTGGAATTTTCTAATTCAAGATATTCTTTTTGATTGGATGATGGATGAGTATTATTTTTTTGATTTACATTGATGTTTTTATTTTGACTACTATTTTTATTTCTTTGGAAATCTAAAAGAAGTAATTTGATTGGTATAATCCAGGGTTGAATCTTATATGTATCAAAAAGTAGCACAAATTCTGTGAACAACCAAGATTCTAGATTTGATATGTTACGATTACGATAGAATCTTTCTTGATTCATTCCTATCCAATCAAAAAAGTTTCTTTTTTGATTGGATAGCTTGATTTCTTGATGAATCGAAATATCTTTTTTTTTCATTTTTTGATACTTATTAGTTTCAGTCTTAGTATTTTTATTAATCTTGGGGCTGACATGCGTATTGGTCCAAGTCTCAATATCAATATTCTTTCTAATAAAAAAATGGATAATTCTGCAATTAAAATATTTTCTATCCGGATTTTTATCCGTATCAATAATATATCTATCTTCCAGATAATTACTAATAACTGTATTTATTAATACATAAATTGAGTCGGGTTTCGTTGTATTGAAATTATATGGATATTGAATTTCGTGGTTACTGTTTACTTGTAATTTTGATTCATAAACATATGAGTCCTTGTCCTTATTATCCCCATAATTCATATATTTATGTGATAAAAGATCATATCTGTAGTGTTTTTTAAATTTTTCTTTTTGATTCATCAATGAATCCACTGCATAATAATTTTCTTTCATGTAATGATGAATTTTTTCTTTTTTATACGAATCCAATTTAATTGAGTCTTTATTTTGAATCGTACGACCTTGATTGACTCTATTTCGCCGTTTTTTTTGTTCCAATTGATACCATTTTGTCTGGGATAAATTGTATTGATAATGGCCCTTTAACCAGTTTTTCCATTCATTCATCCCAGACTTTTTAATTTTCTTATGCCTTGCTTTATAATCAAATATTCCTCGTTTTATACAATAATCCTCGATTTTATCCCTAAGATAATGATAAGTACCGCGATCTTGAAGTACAGATCTCAAGTAATACTTGTTAAATAATTTGGTTTGTGATAATTTGTAAAATACATATGCTTGTGACAAGTAAGATAAGTCACAATGACTATTTAAATTCTTATTACTAATATTAGTATTATAAAACGACCTTTTTATAGTCGAAATAAAGTTCATTGTATTTTGATTTGTTTCATCAATTCCTTCTTTATTTTTTTCATCGTTGTAAATGGATTTATTGATAATCTTTTTCTTTGATTCAAAGAAAAGTTGTGCATGGATCCTTGGAATGTTAATTGTACACAGGAAGATATCTATGTATATTTTTTCAATGAAAGATTTTATAAAATAATTTGATTTTCGTATTAAGCGGATATTGTTTCTTTTGAATAGATGCCAAATATATTTCTTCGATTCCGATCTTTTATCATCATAAGTGAGAACTATTTTTTTCTTGTCTTTTCTAATTCGTTCTATTTGATTCCTGATTGTGATCATCCTATCAGAAAGATCTTTCATTTTTTTTTCTAGGAGTAAATAATTTGTCCAATTCATGGATCGAATTTGAATAGTCGATTCATTATTAATTTTATTCTTGATTTTGGAATCTTTTCTGTTTTCATTTGGTTTATATACTTTCCCTTTCCTAAATTCAAATAATAAAATTGGGTTTATTTTTTCGAGTTCCTTCATTATTCGTTTTATAACTACAACTATTTTTCTGATCCATCCTGTTCTTTTTTTTTTTGAAATTTGTAAAGAACGTTTTCTTCTTTCTTTTAAAACTCTTAGAACTATAAAAAATTTATTTTTCACCTTTCTAATTGTTCTTTCGAGCTCTTTACAAATAGGTTCAAAAAAAGAAGGTCGTTTTCGGGGAGAACCGAAGGGAAGTTCTGCTTCCATTCCCCATATTGTTAAAAAACAATAATTTTTTTTTTTTTTTTTCATTGAATCTCTATGACGAGACCATACCTTAGATCTTCGCCAAGGTTTCAGGCAGAAAGGAAATATAATCTTTATCTGAATCCCGTCCGTTAACCAATTTTTGGGAAATTCTGTTTCTGATAATTGAATGCCATTATAGGTGCATTTAACGTGCATTTCTCTATTCCATTCCTTAAAATCCTCGTACCATTCGGGAAATTGGAATAATAACATACGGCCAACATTTTTAGCTATTATTAATAAAGGTAATACAATGTATTTTCTAAGAAAAGATTGGATTAATAACATCGCACCTCTTATTGCTTGAGCACATATAATGGTATCCCAAGTTTCTGATATTGTTATCCGGTCATTTTCGTCTTTTTTCTCTTTTTTTTTTGCTCCTTCTTCCTCAAAATCAGAAATTTTTAATTCCGATTCTGTACCGACCCAATTCCTAAAAATGAGATTTGTCATTTCAAAAATATCAAAGAGAGGAAAAAAAAATGTTTTGTCTATTCGATCCAGAAAAAGTGGGGAATGCACATTTGCTTGAAACATTTCCAAAATAATAGTTTTGCGTCTTTGAGCACGCATGGATCCTTTTATTATATCCCGACGAAAATCCGATTGTTGAGAGTAACGTATCAAAGCCACTTCTTCTTCTTGTTCTTGTTCTTGATCACTATTACTATTACTAGTATTATTACTACTAGTAACGGTATTGGTATTCTGATCGTTATCAGTAAAAATTACCACGATTTTTGATTTTCTTGAACAAATCTCATGATCTTCATCTTCTGCCGATTCTTCCTCATTTTCTTCCTCCAGCTCCTCTAAATCCTCGCTCAATTTATATGACCATCGAGGAACCTTTTTACTTA
>CANTAL010000276.1:225000-227500 GCA_947650365.1 Chamaelirium japonicum
CGTGAATATCTGAATAGGACGAACCGGCCTCCGTGGATATCTTTGCTTCGGAACAAAACAAAACAATTAGAATTAGGCTCGGTCAACAGGAATGTGTATTATCCATATGGGAGATCTTCCAATTGAGAAGATCCATCGACCTGAGACGAAGAGAAAGGTCTATCTATTTTCTTTAGTTATTCAGTTAAACCAATGATTCGTTATTGGAGCAGATAGCAACAACCATTTCATCGGACATGCGTATTTTTTATTTTCCGATGGATTTACATGGTTTCATTAATGGAAATTGTTTGATGTAGTGAGTAAATAGGCTCTGGTTGTTCGCCGTTCAAGAATTCTTGTTTAGGCAGTTCATATCATCCATACATAGTGTTTTGATCTAAGACTTCAATTCTTCCATCTTTCAGCAGTAGCATATTGTTCCATGGGGCTAAGATCAAAAATATGGAATAAACAAGTGTTTCCACGACTCTACCACCCCGCCAATTCTGTTCCACTTAATCCCCTTTTCAAGGAATGGGAAATCTCCTGTTACATGAATCAAATGTTTCATTTCATCCGGGAAAAGCCATCTCTTTCTCAACAATGTCTTTGTCATTTGATCAAATAGCGTTCCGTTAGATAGGAACAGATTTGATAAATACTGATAACTCTCGGATAAAGTATTAGAATGGAAAGATCCATTAGATAATGAACTATTGGTTCTAAGCCATCTCTGGCGATGAATCAACAATTCGAAGTGCTTTTCTTGCATATTCTTGATGAACCAGCGTTTATATATAGATGTAGGAGGATTTGTTTGGGAAGTAATAAGCCCCTTTGACATCTCTTCATCTGCAAAGAATTCTCGACGGGAAAACACAGAGACAAAGGGCTGATCTTTGAATAGGAAAAAGAATGGATCCGCAGGGTCCCAAATGAATTGGCTTATTCGAAAAAAGCCTTGTTCTTTGGAAGATCTATCTCGTGTCTGGTACTGCAGGGTTCCACTCTGCAAGAACTCCGAATCATTCTCTTGAAGCTCATCCTCTTTATGATAAATGACCCGCTTGCCCCGAAATGCCCCGGCCCAATAGGGAAATCCCAATTCAGTGGGCCTTTCGATACAATCAAATAGATTGCCACAAGGGCGCCATATTCTAGGAGCCCAAACTATGTGATTGAATAAATCCTCCTCTATCTGTTGCGGGTCGAGGGCTCCTTCTCCTTCCCCTTCTTCAAACTCCGAGATAGAACAAGACCTATTTTGCATCATATCTAACTGATTCCTTGGTTCGGGCCGAAGAAGTAATGTCACTCGATTATTATCAAACTGGCTGCAATCTTTTTCTGTCCGTGAGGATCCCACCAGAGCACCTTCTACTTCTAATAGGCCATGAACTAGATCAGAATCATTCTCAACGAAGCCATAAGAAGTGATCCCATTTTTTTCATCGGGTCCGGGTGAAGACAAAAGATCTTGAGCGACCAATCCGGCAGAACAACTCAAAAGATAAAGAAGTATCGTTAATTTCTTCATGCTCGTTCCAAGTTCGAAGTACCATTTGTACAAATAAGAATCCCCTTCCTTACTTGATTTCTTCTTCATCTTCATATAGATAGATATAGGATCTATGGGGCAATTACTTAGAAGTACATTTTGTGCAACAGCCCTTCCTATCTGATAGAAAAGGATCTCATGATCCTGAACCGATCTTACCTGGGATCGCAAATTCCAAGTTTGTCTATGAAGAGCTGATCTAATTGTATTAGTTTCTATAATTGATTTCTTCTGTGTAATACTAATTGATAGGGCCTCATTGATAAGTGCTACAAGATCTCGTGCATTGGAACCCATGGTTATGGACCCGAATCTGTTAGTATGGAACATTTTCTTTTCCAAGTGAAATCCCCTAGTATATGAAAGAATGAAAAAGTGCTTTCGTTGTTGTGGAATAAGAAGCCTTCGTATCTTAATGCATGTATTTAATTTATTCGGAGCTATTAGAGCGGGATCCACTTTTTGGGGAATATGAGTCGAAGCAATAACAAGAATATTTCTAGTGGAACATCTGTCACAATCCCTGGAGAGATAGTTCTCTAATAGACCGAGGGATAAGTAATTCGACTCATTCACATACAGATCATGAATGTTTGGAATCCATATTATGCAAGGAGACATTGCTTTTGCTAATTCGAATTGAAGGGTGATATCAAATCGGTCTATTTTCGGCGTCATATACATAGTTAGCACATTCGTCATAGTTAGCAGCTCCGTATCAAGGTCATCATCAATATCGTCACTGTCATCAATATCGATATCGTCACTATCATCAATATCGATATCGTCAATAAGATAATCTTTAGATTTGTCATCCAGGAACTTGTTTGGAAATACCGTAATGAAAGGAACATAGGAGTTTGTCGCTAGGTATTTGACCAAATAGGATCGTCCAGTTCCTATAGAACCTATCACTAAAATACCCCTAGAAGGGGATAGGGCTAAGCGGAGCGAAAAGGG
>CANTAL010000276.1:230000-232500 GCA_947650365.1 Chamaelirium japonicum
CATTTCTTCTGACTCTTTTTCAAATTCGATAAATGTTGGTTGATCGTATATTTCATTATAGTTATATGATTCAGAGTATCATTTCCTATTTGATCCCTTTGAATTCCATATTCGAAGTTGCGATCGGATCTATTCATTAAAAAGAATCGATTCGATACATTTCTTATGTACCCATAGGTGCTATATTGGATTTGAATCAGATTTCGGATCAATCCATATTGATTGACTGCCTCCATTATGTTGTTGCTAGCAAATACCGCCGTTTTTTGTTTTGGATCTTCCAAATCATTCCCGCAGTAGATCCGGACCGATTTTTTTCTGATCCTTCGATCAAAAGATTCATTCTCTTCATAAAAAAGAGGAGGTAGAATCAATAAAAATTGATTTTTCGATTCATCTCCGGAGTTGAATACCTTATTCAAGAATTTTTTTGGATCTAACCCGTAGGAATCAATAGAAAAGGCAAATCCCCTATGATACACCAGATCCGGCCCGGTTATTGATAGAGTGAATAGATCTGCCATTTCTTGAAATCTCTCTTCTGATTCAAAATCGTGGTGTAACGTGTATCCCCCCTTGTTCCGGTCATGGAATAGATGAAATAAATCAAAAAATGGATTTTTGTTCAAGAATGAAATCTTATTTGAACTGTCCATATCCGGTTCATCCTTCGGAACCATATCAGATCCCGGATCGGATGAAATAGGATGAATTGAGACGGTATTTTGTAAATAGGTAATTATCTTGAATATATCAACCATTTCTTTATTTTCCGATCGCCTGGAAGGAACAAAAGAAACATCTTGTTTTTTCTTCAAAAATTTCTGATCTCTAGTGGACCTCTCAGTAGGATTCGAACCCAGATGAAGTTCTGACCATCTGTCAGAGAAAAAAGAACGAATTGATCTTGTAGGATTCACAAGAAATTCTTCGATTTCTTCCGGAAGCAGATGATTATTCATCTGCTTCTCACGTTCCGTGAATAGCCGGGACGTTGAGGAAGATCCAAAAAGGCATTTCGGGAATCGATCTGATTCTATCTCTGTTCCTTCCGTTTGAAGAAAGGAAGGATCCCAAAGAATCGATCTTTCTTTTAGTTGCTGAATCTCTCTTTGATCGATCAATGTGTGATATTCGGAATCCTCATTTCTAATGGAATCGAAATGATCTCTGGATTGATCAGAAGATCCTTTCAATTGGCTAGAATCCGTTACTTGAACGAAAATGGATCTTGTGGAATCATATTGAATATTTGACAATACATTCCGTACCTTGCTAAAAAACCGATCCTGGTTTACCAACCACACATTGTCTAACCAAATCAAATTCTCTACGTTCCTCAAAAAATCCGATTCGTGCTGATTCTTCCCCCAACTAACGAAGAGATCTTGGCGGAATTGCCACATATGAAATTGAGCACAATTTTGCAAAGAAATACTCCACTTGTTTCTCAAGAAGAGATGGGAAACATGCTCAATATCATTTGATTGAATAGTTGCCTCAGCTCCTTGTTGTTTGAAGAACCCCCCCCCTTCAATTGGTCTTTTTTCACGAAAAGCAGACATGAGATAACAAATCAAGTCTTTCCCTAAGACTTCGAATAGCTGTCCAAAATTCAAGTTGATTATGTTTCGCTTCTTCCTCGGAGAAAGACGATCAAACAATTCCCAATCATGGTCCTTGCGGATCGGATCATCCATATAGGATAAAAAAAGAAACTCCAGATATTTGCTATCTTTCCCTTTGAATGAGATCTCAATTCCAGCTACGGTTTCATTAGATACCTTACAACTAGAATCCCTCTTTTTTCCGATCCGGTTCCTCCACCACCGCGAACCCCGGTTAGATTCAGGCATGATACACTTTTTATTTATTGGGAGAACCCAAGTACTCTCTTGCGGATCCATGAAACAACTCTCAGAAATCTTTTTCCCTTTTGGAAGATACAGAAGCGAAACAATCAACCTATTGATATTGGAAGACCAAAAAGATTCTCCCAATGTCTCATTTCTGGGTCCAATGGAATTCATAGGTATAGGAAGAAGCCCCATCAAATAGAGATTTTTTCTTTCGACCATCTTTCGATTGTTAATACGAGATATAAGGACCGCTACTACAAGCAGTACTACACCTTTGATCGTGAAATATCGATTGCTTCTTGAACCCTGTGAATCACGTGAAAGTAGGATACTCCAAATTCGGGGGTCAAAGAGTTTCATAAAACGTTCTTGGTGGAAAAAAATGTGAGTGAAAGATCCCACTGAATCGAATTTGATCCATGAATCTAAGAAATAGTGAGAATTCTTGATCTCTCTCAATTCGAAGATCCAGGATTTGAATTGATGTCGTTTCATTGATTCCTCCTAAAGATTTCATTTCAATTGGAATTTGGTTATTCACGATGTACGATGATCCTTGTTAAGCATCCATGGCTGAATGGTTAAAGCGCCCAACTCATAATTGGCAAATTCGTAGGTTCAATTCCTGCTGGATGCACGCC
>CANTAL010000276.1:237500-257500 GCA_947650365.1 Chamaelirium japonicum
TTCTAGCACACGAAAGTCGAAGTATATATTTTATTCGATACAAACTTTGTTTTTTTGAAGACCCGCTGTGATAATGAGAAAGATTTCTACATATCCGACCAAATCGATCAATAATATCAGAATCCGATAAATCCGCCCAGATCGGCTTACTAATAGGATGTCCCGATACGGTACAAAATTGAGCTTTAGACAACGATCCAATAAGAGGAATAACTGGCACGATGGTATCAAATTTATTAGTAAGAGTATCTACTAAAAATAAATTTTCTAGCATTTGATTCTTTACCGCAAAAGGATTTATTAGTACACTTGAAATATACCCCAGAAAATAGAAGGAATAGTTTGATAATTGGTTTATATGGATCCTATACGGTTTAGACCAAAAGTGAAAATAATATTGCCAGAAATTTACAAGGTAACATTTCCATTTCTTTATCAGAAGATGAATCCCCCTTGAAGCAAAAATTGCTTTTCCTTGATATCGAACATAATGCATGAAAGAATCCTTGAAGAACCATAGGGTTTTCTGAAAATAATTATGACACGCTACTATAAGATGTTCTATTTTTACATAGAAATGTATTCGCTCAAGAAAGGCTCGAGAAGATGTTGGTCGTAAATGATAGGATTGTTTACGAAGAAAAACTAATAAAAATTCATATTCAGATACATAAGAATTATACAGGAGCCGAAATAGTCTTTGATTTTCTTTTGAAAAAACGTAAATAGATTTATTCGGACTAATCAAACCGCTCCCATTATGATATTCATGGAGAAAGAATCGCAATAAATGCAAAGAGGGAACATCTTGGATCCAGCATTGAAGGGCTTGAACCAAGATTTCCAGATGGATGGGATAGGGTATTAGTATATCTAACACATAATTTAAATGCGATAATTTGTCCTCTAAAAAGGGAAATATTGAATGAATAGATCGTAAATTCTGAGATTTTGGTATTTCTTTTTCTTTGAAGGAAGGTACTAATCGCAGCGAGAATGGAACTTCCAGAATGACTGCAAAACCTTCTGATATCATTTGAGAATCAAAATTAGAATAAAAATCATTGTTGTGCCCAATGAATCGATTTTTGTTAGAATCATTAATTGAATAAATCAAATAATTCTGTTGATACATTCGAGTAATTAAATGTTTCACAAGTACGGAACTAGATTTATTGTCATAACTTAAAATTTCCATGGGTTCATAAAAAATCGAACCATTTAAACCATGATCATAAGCAAGTGTGTAAATATACTCCTGAAATAGAAGCGGATATAGGAAGTGTTGTTGCCGAGATCTATCTTTTTCTAAATATCCTTGTAATTCTTCCATTTAAATTTCTCTACTTGAAAGGTAGACAAGGGGGGTATGTCTTGGGTTATCAAATGATACATAGTGCAATATAATATGGTCAGAACAGGGGTATAGATTATGTATATAGTATATAATACTAAGTATAAAAATACTAAGTATAAAAAGATATACCCTGAGACTGGGAGTCCAATCAACGGATCTCTTTCCTATCTTGTTCTATCCAATCGGTTTATGTTCATTATAATTACAAGAGGGTCAAAAATCCTTTATTTTTGCAACCCAATAGCTCTTTTGATTTTGGAATAAATTATATTTTCTTTATCAGTATACTCTTTCTTCTACACATCTGTCTCCAATCTATAATGGAGAATAGTTAGGATTCATAAAAAAAAAGAAGAATAAAGAATCAATGGTCCACTCATAGGAGAACCCTTTCCCTCATCAGGCACTAATCTATTTTTAACATATAGTTAGATCGGGTAATCATTCAAATTAAGAACATAAGCTCGTTGCTTTTTGTTTTACCAGAATTGGAGCCAGAGGACTCTATCCATTTATTCACTAGACAAAACTGTAAATGTAAATTTCTTTTGTCCCCTTCAAAAAATCAAAACAATATTTTGTAACGATCTAGTAAGGATAAACTCAAAATTCTATCTTATTACGACATGCTGTTTTTTCCTTCATTACCTTTCAGGATCAGTCGTGGTCTTATAGACTCTACCAATAGTCTGGACGAATTCGTTACTTCATCAAAATGTGTGAAAGATCATAGCCGCACTTAAAAGCCGAGTACTCTACCATTGAGTTAGCAACCCGGATAAAAAAATATGTAGTGTAGTGTAGATACGATCAAAATTAAAAAATTTTCTTGGATTGCACTCCAGAGGACCCCGTCAAAACCAAAACATTGAACTAGCAACAAATCACAAATCTAAAATCTAAACGTAAAAGAAAGATTTTATGATCAAAAATTGATAATCATAAACACCAAAATATCAAAATGAGCGGATCAGACGAAAAACAACGGATTCCCAATCCAATAGAGATTTAAAAATTGACACCCATTTTTATCTTGATCCATTTTTTCTTTTTTGTTAAGAAAATGCGTCTTGTATGACAGTAAATCCGGCAAACCCCTAATTTGACTGAAGTGTGAAGTGAAGGAAAAACAAATATCGGGTAGGGTCTATTTATCTATGATCGAATTATATTGATTCGTTACAACATTGTCAATATGAATGGAATGTTAATAAAATCCATTTTTGTTTAAGTAAACAAAATAAAAAATAAGGACTTATGTTGGATTGGCACAAGATAAATCAGAAATTTTAATGGAAAAAAATAAGGAAGGGGTAGAGAAAAAATCTCGAGCTCATTCAATCGATAGAGATATAATAAGAAAAATGGATCCCGCCTTTGCCGGTAAATTCCCATAAAAAAAAAAAAGGACCCTTAATAGATTCCCAATCCCCGAACAAAATCATTTTAACCAAATAAGTTATTCCAAATTCTTTCATCTTAAAAATAAAAGAAGACTCCTCTCATTCTTATTTTTTCGTATCTATCATATACAAGGAACAATTGTTACCATAGGTAATTATGGATATTTAAGGAATCACAGATCTTTTTTTTTTTTACTTAGCCGAAACAATACATAATATATTATATATATATATAGACCTTGTTCATTTTATTTTTATACAGATTTTGTTTTCTTTAACAATTTTCTGTTTAATGTTGGATACAATGTGATTCGATCTTTCGTTTCTGATAGAAACGATCTGGGACGGAAGGATTCGAACCTCCGAGTAACGGGACCAAAACCCGCTGCCTTACCGCTTGGCCACGCCCCATTTAGATTTCTATTCAACACTAATAAACACTATTATAAGTATTGGTTATTCGTCAATTCCAGCCCAAGCCCAAATACATACGGAAAATATTGTTGCTAGGATTCGACACATATAGATATAGATATAGATATAGAAAAAAAAATTCATTGATCATTACATGGAATTCAATTTAAATATTGTATGTAAAGTATAATTCCTTGTATTCTCGTTTGAGAATGGAAAAAGTAATTTTGGATTTGGGAGAGTTAGAGTTCAAATAAAAAGGATTTTTTTGGCCTGCCTTTTCATTTTTCCCTTATATTACCTCATCTTATAAAAGTAACTCAATCAAAATAAAATTATCTAATCCACAAGAACAAAATTTTTGTTATGCTTAATATCTTAAGTTTAATCTGTATCCGTCTTAATTATGACCTTTATTCAAATAGTTTTTTTTTCGCTAAATTGCCCGAGGCTTATGCCTTTTTCAATCCAATCGTAGATGTTATGCCCATCATACCTGTACTCTTTTTTCTCTTAGCCTTTGTTTGGCAAGCTGCTGCAAGTTTTCGATGAAATCTTTAATACTTTCCTAAATTCATGATTTTTTTGAAAAAAAAAAGATTCTAAAAATTAATAAGATCGGATAAGTCTTACATTATGAATCAAAGATTCATAAAATCAAAATTTTGTATATTGAATAACCGTAGCAATTCATTTTGATAATTTATTTCTTTGTTCTGACCTTCCAGCGAACAAAGACTTTATTGGGTCTTCCACAATACCTAATTGTGAAGATAACAATAAAATTCTTATAACGAAGGACTCAGAATCTTATTATAAAAAAATTAGTTTCTTTTCAAGAAAACACTTCTTTTTTTTTTTGAGGTGTCATGTGAAAATCGCGTATGTGGTACAAAAAAAATGAAGTAATCCATTCCCCTTTTCAAAAAAAAAAAATGATCTTATCTTGGAGATTGTGTAATGCTTACTCTCAAACTCTTCGTTTATACAGTAGTGATATTCTTTGTTTCTCTCTTCATCTTCGGATTCTTATCTAATGATCCAGGACGCAATCCCGGACGTGAGGAATAAACATAAAAAAGAGATTTGTAGTTTTTTCTTGCTTTTTTCTGAATTCTTTTTTCTTATTATTTTATCTATTCCATACATCTTATTATAATAAAATTAAGGGATTGGTATTTTTTTGAATTAGAAATAGAAAGTCTCGAGCGATCAGAGAGAGCGGAGAGAGAGGGATTCGAACCCTCGGTACAAATAACTCGTACAGCGGATTAGCAATCCGCCGCTTTAGTCCACTCAGCCATCTCTCCAAATTCAAAAAGAAAAAAATGTTTATGTAATCTGACACGTGAAGTTGAAGTAAAGATTAATCAAAAAACCTCGGTTTCTTGCTTATTTCTTATTAGAAATTAGAATTAGAAGGATATAAAAAAATAACAATATATAAACCAATATATAACATAACGAAGGATAATATATATATATATATATGATATATGAAATGATATATGAAAAATAAAATAGATAAAAATAGATAAATATATAATATAAAACATATATAAATATAAAATAAAAAGAGAAAATAAGAAAGATAATATATACATATTAAGATATCTAAAAATTGGATCAACAATTCAATTTATATAATAATTCGAAAGAGATATCACAAATAGAAAGAATATCTTACTTCTTTTATTTTGTACAAAAGGTTTATTCCCCCGGCCCGATTAAGTACTGGAGTACTGGCCGGGCCATTACTTCTTTTTTTGTTCCAATGAATCTAGCTCAAACAATTTAATCATGATTTGATATCAAATCATAAATACTTGTTATTAAAGCAGCAACAAGGGCAATTTCCATCCCCATTCCTATTATTAAGAATGAATATTTTATTATTTTTTTTTTCTTCAAGTTTCTCGGGGGCAAAATACATGTCAACGCTAGAATTTTCATGATTCTGATGCTATCTTGATTGTGTCTCATCCCTTTGTTCGACAAACGGCCCTCAATTTATATACAATAATCAAATTGTAGCGGGTATAGTTTAGTGGTAAAAGTGTGATTCGTTCTATTAAAAACTGAAATAGTTAAGGGGTCTTTCGGTTTTTTTCATATTCCGAATCAAAACTTTATTTCTTAAAAAGGGTTTAATCCCTTGCCTCTCAATGGCATATTTGAGGAAGAATATACATTCTCACGGTTTGTATCCAAGGGTCAATTAAAAATGGAATAAAGAAAAAATGGGATTATGGGATCGCGAAGCATAATTTTGTTGCATTGGATCAACTCTTCCAATTGAATGAGTATGAGTAAAGGATACATGGATAAAGATACAAAAGTGGATTTCCAATCGTAACTAGATTTTCAATTTTTGTGTTGTAAAGGGGAGATTGAAGCCTTTAGCTAGAAAACGACGGTTTTGGTTTACTAGAACCATCGGCATATTGTTTCGGCTCGGTGGAAACAAAATTCTTTTCCTCAGGATTCTGTGAGTAGAAATAGGGAACGAAGAAACTAGACTAGACAGATTTGAAATGATTTTCCTCCTCTAGAGGGATCATCTAGAAAGCGAGTAGATTTGAATGCATTCAGATAAAAAAGCGGACATAGATGTTATGGATGTAATTTTTTTTTCTGGGAATACATCGATCTTCCATAAAAGGAGCCGAATGAAACAAAAATTTCATGTTCGGTTTTGAATTAGAGACGTTAAAAATGATCAACCAACGTCGACTATAACCCCTAGCCTTCCAAGCTAACGATGCGGGTTCGATTCCCGCTACCCGCTCCATATTCCTTATTATATTATACATCATCAATTTTGGTGGATATGCGTCCTTATTTTTATTCCCGAATAAATTTTCAGTGTAATCGTAATCAAATTTTCTCCGAAAAAGAGAAAGGAAGAATGCGAAAGAATAAAATAGGAATGAAAAGCGTCCATTGTCTAATGGATAGGACAGAGGTCTTCTAAACCTTTTGTATAGGTTCAAATCCTATTGGACGCAATTTTTTTCCATTTTATTCTTTTATGGTTATATCAAGAAATCAAGAAAGCTATTTTGAATGATTCGAATCAGAAATAATTTTTAAGAATTTTTCTTGTACTAAGAATAAGAATAAGAATAAAAGTGAAAAATTTATGTTTGTTCCTGAAGTAAAAACAGTTCGATCTGTTCCTGAATAGCTTCCTTCAAAAGGACTTCCGCTTGTTCGGTGAATATCTTGGTAGAAGATATAATTTCTTGGAATTGAGGTTTATTCTTTTTTAAGTAGGTACGCAAATGAACAATAAATTTATTTACCTGTCCAATTTCTAACGTATCAAGATATCCATTCGCTCCAGTATAAATAGTAACTATCTGTTCTTCTACCGGGAGAGGGTCTGATTGGGATTGTTTGAGCAACTCGCGTAATCGTTGACCTCTTGCCAATTGATTCTGAGTAGCTTTATCAAGATCAGAAGCAAATTGTGCAAAGGCTTCTAACTCTGCGAATTGAGCTAGTTCCAATTTTGATTTGCCGGCTACTTGTTTCATGGCTTTAATTTGAGCTGCGGATCCCACTCTGGAAACAGAAATACCTACATTAATAGCAGGTCGGATTCCAGCATTGAATAGATCGGCGGATAAGAATATTTGTCCATCTGTAATGGAAATTACATTAGTAGGAATATAAGCTGAAACGTCTCCGGATTGAGTTTCAACTATTGGTAAAGCAGTCATACTTCCTTCACCCAAATGAGAACTTGATTTAGCGGCTCTTTCCAAAAGGCGCGAATGCAAATAAAAAACATCTCCCGGATAAGCTTCACGGCCGGGGGGTCTTCTTAATAAAAGAGACATTTGGCGATAAGCTTGCGCCTGTTTGGAGAGATCATCATAAATTATTGAAGTATGTCGTTCACGGTACATAAAATATTCAGCCAGAGCCGCTCCTGTATAAGGAGCAAGGTATTGTAATGTAGCAGGTGAATCCGCCGTTTCAGCTACCACAATAGTGTATTCCATTGCCCCCTGTTCCTGGAAAGTATTCACTACTTGAGCCACAGAAGATGCTTTTTGACCAATAGCTACATAAACACATATTACATTTTGCCCTTTTTGATTGAGAATCGTATCTGTGGCTACTGCTGTTTTGCCGGTCTGTCTGTCCCCGATAATTAATTCTCGCTGGCCACGTCCTATAGGGATCATCGAATCAATAGCAATAAGCCCTGTTTGAAGAGGCTCATATACTGAACGTCTCGAAATAATACCTGGGGCAGGAGATTCAATTAATCGAGATTCAGAAGCTGAAATTTCACCTCTCCCATCAATAGGTTTAGCCAGAGCATTTATAACACGACCCAAATAAGCCTCGCTCACGGGTATCTGAGCAATTCTTCCTGTTGCTTTTACAGAACTTCCCTCTTTTATCATCAAACCATCACCCATTAATACAACACCAACATTATTTGATTCCAAATTAAGAGCAATGCCTATTGTACCCTCTTCAAATTCTACTAATTCACCCGACATTACTTCATCAAGACCATGAATACGAGCAATGCCATCGCCTACTTGAAGTACGGTGCCGGTATTTACAATCTTTATTTCTCTATTATATTGTTCAATACGTTCGCGGATAATATTACTAATTTCGTCGGCTCGAAGGGTTCCCATTAGTCTCTTTTTCTTATTTTTCGGAAGCAAAGGGAAAATAATAATAATGCCTAAACTCTAAACTAAAGTAAAAGTTACAAGTAGAAGGGCTAATCAGTTATTTCTTCCATGGCCCCGAGGGTGCCAATATTAGCACGGATGGTACGGAAATGTAACTCGCTATTCAAACAACTATTCAGAGTTCCTAGAGCTCCTTGTAAGGCTTGTTGGAAAACTCGTTGCCGGACCTGATTAATCGCTCTTTGTTGTTCAAAATGAAGGGTTTCATTTTTGAAATTTTCTAATCGTTCCAAACTATCACAAGTGGCATTAATTAAATTTACTTTTTCTCGTTCTATCTCGGAGTACCCATTCCTTCGATACTCATCTGCTTCAATTTCCACTTTCCGTAAGCGAGCCCGAGCTCTTTCGAGCTGCTCAATGGCCCCTTTACGTAATTCTTCCAAACTTTGAATAGTACTCAAGATCTTTTGTTTTCGATTATCTAATAAATCATTTAATGAAAGTAGATTATCTTACCATTAATTTCACAACTTCCACGATCTCTTCCCGAACCAAACATGAATCTTTTGATTCATTTGGCTCTCACGCTCAATTATTGATTTTATGGGCATTCCCGTATCATTTAATGTAATGAGCCTACCCTCTCTTTTCTGTTCCTATTCAAAGAGATCGAAACGGATATAAGACCAGAATATTAGAAGGACTCTTCCGACCAGATAAAAAATCTATCTAGAATTGTCAGCAAAGTTGTTTCTTTATTTGTTTTTTATTTAATTTATATAAAAAATTATTATATATATTTTATTTACCTTTTTTCTTCAAGTCTTCAAATCCAAAAATTATTTTTTTTTTTATAGATAGGTCGTCGCTTCGGCATTGGATAAAAAGTAAAAAGGGCAAGGAAGGCGCCCATTCTAAATGGTTTCAAATCATTTTATCGATATGAGTGTTCTATATCAGATAAATTACCAACTATTATTTTGAAACCATTTTTGTACTAACGTAGTGGTAGAAAGAGTACCATGTTGTGCCTGGACTTCAAACAGTTTAGCTTTAACCATCTAAATGGTCTCGCATTATTGGTTGATAGAGAATCAAAGTTGATTTACCAATGAGTCACGAAATGCTATGGTTCTTACATATGATTTTTAAATTTATTCAGAAGTAATTCGTCGAGATCGTGCACTTTTATTTCCTAATTTATCCTATCTCAAAAAAAAAAAATAACATAAATACATAAATAAAGTGCGGCCGGTTGGATCCAACCTATATTCTTGAAATACACAACTCGTACACACTCCCTTTCCAAAAAAAATCAATACACCAAGCACTACAGTTAGATTTATTGGATTTGTTGCTAAAATATCAGTATTAAACCCGAAACTCCCAGCGGATGGCCGATAGCCCAAGGAAACAAAAAAATCAGTTACATTTTTCATATGGTCCCCTCTTTCTTATAGATAAGACTAACAAAGAACAGAGTTCTTTTTGTATCATCTAGCTTGCCCCTTTTTTTGATCAATTTCTTTTTATTCATTTTTATAATTTTTTTTTCTTTCTTTATGGGATATAGATTGAATCTATTAATTTAATTTTAAAATTTCTTTTTTTTTTTGAAGTTTCCAATAAGAAGAGATACTTATTAGGTTAGGTTAGGTCCTGGGTCTCACGTCAATTGTGAAATATCTCGTTTGTTGAAACGCCTCCTAAAAGTGCAAATTCCATAGTACTAACTAAGGGTAGGAAGGAAGAAAGCAAACGAATCCGCTAATTCCTCATACTCAAATCAGTCCCTCCCGGGGCATTGTTTCGACAAATAAGTAATTGTAGGAGTAAAGTTTTGATCGAATTCGAAGAAGCAAACGGCAACCCCGAGTTAATAAAATAAGAAAAAGAGTACGTTACGTACTTTTTCACATTTCTAGGATTAAATTAAACAAAAGGATTCGCAAATAAAAGCGCTAATGCCACGACCAGTCCATAAATTGTTAAGGCTTCCATAAAAGCTAGACTAAGCAATAAAGTACCTCTTATTTTACCCTCTGCTTCTGGTTGTCTCGCAATACCCTCTACAGCTTGGCCTGCAGCAGTACCTTGACCAACCCCAGGTCCAATAGAAGCAAGCCCTACGGCCAATCCAGCAGCAATAACGGAAGCGGCAGAAATCAGTGGATTCATGGTAAGTTCCTCGTACCAAAAAAAAGAAATGGTTAATGATACAATCAACCAAACAAATAAATTATTACTTTTTTTTTTGTTTTATCACTAAGATCTATCGGGCCAAAGTAAGTAAAAACTCCAAATTGAAATGATAATATTAGTGAATCTCAGAACTACTTCGATATATCGTTTTTATTTTACTTTTACTACCCATGATGGAATTTTTTTAAATCATATGCATATGGTTCTAATTATTGCATTTCTTTATTTCGAATCATTCTTTCATTCAATTCTTTGTTTTTGACTCTTCTATATCCGCGAGTTCATCCTTTTTTTTTTCATCCAATCCACAATCACAGACGAAACAGAAGGACTTATATTGGAATCCATCTAAATGCAGTGGGCTGTAAAAAAACAATATACTGGAAAAGAATAAAATATATATATAATTTATATAAATTTATTATATGTATATAATATGAATATTATATATGTATATTAATGGGGGTTGGGGATAGTCCCTATACTATATAACTAGATAAATAACTAGATAACTAGTGAATAACTAATATAGCGAATAACTAATATTACATATACATTTGTTTTTTGCATAACGCAAACTGCCCACATTTTATATTTATATTTATATTGAATGGTATTCTAAAATCATTTCATTCTGCGAAACATACACGGGGGCTGGACTTATAGACATTACATATATCTAGTTTGACCCCCCTAACCCATTTTTTTTTTTACAATTCCGTAATATCATCCACCTTTCCTCCTGCGACGTTAGGTCCTAGATACATTTGTATCATTATGCATTATGTTCCCAACCAAGTGATTATTTTGAACCAACCATGCATAAATTAGGATAAAAAAAAAAGACTATTTCAAAAGCTAGTCAATGATGACCCTCCATGGATTCGCCTATATAAGCCGCGGCTAAAGTTGCAAAAATAAGAGCTTGAATACCACTTGTAAATAATCCAAGAAACATAACAGGTATAGGAACTACTGAAGGTACTAAAGAAACAAGAACAGCAACTACTAATTCATCAGCCAATATATTTCCGAAAAGTCGAAAACTAAGAGATAAAGGTTTTGTGAAATCTTCTAGGATGTTAATTGGTAAGAGTATTGGAGTTGGTTGAATGTATTTCCCGAAATAACCCAATCCTTTTTTTGTAAGACCTGCATAAAAATATGCTACTGACGTGGGTAAAGCTAAAGCAACAGTAGTATTTATATCATTCGTGGGCGCAGCTAACTCCCCATGAGGTAACTGTATGATTTTCCACGGTAAAAGAGCACCTGACCAGTTAGAAACAAAAATAAATAGAAACATAGTTCCAATAAAGGGAACCCAAGGAGCATATTCTTCTCCAATCTGAGTTTTGCTCAAGTCTCGAATAAATTCAAGAACATATTCGAAGAAATTCTGACCATCGGTCGGAATGGTTTGCGGATTCCGAACAGCTATGATGACTGAACCTAATAAGATAGCAATTACGACCCAAGAAGTGATAAGTACTTGGGCATGGAGTTTTAAACCCCCTATTTGCCAATATAAATGTTGGCCTACTTCTACACCCGATATATCATATAACCCCTTGAGTGTTTTAATGGAACATGGTATAACATTCATATTGCCCTCTCACAGAAATCGAACTGAAAAAAAAAATTATTTTGATTCAACCATCTCTTTATCAACTCACTTACTTTAATCATTAATGCTATATTTCGGATACCAAGAAATCACACGACATAATATCAATATCCCCACAGTACTTTTTATCTTTATCCCCTTTTAAAGTGCAAGACTAGTAACCGATCTGATCTAATAAATCTATCCAGTTCAAAAATAATTCATTAATCTTATTTGATTATTCTTAATCATAATCAACGATTTCTTATATAGCTAGAACGACCCTCGCAAATTGCGAATACTAATTTATTAAGAATAAATCGGATTGAAGCTATAGCATCGTCGTTGGCTGGAATCGAAATATCCGCGAGATCCGGGTCACAATTTGTATCGATTAAACAAATCGTCGGAATCCCCAAAATGACACATTCTCGAAGAGCCATATATTCTTCTTGCTGATCAAGGATGATTACAATATCAGGTAATCCCGTCATATATTTGATCCCACCCAGATATCTTTGCAAGGTAGATAATTTTCTCTTCAACATTGCTGCATCTCTTTTTGGAAGACGTTTGAATTTCCCCATCTTTTGTTCTGCTCTTAAGTCCCTGAACTTATGAAGTCTCGTTTCCGTAGTGTACCAATTCGTTAACATACCACCGAGCCATTTTTGATTAACATAATGACACCGCGCCCCTATTGCAGCTGATGCTACTGAATCCGCTGCTTTATTTTTTGTACCAACGATTAAAAAGTTTTTTCCCCTACTTGCTGCATCAAAAACTAAATTGCAGGCTTCTGATAAAAAACGAGCAGTTATCGTAAGATTTGTAATATGAATACCTTTACACTTAGCAGAAATGTAAGGGGCCATTCTAGGATTCCATTTCCTAGTACCATGACCAAAATGAACTCCTGCTTCCATCATCTCTTCCAAATTGATGTTCCAATATCTTCTTGTCATTTTTCCCCACACTTCCTATTTTTTTTTTTAACAAGGAGACAAGGTACCTTGAAATAAATAATTGTTCCGACGGAACCTTCTACCGCGGATTTACCGTTGATACGCGGTCCAAACCATTAATTTTTTTTAATTACTTAATTGATTTATTATTAAATCAATAATTGTCCAGACAGATCCGGCTCCGGATAATTAAAGTAAAAAGAATGAATCTCTTCTTAGGAATCATTAAATCGCGTAAATGATTGTTCTGATGTCTCGTGGAAATTGTTTTGGGCGCAAGAACAAAATAATTCTCTATGGTGTAACAAAATATCTCTCATTTCCAACTCGAATAGATTCTTCCTTTTGATTTCCAAATAAATGTTTTTGTCTTGTCTTGAATTGTGCACTAATTTTTTGAATCCGGTACCAACAGGAATAATCCCCCCCAGAACAACGTTTTCTTTCAGTCCTTTCAACCAATCAATACGACCTCGTAAAGCAGCTTTTGATAAAACTCGAGCGGTTTCTTGAAAACTCGCTTCGGATATGAAACTTTGAGTGTTCAGAGATGTTCTCGTTATTCCCAATAAGATTGCCCGATAACCGATCGCTTCGTCCAAAGCACGCCCTGCTCGTTCTGCTCGCAAGAATCCTATTAATTCTCCAGGTGAAAAAACATTAGACATTCCATCTTCTAAAACCAACACTTTTGATGTTATTTGACGTACAATAATCTCTATATGTCTATTATGGATCTGTACCCCCTGAGATCGATAAACTTTTTGAATCTTATTAACCAAAGAGATATGACTTTGGGCTATGGTTAGCTCAGCTCCAATCAATAATCCCCAGGGGATTCCAAGAATTATTGGTATACGTTTGTTCCAACTTTCAACTCTCTTTTTGAGGTGCATCGATATTGAATCAATCGAACGCACTTCTAAGACTTGTTCCACTTTTGGAAGACCTTGCGTTATGTCGCCAGATCTCGATTTTTCATATATAAATGTAACTAATGTCTCTCCTTCATAAAGGATTTTTCCATAATGGCCATGAACAGTTGCCCCCGGAGTAGCCAAATAGGGCTTAGCTGATCTTATAACTAAGGAGTCAACATGAACGATTAAAATTTGCCCCGATTTTTTTATGTGTGGTCCGTATTTGAATAGACATACATTTTCACAAATAAATTGTCCAAGGCTAATTATTGTGGATGTCTCCTCACAAGAATCGTGATGGAGAAAACACCAATTCAAATGAAATGGATTCAAAATGATGTTACTGCATGGATCGGGATTATAAATCCTCCTATCTTCGTCCATTAAACAGTATTTAAATACTTGAAGTACTTGTAAAGTCTGTTTAAAATTGTAAAGTGGCAAATATTTCTTTAACAAGATCTGATTATGAGTTAATAAATGAAAATGATAAGATGAATAAAAATTCGCTATTTTAGGTACAATAGTACCTAAGGGACCAAACAAATCTCTAATTGGAATTATGGGATCAAATTCTTTTGTCACATTGTTATATTTCGAACCGTTTGATGGACCAATTTGAAAACAATTGGATGATGACAAAATTATCAAAGATTGGCATTCCTTATTTTGACTCAACAATGTACCACTACCAAGAGTTCCTTGATGTTTGGCGAGTGGTTGAATCTTTGACTTGGAATGAAAGGGATTGATATTGGTGCGCTCTAATCCTTTATCGGGAATCAATCCTGAACCCGCCGTATCATACCTTTTTCCGCTATACGAAATAGTGGACTTGAGTAACTCCATTCTTATAAAATCGCGAATTAGAGCATTTGCCCTTACCTCAACAAAGGAAGCATGAACCTCTTTTATAGAACCGTTTTGTTTTTTGTCCCAATTCAATACTAAGCAAGTCCGAACTAATTGAATACTTGTGTAATACATTCCTCGAATTGACTTGCCATATCCATAAAGGATATAGTTGGCAACTCTAAGTTGGACATTATCCTTTTCCTGCAAAGGATCCCGAGGGAAAAGTGTTGCTAAATTTATCCCATCAGCTATTTCATATGTAACTACGGGCCGAACCAAAACAAAATACTTTTTCTTGGTAGGTATGATCCGTTGGACATAGATCCAATTTTTCCATTTTTTTGATTCCTTAGAATTTTTTTTTCCCGTTCCTGGCGGTATCAAAATGCCGCTGTGCCTGGATATCTTATCTGTCTCTCCGGGAAAATGAATATCTCCAGAAAATATTTTCAGTTCAATACTTTTTTTTTTTCTCTCCACTCGGACTAATCCGCCTATTCGGCTTCTTGTATTTAAAGCAAGTCGTGTATCTACTCTAATGATACTGTTGTTCCGGACCATTATGGACCGGGATCCAGGTAAAATATGTACTTCTTCGGGAATGAAAAAAAACCGATCTACTTTCATTTGGTATTTCAGACTAAATTCTTTTACTCCTCGATACTCAATCAAATCCTCTTTTTTTACGATTGAATCTACCTCCGCAGTACCATATTTAGTAATTCCAGAACTGCTTCTTGTGTATCGTGGATCGTCAAAATAAGCAAAAATACTATTTCTACGTAAAATACCATTTATGGGTATTTTAATCAAAATACCAAAACGGGGTATTAGTTCTTTCTCTCGTCCTTGATCATATTGTAATGGGATGATGAATCCATTTCTTCGCCTTTTCGCCAAGAAATCAGAATTCCCCTGGAGAATAGAAGGATATATGAAATTCCAATGACCATTGGATATAATTCGATCAGATATTGAATAGTCAAGAATGTCCCTATTTTTTTTACTAGAAGTATCCAACAATTTATGTCTTACTCGATCATTAGTCATTGAGAATTCAGAGGTATATCTGTCTTCGACAGAAAAAGAATGAACATTTATTTGATCTTGATCCTTGTGGAGAGAAAAAGACACTATCCTCGATCTGCGCGGGCCTCCTGCTAATATCCATAAATGACTTGTTTTTGGTAATAGATGAACATTACCATATGTATATTCGGGTGCATGGTAGACATCGGTACTCCAGTGCATTTCTCCCTCTGATTCAGAATAAATATGTTTTCGTACCCTCTCCTTAAAATGAAAAGTGGACGCTTCGGCACGAATCTCAGCAATCACTTGTTCTGATTCTACATATTGATCATTTTGGACTAAAATCAAACTCTTTGGTGGAATATTCACATTATGCATAATATTCCGACTCTCAATAGTTACATACAAATCTATAGAACATAAAAAAGCAGGATGCCCGTGAAGGGTACGTGTGGGATGAACCAAATCCTCATTTAATTTTATTTTTCCATTAGAAGGAGCTCGTACATGTTTGGCAGTACCACCCGTGAATACTCCACCGGTATGAAAAGTTCTTAATGTTAGTTGAGTCCCCGGTTCTCCAATTGATTGTCCCGCAATAATACCTACGGCTTCTCCCAATTCGGCCAGGTCACCATGAGTGGGACTTCGACCATAACATAATTGACAGATCCAAGATGTACTCCTGCACGTAAAGGGGGTTCGAATATATATTGGTTGTGCTCGAAAGGTTATGAATCGATTGACAAGCCCAATCCCAATATCTTGATCTCGAGTGGCAATGCACCGTGGACCCATATATATATCGTCTGCTAATACACGACCAATTAGTGTTTGGACAAAAATTTTTTCCGTCATCTTATTTCGAGGACTCACGGAAATACTTTTGATAGTACCACAATCCGCTCTACGTACAATAATGTGTTGAACTACTTCAACAAGCCTACGCGTAAGGTATCCCGCATCCGATGTTCGTACAGCAGTATCCACAACTCCTTTACGGGCTCCGTAGCAGGAAATTATATATTCTGTCAAAGAAAGCCCTTCGCGTAAATTGCTTTGAATGGGTAAATCAATCATTTGTCCTTGGGGATCCGACATTAATCCTCTCATACCTATTAATTGATGTACCTGAGATGCATTTCCTCTAGCTCCCGAAAAGGACATTAAATGGACTGGATTAGAAGGATCAGTCATCCAAAAATTAGGATTCATTTCTTGTCTCAAATATTCACTTGTAGCATACCATATCTCAATGGATTGACGTAATTTTTCTACCCAGTGTACATTCCCATAATGATGGTGTTTATCCAAAATCAAACTTTGTTGTTCAGCGTCTCGGACTAACCATCCCTTAGATGGTATTGTTAAAAGATCATCAATTCCTAATGAAATGGATATAGCAGTGGCTTGTCGGAAACCTAAAGTCTTTACTTGATCGAGGATATGTGATGTATATGCCATTCCGAAATGATCTATTAATCTGCTAATAAGTCGTTTCATAGCAGTTCCATCTATCACTTTATTGTGAAAGACCAGATCGACCCGTTCTGCCATAAGTACTCCCATATTCTGCTGAGTAGAATTCGACAATGGACTTGAGTCAGTGATTCAAAAACTTCCTTTTCCAAATCTTTATTTGCGCAGAAATTCATAAATTATGATACCAGTGAAACTGGAGAGATCCGAATTGAATTCCCACGGCACGGATATCGCCTAATCTAATTTCTTAGTTTCGATAGCGTATGAGTAGGCCCGAAAAAATCCCTGTACGGCTTCTTCTATTTCTCGATAAAAAGAAATATGACCAACAGTGGTTCGAATGTATACACAACAGATTTCTTTTTTTACACTTCCTACTATTACATAGTGCCCATAAATCTCATGATAAGTACCAAAAGATTCATATTGAACTTCGACGGGAACTTCTCTTGAGCCAATGACACGTTGATCTAGTCGCCACCGGAGCCACAAAGGACTATCTAAATTGATTCGTTTCTGCCGATAAGCTCCAAGTGCATCATAGGAACTAAAAAAATATGGTTCTTTTTCTTTCGTATATTTATCATTATTATTGTCAAGTGTTTTATTTTGAGAGTTTCTGCAATTATATGGATTATACCTATTTGCACAAATACCTCGACGATTCCCGATCGTTAATACGTAGAGTCCGATAAGCATATCTTGGGTTGGTACGGAAATGGGATCCCAAATAGCGGGAGACAAGAGATTCATATGAGAAAACATAAGTAAACGAGCCTCTGCTTGAGCTTCCAAAGCTAAAGGTACATGAACAGCCATTTGATCCCCATCAAAGTCTGCATTGAATCCCTTACAAACTAATGGGTGTAAACAAATAGCACGCCCCTCTACTAAAATGGGTTGGAACGCCTGTATGCCTAATCTATGCAGGGTAGGTGCTCTATTCAACAATACAGGATGCCCCTGCAAAACTTCTTGAAGTATTTCCCATACAATCGGTTCTTTTTCCCGAATTTTACTTTTCGCAATCCCTATGTTAGAAGCAAGATGTTGTCTGATTAGACCACGAATTACAAATGTTTGGAAAAGCTCTATTGCTATTTCTCGAGGTAATCCACATTGATGTAGTGAAAGCGAAGGACCCACGACAATGACGGAACGCCCCGAATAATCGACGCGTTTACCAAGCAGAGTCTCGCGAAATCTTCCCTCTTTGCCTTCAATTACATCTGAAAATGACTTGTAAACTTTATTATGACCATCCCTCATCGGTTGTCCGCGGATCCCATTATCAAGCAGCGCATCCACGGCTTCTTGTACCAACTTCTCCTGACACATTACTAATTCGCCTGGCGCCGATCTACTTGTTGTTAATAGATCGGTAAGAGTATTGTTCCGATAGATAACTCTTCTATAGAGTTCATTAATATCCGAACTCATTAGTTTACCCCCATCTATCTGAATGATAGGTCTCAACTCGGGTGGAAGAACTGGTAATAAGCACAAAACCATCCGCTCTGGTTCTACATTTGTTCGAATAAAATGTTTAGCTAATTCCATGCGTCTAACCAAAAAATCCTTTCTTCTTCTAATTTTTCTATCTTCCCATTCATTTCCAGTGGGCCCCTCGTCCCCTAATTCCTTCCATTCTACCAATGAATTCTCTATAATACTTTGCAAATCCGAATCAGCTAATTGTTCTCTGATAGCACTTGCTCCTGTAGAGATTTCTCGATTTCGAAAGGTCTCAAAACCTGGGGTAGTAAAAAAAAGCGGGATACTATATTTCCGGGATTGGATTTCATATTCGAATGAACCTCGTAATCGTAAGAAAGTAGGTTTTTTAGATATTGGCCTAGCAAAAGAAAAATCGAGATAGGTTCCTATAGAATGGGATTCCCCCCTTAAAAATCGGACGTGAAGGTTTCCTCTCATCCGGCTCAAGTAGTTATACCGAATAAAGAAAGGGGTTCTCATTTTTAAACTTTGTTCAATAAAACCATACAAAAAGCTACTCCTTACTCAAGTTCCCAGTAAGGACCAATCTTTTATGGATTCATTCTTTTTTTGACTGAAACAACTTTCTAAATTACTTAATTTACTTTACGACAAAATTGAAATGTGAAATTATTGAGTAGTCTACTTCCCCGCAAATGATGAATCCCTTTAAAGGAATACTTTGGGATTAATAAGGGATTTACTTGTCTATATATCGTTCCATTCGATCTTTTAGGCCCCTACTTACCTCGATGGTTATGCCATGATGCCCCTTGAAGCATATATGCGATAGATAGACTCCGGCCACCATGCCATATTTGTTTGCTTGAACAGAACCTCTCTCTAAAAGAAAGGGAATGGCCAATTCTATGAAAAAGTATTTTTTTTTTTCACGAGGTATAACTAGCAATTCCTATTTATATCTTACGGAATCGGCCATGGATCAATTCCCCTTTCGTTTGGAAGTATTGAATACACCTATAATTCTGAGCTTCATGTTACTCCTCCCAAGACACATGTCAGAGTCGGGGGCATCCCAATAAGATTGAATGGGATGACAGTTTCTCATTACGAATCTGTAAAATGAAAATTTCGATCAAATCACACATCGCAGTATACTAGGCCTTCTAATTCCTTAAGGGGTTTATCTAAAAGATTCGCGATATAACTAGGAAGACGTTTCAAATACCACACATGAGTCACTGGACATGCGAGTTTGATGTATCCCATTTGATATCTTCGTATCCGAGAATCAACAAATTCCACCCCGCATTGTTCACAAAATTTCGGGTCTTCTTTTTCGGCTCTGATTACTCGATAATTTCCACAAGCACAAATTCCACTTTTGATAGGCCCAGAGATTCTTTCACAAAACAATCCATCTTTTTCCGGTTTATTGGTCTTGTAATGAAAAGTATAGGGTTTTGCCACCTCTCCAACTATCTCGCCATTAGGTAGGATTTTGTTGGCCCAAGCCTTTATTTGTTGAGGAGAAACTGGTCCAATTCGAAGTTGTTGATGTTTATACCGATCGATCATAGAATAGAAATTCTGATTCATTTAGATCAAGCTTCCTTCCTATTGATCTGGAAATTTTTCT
>CANTAL010000276.1:262500-276932 GCA_947650365.1 Chamaelirium japonicum
ATCATCTTAAGTCAGAATCCTATTTTGACTCTGCGCCGTTGATTCGACTATGATTATTGATCAATAATTGAATAATTCCTTGATATAGATAGGGGACATAATTTACATGGATATAGTAAGTCTCGCTTGGGCTGCTTTAATGGTAGTCTTTACATTTTCCCTTTCACTCGTGGTATGGGGAAGGAGCGGACTCTAGGGGTATTACTAAATTGAGTAATCGAATTGTATCAATTGTTTAATGAATCGTTTTACGAATACTTACAAAAAAAGTGTCTCTGTCTCAAAATTATACTGGAATGAATACAGTAATGAATAAGAAAATACAATAATCAATAATAACCATTCTATCAAACAATGAATGATTACCATAGTTATATTTCGAAAATAAAATCTACGCATGATAGGAAATTTCTTCCAACCGAATTCTTCCTAAATATTCTATTTTGATGAACCGGCTTTTACCAGAATTATGGATATTACAACGAGAAAAACCAATCCCCCCCTTTTTTTTGTTACTTTTACTGTTCTAAGTCTAAGAGAAAGTCATTCTGCTATTATGGCGATACATACTTTCTACTGGAAGCAACTAGTAGTTGTCCAAGGAGGTCGGGTTCCTACACATAATAAAATTAGATCTTTCTTCCATTAAGCGATCCGCATATCGCGCATTTCCCCTTTGTTTTAGACTTATAGAAATTTTTTTTTTTGACTCATTTCATGTCATGTTTAAATATGAAAAATCGACAGGATTGACTCTACCACTCTACCCCTTTTCCAACTCCGAAAAAGTTTTCCCATAGAACTCCGCGGATCATGATCATCTGTGAGTGACTCAATCAATGACTTCTTGAAATGGGAATCTAAAAAAATAAAAAAAAAAAGAAATAGAATGAAAGTGCTATTTAGATGTAGTATTGAGATGTACATATATTAGATATACATACATATTGTATATTGATCCATATAAAGCCTATATGTGTATACAACTCTTTCTATTTAATATAATTAAATTTAATATAATTAAATAGAATAGCAGAAATAGTATACAATACTAGATAGTGTGCGGAAAGAACTATATATATAGTTCTTTCCACACACTATCTCAGACACTTCTGATTCCGGCCCGACCATTTCATTTAATTTAAGACTTGGGGTTTGAATCCCTTCCTTTCATTTCTTCAATCATTGATAAGAACTAATAATTCAAGTTTCATTCAAATTAATCATTTTGGCTGACTGTTTTTACGTAGATGATAAGTAAAAAAGCAGTAGGAACTAGAATAAACAGTGCAGTAGCAATAAATGCGAGAATATTTACTTCCATAATCTCATTGTTTTTTTTTGCCTCGCAATAACTCGGGATCTAATCCCATAGAGATGAGATATTTTTCTCCTGTAAATTCAATAGGATAAATTGTATCCTGATGATACTGAATCGGATCAATATTATGAATAACAATATATCTGATCTATCAAATCGATTAATCGTCGAGAATTGAATAGTATAACATAGAAAGATCCTTTATCCATACTAAATAAAAAGGGGATTCCTGATCCAATATAGAATCCTATTGAATTTTTCATCCTTTTCCGCACTTTCTTTTCTATAACCTACCTTCTTTCGTATAAAATTATCCTTCCTTATACTTATACATACTTATGTATTACATACAATTATCCGATGAGATATCATATGAACGGTATTCAATTGTTCACACGTACATTTAGATCCAAAGAAAAGAGTAGAAGTGAGATGGAAAAAGGGACGGGTTAAAAGATCTAATATTTCAACAAATTGACTAAAAAGGGGGTGTTGCTCGGTCTTTTCTTTTATTTTCTTAAAATACTGAATAGAGTAATACCGCCGATTGTACCAATCTACATATGTCTCTCCCCTATCAATCGGTACTAGTATAAGAAATTAAGTTGAAATTACCGTATTTGTCTGATGATAAATGCAAAACGAAAAACAAAAGAAATAAAGATCCCCCACTGGGGATTAGATCTTGCCCCTGTCCCCATTTTCCGGTAAAAGGAGAGCTGAATTGATAAATTGATCGGATCCTAGTCCGGGACTGACGGGGCTCGAACCCGCAGCTTCCGCCTTGACAGGGCGGCGCTCTGACCGATTGAACTACAATCCCAGCGAGGTGTATGGCATACATATTCTTATGGTTTCACAAGAACAGAACGTTTATTCATCGTGTTGTAGCAGAGACACAAACAAATGATATACTGATATCCACTGGTTTTTTATTGCCAAAAATAGATAATTAATGAATCTTTCAATGAGAAAAAAGGGATTCTTTTTCCTTTCTTAATACTTAAGAATCATGAATCTAGATCGTTAGAAAGAAAAGATCAGAACGGATGAGAAAAATATGTATCGAGCAAAAAAAATTTACTCTTGATCTTTCTATTTCTACGGATCGGGCATTTCTGTTTCTGGAGGACAAATTGGTTAGCTCATATTCATGAGCGGCAAATTATTGGGCCGAGCTGGATTTGAACCAGCGTAGACATATCGCCAACGAATTTACAGTCCGCCCCCATTAACCGCTCGGGCATCGGCCCAGGAAGAATGAATTCTGGGCTTAGTGATAAGCCATGATCAACTGCCTTTCGTAGTACCCTACCCCCAGGGGAAGTCGAATCCCCGCTACCTCCTTGAAAGAGAGATGTCCTGAACCACTAGACTATAGGGGCATATCCGCCCGACCGTCATCATACTATGATGATAGTATGATCCGTTTTTTGGAATTGTCAATAATATATATATAACTAGATCCAGAAATCTAGATCTAGGCCCGAAGAGTCTTTTACCTTTATATATACTTTATATACACGATCACGATTCTATAGAATTTTTTTTTTCTTTTTCATTTTTAAAATATAAAAATGGAATTTGGCTCGGGGTACGAATCCCCTCATCACATGATTCAGCAAAATATCTCGAATCCATGTCTATGCCGGATTGGTACAGGTATAAATCAAGCGAATCTTGTTCTGATGGGTCAGTAAAAGTCAACAAAGCAAGTAGGGTCGGTCTTGAAACAATTCACTGCATTCTTTTTTATCAAAAAAAAAAAAAAAATAAGAATTTTATCCACTAAATTAATTACTAATAAATTTAATTTTTTGTTCCCGAATCAGCTCCTAGAAGTCTACTGCATGTATCTATACATATATAGATACATGCAGTAGACTCATAATGGAGAAAATGTCTAATTCATGAATTGAATAAACGGGCCCTTTTAACTCAGCGGTAGAGTAACGCCATGGTAAGGCGTAAGTCATCGGTTCAAATCCGATAAAGGGCTTTTTCACTAAACTCAAGTCTTAGTCTTCGTTTTCATCGGAGAATAGATATATTGTTGATATTTCTAAAAAAAAAAAAAAAAATAAAGAACGGGTCTTCCACCATTATAATGAATTCTGATTATTATGAATCATAGTTAGAATAAATTTCTTCATTTTCATAATGACTAATTCCCTTTATTAGGGGGAGTCTAACCTGTAGTGATATAGTAGTCCTCCTCATCTCTCATTATTCATTTTGTTTTGGGACATCAATATTCTAGTTATCCAACCCGTATTGTTAATCGCCAAACCAAAGTATTCCTACTTCTACTTTGTTCCTATCAAACCCACCATACAATTATAAATCAAGAAAAAATAAGTGGACCTGACCCATTGAATCATGACTATATCAGCTATTCTGATATTTAAATTCGACATAATATAGATTAAATTGTAGAAGCAGATTTTTTTCTTGAATGAAGCAAGAATTTGTCGATATTTCCGATTTAATCTTCTTATTACTGGATGCCCCATAGAAAGAAATCGCTATTATTTTCCGCGACATATAAAAGTTTATTTCCAAAATAGATTTTTCAATATCTTTCCTTGATTTCAGAATCAAATATTGTATTTGTGGTTCCACAAATACAATAGGGAACAAATGCGAGAAAGGGACTTTCATTTATAGTTTATCATTATTTAATAGTTAATTTAGGGTGAGAGAAAAAATAGGGAATTTTTTTGTTTGACCCCTTAAAATAAAAGATATACTCTGGAATATGAGTCATAGAACAGCACAATTCGGGGTTCAAATAGTTATACAGTAAGGACTAATCAAATAGGGTTCATGAATTTACCTAGGCCGGTCTGCGACCCAATAGAAAAAAATGATTTGTATCTTCGAAACCCATTGTAAGGGACATTGAAGGAGGAATCGTCCATAGATAATCGAACTATCGTATCGTATGCCCCGGAAATGATATGAGGTGTTCGGAAATGGTTGAAGTAGTTGAATAGGAGGATCACTATGACTATAGCCCTTGGTAGATTTACCAAAGAAGAAAAAGATTTATTTGATATTATGGATGATTGGTTGCGGAGGGACCGTTTCGTTTTTGTGGGTTGGTCCGGCCTATTGCTCTTTCCTTGTGCTTATTTCGCTTTAGGAGGTTGGTTCACAGGTACAACTTTTGTAACTTCATGGTATACCCATAGACTGGCCAGTTCCTATTTGGAAGGTTGCAATTTCTTAACCGCTGCAGTTTCTACTCCTGCGAATAGTTTAGCACATTCTTTGTTGCTACTATGGGGCCCTGAGGCACAAGGAGATTTCACTCGTTGGTGTCAATTAGGTGGTCTGTGGACTTTTGTTGCTCTCCACGGCGCTTTCGGACTAATAGGTTTCATGTTACGTCAATTTGAACTTGCTCGATCTGTTCAATTGCGGCCTTATAATGCAATCGCATTCTCTGCTCCAATTGCTGTTTTTGTTTCTGTATTCCTGATTTATCCACTGGGTCAGTCGGGTTGGTTCTTTGCACCCAGTTTTGGCGTAGCAGCTATATTTCGATTCATCCTCTTCTTCCAAGGGTTTCATAATTGGACGTTGAATCCATTTCATATGATGGGAGTTGCCGGAGTATTAGGCGCCGCTCTGCTATGCGCGATTCATGGTGCTACCGTAGAAAATACTTTATTCGAAGATGGCGACGGTGCAAATACATTCCGTGCTTTTAACCCAACCCAAGCCGAAGAGACTTATTCAATGGTCACTGCTAACCGCTTTTGGTCCCAAATCTTTGGGGTTGCTTTTTCCAATAAACGTTGGTTACATTTCTTTATGCTATTTGTACCAGTAACCGGTCTATGGATGAGTGCTATTGGGGTAGTCGGTCTGGCTCTGAACCTACGTGCCTATGACTTCGTTTCCCAAGAAATCCGTGCAGCAGAAGATCCTGAATTTGAGACTTTCTACACCAAAAATATTCTCTTAAATGAAGGTATTCGTGCTTGGATGGCGGCTCAGGATCAGCCCCATGAAAACCTTATATTCCCTGAGGAGGTTCTACCCCGTGGAAACGCTCTTTAATGGAACTTTAGCTTTAGCTGGTCGTGATCAAGAAACCACCGGTTTCGCTTGGTGGGCGGGGAATGCCAGACTTATCAATTTATCTGGTAAACTACTCGGGGCTCACGTAGCCCATGCCGGATTAATCGTATTCTGGGCTGGAGCAATGAACCTATTTGAAGTGGCTCATTTCGTACCAGAGAAACCCATGTATGAACAAGGATTGATTTTACTTCCCCACCTAGCTACTCTAGGTTGGGGGGTAGGTCCGGGGGGGGGGGTTATAGACACCTTTCCATACTTTGTTTCTGGAGTACTTCACTTAATTTCCTCCGCCGTCTTAGGCTTTGGCGGTATCTATCATGCGCTTCTTGGACCGGAGACTCTTGAAGAATCCTTTCCATTTTTCGGTTATGTATGGAAAGATAGAAATAAAATGACCACAATTTTGGGTATTCACTTAATTTTGTTAGGCATAGGTGCTTTTCTTCTAGTACTTAAGGCTCTTTATTTTGGGGGCGTATATGATACCTGGGCCCCTGGGGGGGGGGATGTAAGAAAAATTACCAACCTGACCCTTAGCCCAAGCGTTATATTTGGTTATTTACTAAAATCTCCTTTTGGGGGAGAAGGATGGATTGTTAGTGTGGACGATTTAGAAGATATAATTGGAGGACATGTATGGTTAGGTTCCATTTGTATACTTGGCGGAATTTGGCATATCTTAACCAAACCCTTTGCATGGGCTCGACGCGCATTTGTATGGTCTGGTGAGGCTTACTTGTCTTATAGTTTAGGTGCTTTATCTGTCTTTGGTTTCATCTCTTGTTGTTTCGTCTGGTTCAATAATACTGCTTATCCTAGTGAGTTTTACGGACCCACCGGGCCAGAAGCCTCTCAAGCTCAAGCATTTACTTTTCTAGTTAGAGACCAACGTCTTGGGGCTAACGTGGGATCCGCCCAAGGACCTACCGGTTTAGGTAAATATCTAATGCGTTCCCCGACCGGGGAGGTTATTTTTGGAGGAGAAACTATGCGTTTTTGGGATCTCCGTGCTCCCTGGTTGGAACCTCTAAGGGGTCCAAATGGTTTGGACTTGAATAGGCTGAAAAAAGACATACAACCTTGGCAAGAACGACGTTCGGCGGAATATATGACGCATGCCCCTTTAGGTTCTTTAAATTCCGTGGGTGGCGTAGCTACCGAAATCAATGCAGTCAATTATGTCTCTCCTAGAAGTTGGTTAGCTACCTCTCATTTTGTTCTAGGATTCTTCCTATTTGTGGGGCATTTGTGGCATGCGGGAAGGGCCCGTGCGGCTGCAGCGGGATTTGAAAAAGGAATCGATCGTGATTTGGAACCTGTTCTTTCCATGACCCCTCTTAGCTGAGATTTTCTTATTTATATCTATTAAATTTCTATATATATTATTTTTTCTATTATGGCTCGGCTAGGTGGGATAGCCGAGCCATTCTTTTTTATGATAGATAACGGGCCGGGCCAAACGAATAAAGAAAAAAATTTATTCAACAAGTAAAAGGAGAGAGAGGGATTCGAACCCTCGATAGTTCTTTGTTCAGAACTATACCGGTTTTCAAGACCGGAGCTATCAACCACTCAGCCATCCCTCCCGGAGGAAATCTCTATTTATTTTATTCCTGCGAATAGAACATGACTATATGTATGAGACGATAGACTAACTATCGGTAGAACCAGATGATGCGAATCTATATTTCGATGTATCTATTTGTATACTGTATATATAGATATATGCATGATCTAGTATGTCCGTTTGTGAAGTAAATGAAATTACTAAACTCCTCTCGATTCCATGTCCTAGTAAAAAGAATCAATTGATTCATGGTCAAATCCCTCCACGATGCATTTTTCTTCTATTGCAGTTTTGACGAGGCGAGGGATCCAATGGTATAGTTTATTTGTTGATAGCTTGGAGGATTACAAACATGACTATTGCTTTCCAATTAGCTGTTTTTGCATTAATTGTGACTTCATCAATTTTACTGATTAGTGTACCGGTTGTATTTGCTTCTTCTGATGGTTGGTCAAGTAAAAAAAATGTTGTATTTTCCGGTACATCATTATGGATTGGATTAGTCTTTCTGGTAGCTATTCTAAATTCTCTCATCTCTTGAACTTCTTTAGTATTTCTCCAATTAAAAAATACCACTCCTTCTAAAAAATTAGAATTGTGAGACACATCACATTAAGATTCAATCCGAGTTCCAAAAATAAAAATGAAATTAATGGTTATTAATTGGATATAATAATAAGAATAATAAGAAGATCTTAATTGGAATTTGTATAGTATCTGACCCTGCGCAAATATGATCCAGACGCATATATGATATATCATATATGTCATATATGTGTGGACATATGTGTGCGTATCAGGACCGAAGAAAATGCGGATATAGTCGAATGGTAAAATTTCTCTTTGCCAAGGAGAAGATGCGGGTTCGATCCCCGCTATCCGCCCATGTAATGTACTATGATACAAAATTTTGTATAGTTGACTACTATACTATACTATACTATGGTAGTTAGTATAGTAGTTCTATCTTCCCTTTTCTTTACCTCCCATCAAAAAAAAAAACGAAAATGTTCATTAATTATTAGGTAACAGAATCACGCCTAAAAATATATTTTTTGTAAAAAAAAAATGTTGCGGAGACAGGATTTGAACCCGTGACCTCAAGGTTATGAGCCTTGCGAGCTACCAAGCTGCTCTACTCCGCGCTGAACAATGGGGAACCAATAAACGAAGAAAGATTGGATATGCCCCTTTACCATATCTATACAAATAGAATAGTCTATTTATACAGAATGGTAAAGAGGGCACCTCTATGATCTATGATCTATGATCATAGAGATCTATACAAATATGAAACAATATTTTTATCCTTACCAACTTGATCTTGTTGCGCCTGGTAACAAACATGCATGAACCATTTCTCGAAGTATGCGTCCGGATAGCCCAAAGTCTCGATAGTTAGCTCTAGGTCTTCCAGTCACAAAACAACGGCGATGAAGACGTATAGCTGCACTATTACGTGGTGGGGATTGCAATTTTCCATGAATTTCCCATTTTTCACTCAACGATAGAACTTTGCTTATTTCTTTTTTTGAGGATCGGCGAATCAAATAATATTTCTGTTCCAATTTCTGCCGCTTCTTCTCCCTCTGAATCAAACTTTTTCTTGCCATAATATTCAGTTCCTATTATTATCAATGATATGGTTCGGATCCTAGATGTAAAAATATAAGAACCCCTATACATCGAAACAAATGAAATTGTTGCTGATACAGTACATAAAAAAAAAAACAATAAATAACGAAATTAACCAAATTTGCCTGATGTAGAGGCAATTAAGAAAGCTGCATAAGTGAATATATAACCTACGGAAAAGTGAGCTAATCCAACCAATCTTGCTTGCACAATGGAAAGAGCCACTGGCTTATCTCTCCATCGAATCAAATTAGCCAAGGGTGTGCGTTCATGAGCCCATGCTAAAGTTTCAATCAATTCCTGCCAATATCCCCGCCAGGAAATTAAGAACATAAATCCAGTAGCCCAAACAAGATGTCCAAATAAAAACATCCACGCCCATACCGATAAACTATTCATACCAAAAGGGTTATACCCGTTGATAAGTTGTGAAGAGTTTAACCATAAATAATCCCTTAACCACCCCATCAAATAAGTGGAGGATTCATTAAATTGTGAAACGTTACCCTGCCATAATGTGATGTGTTTCCAATGCCAATAAAAAGTCACCCATCCAATGGTATTTAACATCCAGAAAACTGCCAAATAAAATGCGTCCCAAGCAGAAATATCACAAGTACCGCCGCGCCCGGGGCCGTCGCAAGGAAAACTATAACCAAAATCCTTTTTATCCGGCATTAACTTGGAACCACGTGCATCTAAAGCACCTTTTACTAAAATCAATGTAGTTGTATGTAAACCTAGAGCAATAGCATGATGAACCAAGAAATCTCCAGGACCTATTGTTAAGAAGAGTGAATTACTATTCTCATTAATAGCATTCAACCAGCCGGGTAACCATATGCTTCGGCCAGCATTGAATGCTGGGCCATTCGTTGAAGATAAGAGTACATCGAACCCATATGAAGTCTTACCATGAGCGGATTGTATCCATTGGGCAAATATGGGTTCGATCAAGATTTGTTTTTCCGGAGTACCAAAAGCGAGCATGACGTCGTTATGAACATAAAGGCCCAAGGTATGGAACCCCAGAAACAGGCTGGCCCAACTTAAATGAGATATGATAGCTTCTTTATGGTCTAACATTCTTGCCAATACATTATCTTCATTCTGTTCCGGATTATAATCTCTAATGAAGAATATAGCTCCATGAGCAAAGGCTCCTGTCATGATGAACCCTGCGATGTATTGGTGATGAGTATATAACGCAGCTTGAGTAGTAAAGTCTTGTGCTATGAATGCATAAGCAGGTAAAGAGTACATGTGTTGAGCTACTAAGGAAGTAATAACCCCTAAAGAAGCTAGGGCAAGACCTAATTGAAAATGAATCGAATTATTGATTGTGTCATAAAGACCCTTATGCCCACGCCCTAATCGACCCCCCGGAGGAATATGTGCTTCTAAAAGATCTTTGATACTGTGCCCAATCCCGAAGTTAGTTCTATACATATGACCGGCAACGAGAAAAATGAATGCAATAGCTAAATGATGATGAGCAATATCGGTCAGCCATAAACTTTGCGTTTGTGGATGGAATCCCCCAAGAAGGGTTAGAATGGCAGTTCCCGCTTCTTGGGAAGTACCAAATAAATGACTATTTGAATCGGGGTTTTGGGCATAAAGATTCCACCGACCCGTAAGAAGTGGTCCCAACCCCTGGGGGTGCGGCAATACGTCTAAGAAATTATTCCATCTGACGTACTCCCCCCTGGATCCGGGAATAGCGACATGAACTAAATGTCCTGTCCAAGCCAAGGAACTTACTCCAAAAAGTCCTGACAAATGATGATTTAGACGAGATTCGGCATTTTTGAACCAGGAAACGCTCGGTTTCCATTTTGGCTGTAGGTGTAACCAACCCGCTATTAAGGATATAGCGGAAAGAAATAATAGAAAAAGAGCTCCAGTATAAAGATCTTCATTGGTACGTAATCCGATTGTATACCACCACTGATAAACACCAGAATAGGCGATATTCACTGGGCCGATAGCACCTCCCCGAGTAAAGGTTTCTACGGCTGGTTGACCAAAATGAGGATCCCAAATTGCATGAGCAATAGGTCTTACATGTAAAGGGTCCTGTATCCATGACTCAAAATTTCCTTGCCAAGCTACATGAAACAGATTTCCGGACGTCCACAGAAAAATTATTGCTAACTGGCCAAAGTGAGAAGCAAAAATGTTCTGATAAAGACGTTCCTCAGTAATATCATCATGACTCTCGAAGTCATGTGCGGTAGCAATACCAAACCAAATACGACGAGTAGTGGGGTCCTGAGCTAAGCCTTGGCTAAACCTTGGAAATCTTAATGCCATAATATCTTTCAAATCCTCCTAGCCATTATCCTACTGCAATAATTCTTGCTAAGAAGAATGCCCATGTTGTGGCAATTCCACCCAGAAGGTAATGGGTTACTCCTACAGCACGTCCTTGTACAATGCTTAAGGCTCTAGGCTGAGTAGCAGGAGCAACTTTTAATTTGTTATGAGCCCAAACGATGGATTCAATGAGTTCTTGCCAATAACCACGGCCGCTGAATAGAAACATTAAACTGAAAGCCCAGACAAAATGAGCACCTAAGAAAAAAAGACCATATGCGGATAATGAAGAACCATAAGACTGAATTACCTGAGATGCCTGTGCCCATAAGAAATCCCGTAGCCACCCATTAATAGTAATGGAACTCTGTGCAAAGTTCCCCCCTGTTATATGAGTTACCACCCCTTGATCACTTATAGTACCCCAAACATCCGACTGCATTTTCCAACTGAAATGAAAAATGACTACCGAAATTGCATTGTACATCCAGAATAGACCTAAGAAGACATGATCCCAGGCGGATACTTGACATGTCCCCCCTCTTCCAGGTCCATCACAAGGGAAACGAAAGCCCAGATTTGCTTTATCGGGTATCAAACGGGAACTGCGAGCAAATAGAACACCTTTCAGTAGTATCAATACAGTCACATGAATCGTAAATGCATGAATGTGATGAACTAAAAAATCTGCGGTTCCTAATGGAATAGGTAACAAAGCGACTTTACCGCCTACTTCTACTAATTCACTACCCCCCCAAATTAAGCTGGTACTTGTTGTTGCACCAGGAGCTGTTACGCCAGGCGCTAAAGCATGGGTGTTTTGTACCCATTGAGCAAAGATGGGTTGTAATTGTATAGCAGTATCTGAAAACATATCTTGAGGACGCCCCAAAGCGCTCATGGTATCATTATGAATATACAAACCAAAGCTGTGAAAACCTAGAAATATACATGCCCAGTTAAGATGTGATATAATTGCATCACGGTGCCTAAGGACACGATCTAATAGATCGTTGTATCGAGTAGTTGGATCGTAATCTCTTACCATAAAAATGGCTGCATGCGCAGCAGCACCAACTATGAGAAATCCACCGATCCACATGTGGTGTGTGAACAAGGAAAGTTGTGTACCGTAGTCAATAGCTAGGTATGGATAAGGGGGCATGGAATACATATGGTGAGCCACAACAATGGTTGAAGAGCCTAACATAGCCAGATTAATAGATAATTGAGCATGCCATGATGTTGTTAGGATTTCATAGAGGCCCCTATGACCTTGGCCCGTAAATGGACCCTTATGAGCCTCTAAAATGTCTTTAAGGCCATGACCGATGCCCCAGTTGGTCCTATACATATGGCCGGCGATCAGGAAAAGAATTGCAATCGCTAAATGATGGTGTGCAATATCGCTCAGCCATAGGCCCCCTGTTATTGGATTTAATCCTCCACGAAAACTCAGAAATTCCGCATATTTTGACCAATTCAAGGTAAAAAAGGGGGTTGCTCCTTTGGAAAAACTGGGATAAAGTTGAGCCAAAAGATCCCGATTCAAGATGAATTCATGAGGAAGTGGTATCTCTTTAGGATCAACTCCAGCATCGAGAAATTGGTTAATCGGCAAAGATACGTGGATTTGGTGTCCCGCCCAAGAAAGAGATCCAAGTCCTAGTAACCCCGCTAAATGGTGATTCAACATAGATTCTACATCTTGGAACCAAGCCAATTTTGGGGCGGCTTTGTGATAATGGAACCAACCGGCAAAAAGCATTAACGATGCAAAGACCAATGCACCAATTGCAGTACAATAGAGTTGTAATTCACTAGTTATTCCAGATGCTCGCCAAATCTGAAAAAAACCGGAGGTTATTTGTATTCCTCGGAAACCCCCGCCCACATCACCATTCAATATTTCTTGACCCACTATTGGCCAAACTACCTGAGCACTGGGCCCAATGTGAGTAGGATCACTTAGCCATGCTTCATAATTGGAAAAACGGGCGCCGTGGAAGTACATGCCGCTCAGCCAAAGAAAGATAATGGAGAGTTGACCAAAATGAGCACTAAATACTTTTCGAGAGATCTCCTCCAAATCACTGGTATGACTATCGAAATCGTGAGCATCAGCATGTAGGTTCCAGATCCAAGTGGTAGTATCAGGGCCCTTAGCTATTGTTCTTGAGAAATGGCCCGGTCTGGCCCATTCGTCAAAAGACGTTTTTACGGGATCCCTATCTACAACAATTTTAACTTCTGGTTCCGGCGAACGAATAATCATTAAGCCCTCCTCTTTCCGGACAACACATATAAAGAGACCTGCCAACAGTCAAGTTTTTGGTGAAACCCCTAAAAGATGGATATTTTATTTATGATTAATCCCTTTCTTTCCTATCTCTCATTTATTTAGTTATTCATAGTTATTCACTAGAGCAATTATGATATCGAAGTTGATCCAGGGCAAGTGTTCGGATCTATTATGACATAACGATTAGGTGCCCAACGGACAAAATATTTACTGTAAAATACTTTCCTGGCGTGACGAAGAAACTCTTTTTTTTTGCAACCCAGTCCTAGTGTATTTATATATGAATGTATAAGTGCCTATATGGATCTACTTCCATGAAACATCTTATTATTATATTCTAAATCACAAGATCATTTATTATAATTAATAAGATCTATTGTGATATCTATATTTAGTCATTTGAGGGTATCTTTTATTTATTTTATGAACTTTATTTTATTAACTATATTCTATACTGCAGTATCCGTACCATTTATCCTTATGAGATACCATACAAAATATAATGATTGTAGAAGGAATGGGTATAATGAAATTCTTGATTGGATCTTCTCAGAGGAACGGTCTATTTTATTTGATTGATGGATCCAATAACCTTAATAAATTTAAAAAGAGGGTGGTTTTATTCGAATTCGAAACGCCCCGTGATCTTCAACCAATTATGTGCTTCAATATAATTACCTGGAGTAAGCGCTATAGCTTGTTTCCAATACTCAGCAGCTTGATCGGACCAAGCCTCCGCAATTTCAGAATCGCCCTGTAGAATGGCCTGTTCTCCCCGGTCGGAATAGGTAGGTTAATGTCAATTCCTTCCCTTAGAACCGTACTTGAGAGTTTCCTACCTCATACGGCTCCACAATCGATTCTTTTTGTGCCCCATCTTATTAATTTACCCTATTGCTAACGGAATTCGATTTTTAATAAACCTATCCCCTTTTTTATTGGGTTAACCAGAAGAAGTTAATTACATAAGTTTCAAACTCTAATCTAATATTGATCAATAATCAGTTTTATCTTTTCTCCCACACCTTCAGAAGAATGAAGAATAGATATCCCCCTATATCGTTTGAATTTTTCTGAAAGGTAACTATCTCGGTTTCATTTCATATATGAAATTTATATAGAATCGTTGAAAAAGACTTTCCTCCGTAAGAAAAAAGAACTTACTATCTTTGGGATTTGAACACGCGATCTAGTGT
>CANTAL010000277.1:0-275648 GCA_947650365.1 Chamaelirium japonicum
AATGTATCCATTCTAATTCATTCGCACGATCCATTCTAATTCATTCGTACGATCCATTCTAATTCATTCGCACGAATGTATCCATCCTAATTCATTCGTACGATCTATTCTAATTCAGTCGTACGATCGATTCTAATTCATTCGCACGATCCATTCTAATTCATTCGTACAATCCATTCTAATTCATTCATACGATCCATTCTAATTCATTCATACGAATGTATCCATTCTAATTCATTCGTACGATCCATTCTAATTCATTCGTACGATCGATTCTAATTCATTCGCACGATCCATTCTAATTCATTCGCACGATCCAATCTAATTCATTCGTACGATCCATTCTAATTCATTCGTACGATCCATTCTAATTCATTCGCACGATCCATTCTAATTCATTCGTACGATCCATTCTAATTCATTTGTACGATCTACTGTAATTCATTCGCACGATCCATTCTAATTCATTCATACATCCATTCTAATTCATTCGTACGATCTATTCTAATTCATTCGCACGATCCAGTCTAATTCATTCGTACGATCCATTCTAATTCATTCGTACGATCCATTCTAATTCATTCGTACGATCCATTATAATTCATTCGTACGATCCATTCTAATTCATTCGTACGATCAATTCTAATTTATTCGCATGATCCATTCTAATTCATTCGCACGATCCATTCTAATTCATTCGTACGATCCATTCTAATTCATTCTAATTCATTCTAATGGATCGTGGTAATGAATTAGATTGTATCGTACGAATGAATTAGAATGTATCGTACAAATGAATTAGAATGGATCGTACGAATGAATTAGAATGGATCGCACGAAGGTATTCATACGAATGAATTTGTGCGAATGAATTAGAATGGATCATACGAATGAATTAGAATGGATCGTACGAATGAATTAGATTGGATCGTGCGAATGAATTAGAATGGATCGTACGAATGAATTAGAATGGATCGTACGAATGAATTAGAATAGATCGTACGAATAAATTAGAATGGATACATTCGTGCGAATATATTAGAATGGATCGTACGAATGAATTAGAATGGATCGTGCGAATGAATTAGAATGGATCGTATGAATGAATTAGAATGGATCGTGCGAATGAATTAGAATGGATCTTGCGAATGAATTAGAATGGATACTAATAATGAATTAGAATGGATCGTACGAATGAATTAGAATAGATTGTACGAATGAATTAGAATGGATACATTCGTGCGAATTAATTAGAATGGATTGTACGAATGAATTAGAATGGATCGTGCGAATGAATTAGAATGGATCATACGAATGAATTAGAATGGATCGTACGAATGAATTAGAATGGATCGTACGAATGAATTAGATTGGATCGTGCGAATGAATTAGAATGGATCGTACGAATGAATTAGAATCGATCGTACGACTGAATTATAATAGATCGTACGAATGAATTAGAATGGATACATTCATGCGAATGAATTAGAATGGATCGTACGAATGAATTAGAATGGATCATTCTAATTCATTCATACAATCCATTCTAATACTTTTGCACGAATGTATCCATTCTAATTCATTCGTACGATCCATTGTAATTCATTCATACGATCAATTCTAATTCATTCACATGATCCATTCTAATTCATTCGCACGATCCATTCTAATTCATTCGTACGTTCCATTCTAATTCATTCGCACGAATGTATCCATTCTAATTCATTCGTACGATCTATTCTAATTCATTTGTATGATCCATTCTAATTCATTCGTATGATCCATTCTAATTCATTCGTATGATCCAATCTAATTCATTTGCACGATCCAATCTAATTCATTCGTATGATCCATTCTAATTCATTCGTTTGATCTATTCTTACTCATTCGTACGATCCATTCTAATTCTTTCGCACGATCCATTTTAATTCATTCATATGATCCATCCTAATTCATTCGTACGATCCATTCTAATTCATTCGCACGATCCATTCTTATTCATTCCTACGATACAATCTAATTCATTCGCACGAATGAATTAGAATGGTTCGTTCGAATGAATTAGATTGTATCGTACGAATGAATTAGAATGTATCGTACAAATGGATTAGAATGGATCGTACGAATGAAGTAGAATGGATACATTCGTGCGAATGAATTAGAATGGATCGTGCGAATGAATTAGAATGTATCCATTCGTGCGAATGAATTAGAATGGATCGTGTGAATGAATTAGAATGAATCGTACGAATGAATTAGAATGGATTGTACGACTGAATTAGAATGGATCATACGAATGAATTAGATTGTATCGTATGAATGAATTAGAATGGATCGTGCGAATGAATTCGAATGGATCGTATGAATGAATTAGAATGGATCGTATGAATGAATTAGAATGGATCGTGCGACTGAATTAGAATAGATCGTACGAATGAATTAGAATGGATACATTCGTGCGAATGAATTAGAATGGATCCTGCGAATGAATTAGATTGGATCGTGCGAATGAATTAGAATGGATCGTACGAATGAATTAGAATCGATCGTACGACTGAATTAGAATAGATCGTACGAATGAATTAGAATGGATACATTCAAGCGAATGAATTAGAATGGATCGTACGAATGAATTAGAATGGATCGTGTGAATGAATTAGAATGGATCATATGAATGAATTAGCATAGATCGTGCGAATGAATTAGAATGGATCGTGCGAATGAATTAGAATGGATCGTACGAATGAATTAGAATGGATTGTACGACTTAATTAGAATGGATCATACGAATGAATTAGATTGTATCGTACAATCCATTCTAATTCATTCTAATTCGTTCGTATAATCCATTCTAATTCATTCGCACGAATGTATCCAGTCTAATTCATTCATACGATCTATTCTAATTCATTCGCACAATCCATTCTAATTCATTCATACGATCCATTCTAATTCATTCTTACGATCCATTCTAATTCATTCGTACGATACAATCTAATTCATTCACACAATCTATTCTAATTCATTTGTACAATCCATTCTAATTCATTAACACGATCCATTCTATTTCATTCGCACAATCTATTCTAATTCATTCGTACAATCCAATCTAATTTATTCGCACAATCTATTCTAATTCATTCGCACGATCCATTCTAATTCATTCGCACGATCTATTATAATCCATTCTAGTTAATTAGCAGAATCCATTCTAATTCATTCTAATTCATTCGTACGATCCATTCTAATTCATTCGCTCGAATGTATCCATTCTACTGCATTCGTACGATCCATTCTAGTCCATTCGTACGATCCATTCTAATTTATTTGCACGATCCATTCTAATTCATTCGTACAATACAATCTAATTCATTCGTATGATCCATTCTAATTCAGTCGTACGATCCATTCTAATTCATTCGTACGATCCATTCTAATTCATTCGCACGAATGTATCCATTCTAATTCATTCGTACGATCTATTCTAATTCATTCGTACGATCCATTCTAATTCATTATTACGATCCATTCTAATTCATTCGCACGATCCATTCTAATTCATTCGCACGATCCATTCTAAATCATTCGCACGAATGTATCCATTCTAATTCATTCGTACGATCGATTCTAATTCATTCGCACAAATGTATCCATTCTAATTCATTCGTACGATCTATTCTAATTCATTCGTACGATCCATTCTAGTTCATTCGTACGATCATTCTAATTCATTCGTACGATCCATTCTAATTCATTCGCACGAATGTATCCATTCTACTTCATTCGTACGATCCATTCTAGTTCATTCATACGATCCATTCTAATTCATTCGCATGATCCATTCAAATTCATTCGTACGATCCATTCTATTCCATTCGTACGATCCATTCTAGTTCATTCGTACGATTCATTCTAATTCATTCGCACGAATGTATCCATTCTAATCCATTCGTACGATCTATTCTAATTCATTCGCACGATCCATTCTAATTCATTCATACGATCCATTCTAATTCATTCGTACGATTCATTCGAATTCATTCGCACGATCCATTCTAATTCATTCGTACGATACAATCTAATTCATTCGTATGATCCATTCTAATTCAGTCGTACAATCCATTCTAATTCATTCGTACGATTCATTCTAATTCATTCACACGATCCATTCAAATTCATTTGTACGATCCATTCTATTTCATTCGTACGATCCATTCTTTCTCATTCGGATGATCCATTCTAATTCATTCGCACGAATGTATCCATTCTAATTCATTCGTACGATCCATTCTAATTCATTCGCATGATCCATACTAATTCATTCGTACGATCCATTCTAATTCATTCATACGAACCATTCTAATGGATCGTACGAATGAATTAGAATGGATACATTCGTGCGAATGAATTAGAATAGATCGTATGAATGAATTAGAATAGAATGGATCGTGCGAATGAATTAGAATGGATCTATTCTAATTTATTCGTACGATCCATTCTAATTCATTCGTACAATCAATTCTAATTCATTCGCATGATCCATTCTAATCCATTCGTACGATCCATTCTAATTCATTCGTACGATACAATCTAATTCATTCGTACGATCCATTCTAATTCATTCGTACGATCTATTCTAATTCATTCGTACGATCCATTCTAATTCATTCGCATGATCCATTCTAATTCATTCGTACAATCCATTCTAAGTCATTCGTACGATTCATTCTAATTCATTCACATGATCCATTCAAATTCATTCGTACGATCCATTCTATTTCATTCGTACGATCCATTCTTTCTCATTCGGATGATCCATTCTAATTCATTCGCACGAATGAATCCATTCTAATTCATTCGTACGATCCATTCTAATTCATTCGCGTGATCCATACTAATTCATTCGTACGATCCATTCTAATTCATTCGCATGAATGTATCTATTCTAATTCATTTGTATGATCCATTCTAATTCATTTGCACGATCCATTCTAATTCATTTGCACGATCCATTCTAATTCATTCGCATGATCCATTCTAATTCATTCGCACGATCCATTCTAATTCATTCGTACGATCCATTCTAATTCATTTGTACGATCCATTCTAATTCATTCGCACGAATGTATCCATTCTACTTCATTCGTACGATCCATTCTAGTTCATTTGTACGATCCATTCTAATTCATTCGCATGATCCATTCAAATTCATTCGTACGATCCATTCTATTTCATTTGTACGATCCATTCTATTTCATTCGTACGATCCATTCTAATTCATTTGTATAATACAATCTAATTCATTCGTATGATCCATTCTAATTCAGTCGTTCAATCCATTAGAATGAATTAGAATGGATCGTACGAATGAATTAGAATGGATCAGACGAATGAATTAGAATGGATCGTGCGAATGAATTAGAATGGATTGTACGAATGAATTAGGATGGATACATTCGTGCGAATGAATTAGAATGGATCGTACGAATGAATTAGAATGGATCGTGCGAATGAATTAGAATGGATCGTATGAGTGAATTAGAATGGATCGTACGAATGAATTAGAATGGATTGTACGACTGAATTAGAATGGATCATACGAATGAATTAGATTTTATCGTACGGATGAATTAGAATGGATACATTCGTATGAATGAATTAAAATGGATCGTATGAATGAATTAGAATGGATTGTACGAATGAATTATAATGGATTGTGCGAATGAAATAGAATGGATCGTACGAATAAATTAGAATGGATCGTACGAATGAATTAGAATGGATACATTCGTGCGAACGAATTAGAATGGATTGTATGAATTAATTAGAATGGATCGTACGAATGAACTAGAATGGAACGTACGAATGAATTAGAATGGATACATTCGTGCGAATGAATTAGAATGGATCGTACGAATGAATTAGAATGGATCGTGCGAATGAATTAGATTGGATCGTGCGAATGAATTAGAATGGATCGTACGAATGAATTAGAATGGATCATACGATTGAATTAGAATAGATCGTGCGAATGAATTAGAATGGATATATTCGTGCGAATGAATTAGAATAGATCCATTCTAATCCATTGTAATTCATACGATACAATCTAATTCATTACGATCGTATGAATTAGAATGAATTAGAATGAATCGTGCGAATGAATTAGAATAAATCATACGAATGAATGGATCCATTCTAATTCATTCGTACGATCTATTCTAATTCATTCGTAAGATCCATTCTATTCTAATTCATTCGTACGATCCATTCTAATTCATTCGTACGATCCATTCTTATTCATTCGCACGAATGTATCCAATCTAATTCATTCGTACGATGTATTCTAATTCATTCATAAGATCCATTCTAATTCATTCGTACGATCCATTCTAATTCATTCGTACGATCCATTCTAATTCATTCGTACTATACAATCTAATTCATTCGTATGATCCATTCTAATTCATTCGCACGATACAATCTAATTCATTCGTATGATCCATTCTAATTCATTCGCACGATACAATCTAATTCATTCGCACGATCCATTTTAATTCGTTCCTACGATCCATTCTAATTCGTACGATCCATTCTAATTCATTCGCACGATCCATTCAAATTCATTTGTTTGATCCATTCTATTTCATTCGTATGATTCATTCTTACTCATTCGTGCGATCCATTCTAATTCATTCGCACGAATGTATCCATTCTTACGAATTAGAATGGATCGTACGAATGAAATAGAATGGATCGTACGAATGAATTTGAATGAATTAGAATGAATTTTAATGAATTTGAATGGATCGTACGAATTCATACGTATTAGAATGGATCGTATGAATGAATTAGAATAGATCCATTCTAATTCTAATGAATAGTACAATCTAATTTACGACTGATTAGAATGGATCATACGTATTAGAATAGTATGATCGTATGATCCATTCTAATTCTATTCTAATCCATTCTAATTCATTCGCACGATCGCACGATCCATTCTAATTCATTCGCACGAATGTATCCATTCTAATTCATTCGTACGATCTATTCTAATTCAGTCGTACGATCGATTCTAATTCATTCGTACGATCCATTCTAATTCATTCGCACGATCCAATCTAATTCATTCGTACGATCCATTCTAATTCATTCGTACGATCCATTCTAATTCATTCGCACGATCCATTCTAATTCATTCGTACAATCCATTCTAATTCATTCGTACGATCCATTCTAATTCATTCGTACGATCCATTCGTGCGAATGAATTAGATTGGATCTTAGAATGAATTCATTCTTACGAATGAATTTGTAATCATTCATTCTAATTTGTATAATACAAACGATTAATTCTAATTCATACGATACAATCTAATTCATTACCACGATCCATTAGAATGAATTAGAATGAATTAGAATGGATCACACGAATGAATTAGAATGGATCGTTCGAATGAATTAGATTGTATCGTACGAATGAATTAGAATGTATCGTACAAATGAATTAGAATGGATCGTACGAATGAATTAGAATGGATCGCACGAAGGTATCTATTCTAATTCATTTATACGATCTATTCTAATTCATTCGCACGAATGTATCCATTCTAATTCATTCGTACGATCCATTAGAATGGTTCGTATGAATGAATTAGAAAGGATTGTACGACTGAATTAGAATGGATCATACGTATGAATTAGATTGTATCGTACGAATGAATTAAAATGGATCATGCGAATGAATTAGAATGGATCGTACGAATGAATTAGAATAGATCGTACAAATGAATTAGAATGGATCGTACGAATGAATTAGAATGGATACATTCATGCAAATGAATTAGAATGGATTGTACGAATGAATTAGAATGGATCGTATGAATGAATTAGAATGGATCAAACGAATGAATTATAATGGATCGTATGAATGAATTAGAATAGATCGTGCGAATGAATTAGAATGGATCGTACGAATGAATTAGATTGGATCGTGCGAATGAATTAGAATGGATCGTACGAATGAATTAGAATCGATCGTACGACTGAATTAGAATAGATCGTACGAATGAATTAGAATGAATAAATTCATGCGAATGAATTAGAATGGATCGTACGAATGAATTAGAATGGATCGTGCGAATGAAATTGAATGGATCATATGAACGAATTAGAATTGATCGTGCGAATGAATTAGAATGGATCGTACGAATGAATTAGAATCGATCGTACGAATGAATTAGAATGGATGTATGAATGAATTAGAATGGATCGTACGAATGAATTACAAAAGATCGTACGAATGAATTAGAATGGATCGTACGAATGAATTAGATTGTATCGTACGAATGAATTAGAATGGATCGTACGAATGAATTAGATTAGATCGTGTGAATGAATTAGAATGGATCGTACAAATGAATTAGAATCGATCGTACGACTGAATTAGAATAGATCATACGAATGAATTAGAATGGATGCATTCGTGCGAATGAATTAGAATGGATCGTACGAATGAATTAGAATGGATTGTACGACTGGATTAGAATGGATCGTACGAATAAATTAGAATGGATCATGCAAATGAATTAGAATGGATCATACGAATGAATTAGAATGAATACATTCTTACGAATGAATTTGTATGGTTCGTATGAATAAATTAGAATGGATTGTACGACTGAGTTAGAATGGATCATACGAATGAATTAGATTGTGTCATACGAATGAATTAGAATAGATCGTGTGAATGAATTAGAATGGATCGTACGAATGAATTAGAATGGATCGTATGAATGAATTAGAATGGATCGTGCGAATGAATTAGAATAGATCGTACGATTGAATTAGAATGGATACATTCGTGCGAATAAATTAGAATGGATCGTGCGAATGAATTAGAATGGGTCGTACGAATGAATTAGAATGGATACATTCGTGCGAATGAATTAGAATGGATCGTACGAATGAGTTAGAATGGATCGTACGAATGAAATAGAATGGATCATACGAATGAATTTGAATGGATCGTGCAAATGAATTAGAATGGATCGTACGAATGAACTAGAATGGATTGTACGAATGAAGTAGAATGGATACATTCGTGCGAATGAATTAGAATGGATCGTACGAATGAATTAGAATGGATTGTACGACTTAATTAGAATGGATCGTACGAATGAATTAGAATGGATCATGCAAATGAATTAGAATGGATCGTACGAATGAATTAGAATGAATACATTCTTACGGATGAATTTGTATGGTATGTATGAATGAATTAGAATGGATTGTACGACAGAATTAGTTTGGATCATACGAATGAATTAGATTGTGTCGTATGAATGAATTAGAATGGATCGTGCGAATGAATTAGAATGGATCGTACGAATGAATTAGAAAGGATCGTATGAATGAATTAGAATGGATCGTGCGAATGAATTATAATAGATCATACGAATGAATTAGAATGGATACATTCGTGCGAATGAATTAGAATGGATCGTACGAATGAATTATAATGGATCGTGCGAATGAATTAGAATGGATCATACGAATGAATTAGAATGGATACATTCGTGTGAATGAATTAAAATGAATCGTACAAATGAGTAAGAATGGATCGTACGAATAAAATAGAATGGATCGTACGAATGAATTTTAATGGATCGTGCGAATGAATTACAATGGATCGTACGAATGAACTAGAATGGATACATTCGTGCGAATGAATTAGAATGGATCGTACGAATAAATTAGAATGGATTGTACGACTGAATTAGAATGGATCATACGAATGAATTAGAATGGATCATGCGAATGAATTAGAATGGATCGTACGAATGAATTAGAATAAATACATTCTTACGAATGAATTTGTATGGTTCGTATGAATGAATTAGAATGGATTGTACGACTGAATTAGAATGGATCATACAAATGAATTAGAATGGATTGTACGAATGAATTAGAATGGATCGTGCGAATGAATTAGAACAGATCGTACGAATGAATTAGAATGGATACATTCGTGCGAATGAATTAGAATGGATCGTGCGAATGAATTAGAATGGATCGTACGAATGAATTAGATTGGATCGTGCAAATGAATTAGAATGGATCGTACGAATGAATTAGAATGGATCTAGAATGGATACATTCGTTCGAATGAATTAGAATGGATCGTACGAATGAATTAGAATGGATCGTGCGAATGAATTAGAATGGATCTTATGAATGAATTAGAATGGATCATGCGAATGAATTAGAATAGATCGTACAAATGAATTAGAATGGATCGTACGAATGAATTAGAATGGATTGTACGACTGAATTAGAATGGATCAGACGAATGAATTAGATTGTATCGTACGAATGAATTAGAATGGATCGTACGAATGAACTAGAATGGATCGTACGAATGAAGTAAAATGGATACATTCGCACGATCCATTGTAATTCATTCGCACGAATGTATCCATTCTAATTCATTCGTACGATCCATTCTAATTCATTCGCACGAATGTATCCATTCTAATTCATTCGTACGATCTATTCTAATTCATTCGAATGATCCATTCTAATTCATTCATACGATCCATTCTAATTCATTCGCATGATCCATTCTAATTCATTCGTACGATACAATCTAATTCATTCGTATGATCCATTCTAATTCAGTCGTACAATCCATTCTAATTCATTCGTACGATCCATTCTAATTCATTTGTACGATCTATTCTAATTCATTCGCACGATCCATTCTAATTCATTCATAAGATCCATTCTAATTCATTCGCACGATCCATTCTAATTCATTCGTACGATCCATTCTAATTCATTCGAACGAATGTATCCATTCTAGATCCATTCTAATTCATTCGTACGATCCATTCTAATTCATTTGCACGATCCAATCTAATTCATTCGTACGATCCATTCTAATTCATTCGCACGATCCATTCTAATTCATTCGCACGAATGTATCCATTATAATTTATTCGTACGATCTATTCTAATTCATTCGCATGATCCATTCTAATTCATTCATACGATCCATTCTAATTTATTCGTACGATCCATTCTAATTCATTCGCACGATCCATTCTAATTCATTCGTACGATACAATCTAATTCATTCGTACGATCCATTGAGTAAGATCTATTCTAATTCAATCGTACGATCCATTCTAATTCATTCGTATGATCCATTCTAATTCATTCGCACGATCCATTCTAATTCATTCGTACGATCCATTCTAATTTATTCGTACGATCCATTCTAATTCATTCGCATGATCCATTCTAATTCACTCGTACGATCCATTCTAATTCATTCGCACGAATGTATCCATTCTAATTCATTTGTACGATCTATTCTAATTCATTCGCATGATCCATTCTAATTCATTCATACAATCCATTCTAATTCATTCATACGATCCATTCTAATTCATTCGCATGATCCATTCTAATTCATTCATACGATCGATTCTAATTCATTCGTATGAGCCATTCAAATTCATTCGTACGATCCATTCTAATTCATTCGTATGATCATACAATCCATTCTAATTCATTCGTACGATCCATTCGAATTCATTCGCACGATCCATTCTAATTCATTCGTACGATACAATCTAATTCATTCGTATGATCCATTCTAATTCAGTCGTACAATCCATTCTAATTCATTCGTACGATCCATTCTAATTCATTCGCACGATCCATTCTAATTCATTCGCACGATCAATTCTAATTCATTCATATGATCCATTCTAATTCATTCGCACGATCCATTCTAATTCATTCGTACGATCCATTCTAATTCATTCGTACGAATGAATTAGATCGTACGAATGAATGGATCCATTCGCACGATCTATTCTAATTCATTTGTGCGAATGAATTAGATTGTATTATACAAATTCATTCTAATCCATTCTAATTAGAATGGATCGTACGAATGAATTAGAATATATCGTACGAATGAATTAGAATGGATCGTACGAATGAATTAGAATAGATTGCACGACTGAATTAGAATGGATCGTACGAATGAATTAGAAAGGATCATGCGAATGAATTTGAATGGATCGTACGAATGAATTAGAATGGATCGTACGAATGAATTAGATTGGATCGTGCGAATGAATTAGAATGGATCGTGCGAATGAATTAGAATGCATCGTACGAATTAGAATTCATTCGTATGATCCATTCTAATTCTATTCTAATTCAGTCGTACGATCGATTCTAATTCATTCGTACGATCCATTCTAATTCATTCGCACGATCCAATCTAATTCATTCGTACGATCCATTCTAATTCATTCGCACGATCCATTCTAATTCATTCGCACGATCCAATCTAATTCATTCGTACGATCCATTCTAATTCATTCGTACGATCCATTCAAATTCATTCGCATGATCCATTCTAATTCATTCGTACGATCCATTCTAATTCAGTCGTACAATCCATTCTAATTCATTCGTACGATCCATTCTAATTCATTCGTATGATCCATTCTAATTCATTCGTACGATCCATTCTAATTCATTCGCAAGATCCATTCTAATTCATTCATACGATCCATTCTAATTCATTCGCACAATCCATTCTAATTCATTCGTACGATCGATTCTAATTCATTCGTACGATACGATCCATTCTAATTCATTCGTACGATCCATTCTAATTCAATCTAATGGATCGTACGAATGAATTAGAATAGATCGTACGAATGAATTAGAATGGATACATTTGTGCGAATGAATTAGAATCGATCGTACGAATGAATTAGAATGGATTATGCGAATGAATTAGAATGGATCGTACGAATGAATTAGAATGGATCGTGCGAATGAATTAGAATGGATCGTACGAATGAATTAGAATGGATTCATTCACGAATGAATTAGAATGGATTGTATGACTGAATTAGAATAGATCGTACGAATGAATTAGAATGGATACATTCGTGCAAATGAATTAGAATGGATCGTACGAATGAATTAGAATGGATCGTGCGAATGAATTAGAATAGATCGTACGTATGAATTAGAATGGATCAATTCTAATTCATTCGTGCGAATGAATTAGAATGGATCGTACGAATGAATTAGAATGGATACATTTGTGCGAATGAATTATAATGGATCGCACGAATGATTAAGAATGAATCGTACGAATGAAATAGAATGGATCAAACAAATGAATTTGAATGGATCGTGCGAATAAATTAGAATGGATCGTATGAATGAACTAGAATGGATCGTACGAATGAAATAGAATGGATCGTATGAATGACTTAGAATGGATCGTACGAATGAATTAGAATAGATCGTACGAATGAATTAGAATGGATACATTCGTGCGAATGAATTAGAATGGATCGTATGAATGAATTAGAATGGATCGTGTGAATGAATTAGAATAGATCGTACGAATGAATTAGAATGGATACATTCGTGCGAAAGAATTAGAATGGATTGTATGAATGAATTAGAATGGATCGTATGAATGAATTATAATGGATCGTGTGAATGAATTAGAATGGATCATGCGAATGAATTAGAATGGATACATTCGTGCGAATGAATTAGAATGAATCGTACGAATGAGTAAGAATGGATCATACAAATGCATTAGAATGGATTGTGTGGATGAATTAGAATGGATCGTCTGATTAGAATAGATCGTACGAATGAATTAGAATGGATGTATGAATGAATTAGAATGGATCGTGCGAATGAATTACAACAGATCGTACGATTGAATTAGAATGGATCGTACGAATGAATTAGAATGGATCATGCGAATGAATTAGAATGGATCGTACGAATGAATTAGATTGGATCGTGTGAATGAATTAGAATGGATCGTACGACTGAATTAGAATAGATCGTACGAATGAATTAGAATGGATACATTCGTGCGAATGAATTAGAATGGATCGTACGAATGAATTAGAATGGATCGTGCGAATAAATTAGAATGGATCATATGAATGAATTAGAATTGATCGTGTGAATGAATTAGAATGGATCATATGAATGAATTAGAATTGATCGTGCGAATGAATTAGAATGGATCGTGCGAATGAATTAGAATGGATTGTACGATCCATTCTAATTCATTCATAAGATCCATTCTAATTCATTCGCACGATCCATTTTAATTCATTCGTACGATCCATTCTAATTCATTCGAATGAATGTATCCATTCTAGATCCATTCTAATTCATTCGTACGATCCATTCTAATTCATTTGCACGATCCATTCTAATTCAATCGTACGATCCATTCTAATTCATTCGTATGATCCATTCTAATTCATTCGCACGATCAATTCTAATTCATTCATATGATCCATTCTAATTCATTCGCACGATCCATTCTAATTCATTCATACGATCCATTCTAATTCATTCGCACGATCCATTCTAATTCATTTGTACGATACAATCTAATTCATTCACACGATCCATTCTAATTCATTCGTACGATCCATTCTAATTCATTCGCACGAATGTATCCATTCTAATTCATTCGTAAGATCTATTCTAATTCATTCGTACGATCCATTCTAATTCATTCGTACGATCCATTCTAATTCATTCGCACGATCCATTCTAATTCATTCGCACGATCCATTCTAATTCAGTCGTACAATCCATTCTAATTCATTCGTACGATCCATTCTAATTCATTCGCACGATCCATTCTAATTCATTCGCACGATCAATTCTAATTCATTCGTATGATCCAATCTAATTCATTCGCACGATCCAATCTAATTCATTCGTACGATCCATTCTAATTCATTCGCACGATCTATTCTAATTCATTCGAATGAATTAGAATGGATCGTACGAATGAATTAGATTAGATCGTGCGAATGAATTAGAATGGATCGTACAAATGAATTAGAATAGATCGTACAAATGAATTAGAATGGATCGTACGAATGAATTAGAATGGATTGTACGACTGAATTAGAATGGATCATACGAATGAATTAGATTATATCGTACGAATGAATTAGAATGGATCGTGCGAATGAATTATAATAGATCGTATGAATGAATTAGAATGGATCATGCGAATGAATTAGAATAGATCGTACGAATGAATTAGAATGGATACATTCGTGCGAATGAATTAGAATGGATCGTACGAATGAATTAGAATGGATACATTCGTGCGAATGAATTACAATGGATCGTGCGAATGTATCCATTCTACTTCATTCGTACGATCCATTCTAGTTCATTCGTACGATCCATTCTAATTCATTCGTACGATACAATCTAATTCATTCGTATGATCCATTCTAATTCAGTCGTACAATCCATTCTAATTCATTTGTACGATCCATTCTAATTCATTTGTACGATCTATTCTACATTCTAATTCATTCGCACGAATGTATCCATTCTAATTCATTCGTACGATCTATTCTAATTCATTCGCACGATCCATTCCAATTCATTCGTACGATCCATTCTAATTCATTCGCAGGAATGTATCCATTCTAATTCATTCGTACGATCTATTCTAATTCATTCGTACGATCCATTCTAATTCATTCATACAATCCATTCTAATTCATTCGTACGATCCATTCTAATTCATTCGCAAGATCCATTCTAATTCATTCTAATTCATTCGCATGAATGTATCCATTCTAATTCATTCGTACGATCCATTATAATTCATTCGTACGATACAATCTAATTCATTCGTACGATCCATTCTAATTTATTCACACGAATGTATCCATTCTAATTCATTCATACGATCCATTCTAATTCATCCACACGATCCATTCTAATTAATTTGTATTATCCATTCTTACTCATTCGTACGATTCATTCTAATTCATTCGCACGAATGTATCCATTCTAATTCATTCGCACGATCCATTCTAATTCATTCGCACGATCCATTGTAATTCATTCATACGATCCATTCTAATTCATTCATACAATCCATTCTAATTCTTTCGCACGAATGTATCCATTCTAATTCATTCGTACGATCTATTCTAATTCATTCGCACGATCCATTCTAATTCATTCGTATGATCCATTCTAATTCATTCGCACGAATGTATCCATTCTAATTCATTCGTACGATCTATTCTAATTCATTCATACGATCCATTCTAAGTCATTCGTACGATCTATTCTATTTCATTCGTACGATCCATTCTAGTTCATTCGTACGATCCATTCTAATTCATTCGCACGATCCATTCAAATTCATTTGTTTGATCCATTCTATTTCATTCATATGATTCATTCTTACTCATTCGTGCGATCCATTCTAATTCATTCGCACGAATGTATCCATTCTAATTCATTCGTACGATCCATTCTAATTCATTCGCACGAATGAATTAGAATGGATCGTAGGAATGAATTAAAATGGATCGTACGAATGAATTAGATTGGATCGTGCAAATGAATTAGAATGGATCATACGAATGAATTAGAATGGATTAACTCATTCGCACGATCCATTCTAATTCATTCGCACGATCCATTCTAATTCATTCATACGATCCATTCTAATTCATTCGCACGATCCATTCTAATTCATTCGTACAATCCATTCTAATACATTAGCACGAATGTATCCATTCTAATTCATTCGTACGATCTATTCTAATTCATTCGTACGATCGATTCTAATTCATTCGTATGATCCATTCTAATTCATTCGCACGATCCAATCTAATTCATTCGTACGATCCATTCTAGTTCATTCGTACGATCCAATCTAATTCATTCGCACGATCCATTCAAATTCATTCGTACGATTCAATCTAATTCATTCGTATGATCCATTCTAATTCAGTCATACAATCCATTCTAATTCATTCGTACGATCTTATTCGTACGAATGAATTAGAATGGATCGTACGATACAATCTAATTCATTCGTATGATCCATTCTAATTCAGTCGTACAATCCATTCTAATTCATTCGTACGATCCATTCTAATTCATTCGCACGAATGTATCCATTCTAATTCATTCGTACGATCTATTCTAATTCATTCGCAGGATCCATTCTAATTCATTCATCCGATACATTGTAATTCATTCGTACGATCCATTCTAATTCATTCGCACGATCCATTCTAATTCATTCGTACGATCCAATCTAATTCATTCGTACGATCCATTCTAATTCATTCGCACGATCCATTCTAATTCATTCGTACGATCCAATCTAATTCATTCGTACGATCCATTCTAATTCATTCGTACGATCCATTCTAATTCATTCGTACGATCCATTCTAACTCATTCGCACGATCCATTCTAATTCATTCGCACGATCCATTCTAACTCATTCGCACGATCCATTCTAATTCATTCGCACGATCCATTCTAATTCATTCATACGATCCATTCTAATTCATTCGCACGATCCATTCTAATTCATTCGTACAATCCATTCTAATACATTCGCACGAATGTATCCATTCTAATTCATTCGTACGATCTATTCTAATTCATTCGTACGATCGATTCTAATTCATTCGTACGATCCATTCTAATTCATTCGAACGATCCATTCTAATTCATTCGCACGATCCATTCTAATTCATTCGTACGATCCATTCTAATTCATTCGCACGAATGTATCCATTCTAATTCATTCGTACGATCTATTCTAATTCAGTCGTACGATCGATTCTGATTCATTCGTACGATCCATTCTAATTCATTCGTACGATCCATTCTAATTCATTTGCACGATCCAATCTAATTCATTCGTACGATCCATTCTAATTCATTCGCACGATCCATTCTAATTCATTCGCACGAATGTATCCATTATAATTTATTCGTGCGATCTATTCTAATTCATTCGCATGATCCATTCTAATTCATCTATACGATCCATTCTAATTCATTCGTACGATCCATTCTAATTCATTCGCACGATCCATTCTAATTCATTCGTACGAAACAATCTAATTCATTCGTATGATCCATTCTAATTCAGTCGTACAATCCATTCTAATTCATTCGTACGATCCAATCTAATTCATTCGCACGATCCATTCTAATTCATTCACACGATCAATTCTAATTCATTCATATGATCCATTCTAATTCATTCGCACGATCCATTCTAATTCATTCGTACGATCCATTCTAATTCATTCGCACGAATGTATCCATTCTAATTCATTCGTACGATCTATTCTAATTCAGTCGTACGATCGATTCTAATTCATTCGTACGATCCATTCTAATTCATTCGCACGATCCAATCTAATTCATTCGTACGATCCATTCTAATTCATTCGCACGATCCATTCTAATTCATTCGCACTATCCATTCTAATTCATTCGTACAATCCATTCTAATTCATTCGCACGAATGTATCCATTCTAATTCATTCGTACGATCCATTCTAATTCATTCGCACGATCGATTCTAATTCATTCGTACGATCTATTCTAATTCATTCGGACGATCCATTCTAATTCATTCATCTGATCCATTCTAATTCATTCGTACGATCCATTCTAATTCATTCTAATGGATTGTACGACTGAAATAGAATGGATCATACGAATGAATTAGATTGTATTATACAAATGAATTAGATTGTATCGTACGAATGAATTAGAATGGATCGTGCGAATGAATTAGAATGGATCATACGAATGAATTAGAATGGATCGTATGAATGAATTAGAATGGATCGTACGAATGAATTAGAATAGATCGTACGAATGAATTAGAATGGATACATTCCTGCAAATGAATTAGAATGAATCGTACGAATGAATTAGAATGGATCGTGCGAATGAATTAGAATGGATCGTACGAATGAATAAGAATGGATCGTACGAATGAATTAGATTGGATCGTGCGAATGGAATAGAATGGATCATACGAATGAATTAGAATGGATCATACGATTGAATTAGAATAGATCGTGCGAATGAATTTGAATGGATATATTCGTGCGAATGAATTAGAATGGATCGTACGAATGAATTAGAATGGATCGTGCGAATGAATTAGAATGGATCGTATGAATGAATTAGATTGTATCGTCCGAATGAATTAGAATGGATCGTGCGAATGAATTAGAATGGATCGTACGAATGAATTAGAATGGATCATACGAATGAATTAGATTGTATCGTACGAATGAATTAGAATGGATCGTGCGAATGAATTAGAATGGATCGTACGAATGAATTAGAATGGATCGTGCGAATGAATTAGAATAGATCGTGCGAATGAATTAGAATGGATCGTACAAATGAATTAGATTGGATCGTGCGAATGAATTAGATTGGATCATACGAATGAATTAGAATTGATCGAGCGAATGAATTAGAATGGATCGTGCGAACGAATTAGAATGGATCGTACGAATGAATTAGAATGGATTGTACGACTGAATTAGAATGGATCGTGCGAATGAATTATAATGGATCGTGCGAATGAATTAGAATGGATCGTATGAATGAGTTAGAATGGATCGTACGAATGAATTAGAATAGATCTTACGAATGAATTAGAATGGATACATTCGTGCGAATGAATTATAATGGATCGTACGAATGAATTAGAATGGATCGTGTGAATGAATTAGATTGTATCGTACGAATGAATTAGAATGGATCGTGCGAATGAATTAGATTGTATCGTACGAATGAATTAGAATGGATCGTGCGAATGAATTAGAATGGATCGTACGAATGAATTAGAATGAATCGTGCGAATGAATTACAATCGATCGTGCGAATGTATCCATTCTACTTCATTCGTACGATCCATTCTAGTTCATTCGTACGATCCATTCTAACATTCGTACGATCCATTCTAATTTATTCGTATGATCCATTCTAATTCATTCACACGAATGTATCCATTCTAATTCATTCGTACGATCTATTCTAATTCATTCGTACGATCCATTCTAATTCATTCATACGATCCATTCTAATTCATTCATACGATCCATTCTAATTCATTCGCACGATCCATTCTAATTCATTCGTACGATCCATTCTAATTCATTCGTATGTATCCATTCTAATTCATTTGCACGATCTATTCTAATTCATTCATATGATCCATTCTAATTCATTCGTACGATCCATTCTAATTCATTCGCACGAATGTATCCATTCTAATTCATTCGTACGAATTCAAATTCATTATGAATGAATTAGAATTTGTAATCATTCATTCTAATTCATTCATTCGTACGATCCAATCTAATACATTCGTACGATACATTCCATTCATTCGTACGAATGAAATAGAATGGATCATACGAATGGATTCATACGATCCATTCTAATTCATTCGTACGATCGCACGAATGTATCCATTCTAATTTATTCTAATTCATTCTAATTCATTCGCACGATCCATTCGCACGATCCATTGTAATTCATTCATACGATCCATTCTAATTCATTCATACAATCCATTCTAATTCTTTCGGACGAATGTATCCATTCTAATTCATTCGTACGATCTATTCTAATTCATTCGCACGATCCATTCTAATTCATTCGTATGATCCATTCTAATTCATTCGCACGAATGTATCCATTCTAATTCATTCGTACGATCTATTCTAATTCATTCGTACGATCCATTCTAAGTCATTCGTACGATCCATTCTATTTCATTCGTACGATCCATTCTAGTTCATTCGTACGATCCATTCTAATTCATTCGTACTATCCATTCTAATTCATTCGCACGATCCATTCTAATTCATTCGTACGATACAATCTAATTCATTCGTATGATCCATTCTAATTCAGTCGTACAATCCATTCTAATTCTTTCGTACGATCCATTCTAATTCATTCGCATGATCCATTCTAATTCATTCGCACGATCTATTCTAATTCATTCATATGATCCATTCTAATTCATTCGCACGATCCATTCTAATTCATTCGTACGATCCATTCTAATTCATTCGCACGAATGTATCCATTCTAATTCATTCGTACGATCTATTCTAATTCAGTCGTACGATCGATTCTAATTCAATCGTACGATCCATTCTAATTCATTCGCACAATCCAATCTAATTCATTCGTACGATCCATTCTAATTCATTCGTACGATACAATCTAATTCATTCGTACGATCCATTCTAATTCATTCGTACGATCTATTGTAATTCATTCGCACGATCCATTCTAATTCATTCATATATCCATTCTAATTCATTCGTACGATCGATTCTAATTCATTCGTACGATCCATTCTAATTCATTCGCACGATCAATTCTAATTCATTCATATGATCCATTCTAATTCATTCGCACGATCCATTCTAATTCATTCGTACGATCCATTCTAATTCATTCGCACGAATGTATCCATTCTAATTCATTCGTACGATCTATTCTAATTCAGTAGTACGATCGATTCTAATTCATTCGTACGATCCATTCTAATTCAGTCGTACAATCCATTCTAATTCATTTGCACGATCCATTCTAATCCATTCTAATTCATTCGAATGAAGTAGAATTAGAATAGATCGTACGAATGTAATTCATTCGTATGAATGAATTAGAATGGATTAGAATGGATTAGAATGAATTAGAATGGATCGTGCGAATGAATTAGAATAGATCGTGCGAATGAATTAGAATGGATAGTACGAATGAATTAGAATGGATCGTACGAATGAATTAGAATGGATCGTACGAATGAATTAGATTGTATCGTATGAATGAATTAGAATGGATCGTGCGAATGAATTAGAATGGATCGTACGAATGAATTAGAATGGATCGTGCGAATGAATTAGAATGGATCGTACGAATGAATTAGAATGGATCGTACGAATGAATTAGATTGGATCGTGCGAATGAATTAGAATGGATTGTACGAATGAATTAGAATGGATCGTACGAATGAATTAGAATAGATCGTACGAATAAATTAGAATGGATACATTCGTGCGAATATATTAGAATGGATCGTACGAATGAATTAGAATGGATCGTGCGAATGAATTAGAATGGATCGTGCGAATGAATTAGAATGGATCGTGCGAATGAATTAGAATGGATCGTAATAATGAATTAGAATGGATCGTACAAATGAATTAGAATAGATCGTACGAATGAATTAGAATGGATACATTCGTGCGAATGAATTAGAATGGATCGTATGAATGAATTAGAATGGATCGTGTGAATGAATTAGAATGGATCATACGAATGAATTAGAATGGATCGTTTGAATGAATTAGAATGGATCTTGCGAATGAATTAGAATAGATCGTACGAATGAATTAGAATGGATACATTCGTGCGAATGAATTAGAATGAATCGTACGAATGAATTAGAATGGATCGTGCGAATGAATTAGAATAGATCGTACGAATGAATAAGAATGGATCGTACGAATGAATTAGATTGGATCGTGCGAATGAATTAGAATGGATCGTATGAATGAATTTGAATGGATCATACGATTGAATTAGAATAGATCGTGCGAATGAATTAGAATGGATATATTCGTGCGAATGAATTAGAATGGATCGTACGAATGAATTAGAATGGATCGTGCAAATGAATTAGAATGGATCGTACGAATGAATTAGAATGGATCGTACGAATGAATTAGATTGGATCGTGCGAATGAATTAGAATGGATCGTACGAATGAATTAGAATCGATCGTACGAATGAATTAGAATAGATCGTACGAATGAATTAGAATGGATACATTCGTGCGAATGTATTAGAATGGATTGTACGAATGAATTAGAATGGATCGTGCAAATGAATTAGAATGGATCGTATGAATGAATTAGAATGGATCGTGCGAATGAATTAGAATGGATCGTGCGAATGAGTTAGAATGGATCGTACGAATGAATTAGAATGGATCGTACGACTGAATTAGAATGGATCGTACGAATGAATTAGATTTATCGTACGAATGAATTAGAATGGATCGTGCGAATGAATTAGAATGGATCGTACGAATGAATTAGAATGGATCGTATGAATGAATTAGAATGGATCATGCGAATGAATTAGAATAGATCGTACGAATGAATTAGAATGGATACATTCGTGCGAATGAATTAGAATGGATCGTACGAATGAATTAGAATGGATCGTGCGAATGAATTAGAATGGATCGTACAAATGAATTAGATTGGATCGTGCGAATAAATTAGAATGGATCGTATAATTCATTCGTACGATCTATTCTAATTCAGTCGTACGATCGATTCTAATTCATTCGTACGATCCATTGTAATTCATTCGCACGATCCATTCTAATTCATTCGCACGATCTATTCTAATTCATTCATATGATCCATTTTAATTCATTCGCACGATCCATTCTAATTCATTCGTACGATCCATTCTAATTCATTCGCACGAATGTATCCATTCTAATTCATTCGTACGATCTATTCTAATTCAGTCGTACGATCGATTCTAATTCATTCGTACGATCCATTCTAATTCATTCGCACGATCCAATCTAATTCATTCGTACGATCCATTCTAATTCATTCGTACGATACAATCTAATTTATTCGTACGATCCATTCTAATTCATTCGTACGATCTATTGTTATTCATTCGCACGATCCATTCTAATTCATTCATACAGCCATTCTAATTCATTCGTACGATCGATTCTAATTCATTCGTACGATCCATTCTAATTCATTCGCACGATCAATTCTAATTCATTCATATGATCCATTCTAATTCATTCGCACGATCCATTCTAATTCATTCGTACGATCCATTCTAATTCATTCGCACGAATGTATCCATTCTAATTCATTCGTACGAACTATTCTAATTCAGTCGTACGATCGATTCTAATTCACTCGTACGATCCATTCTAATTCATTCGCACGATCCAATCTAATTCATTCGTACGATCCATTCTAATTCATTCGTACGATCCATTCTAATTCATTCGCACGATCCATTCTAATTCATTCGTACAATCCATTCTAATTCATTCGCATGAATGTATCTATTCTAATTCATTCGTACGATCCATTCTAGTTCATTCGTACGATCCATTCTAATTTATTCGTACGATCCATTCTAATTCATTCTCAAGATCCATTCTAATTCATTCGTACGATCCAGTCTAATTCATTCGTACGAATGTATCCATTCTAATTCATTCGTACGATCTATTCTAATTCATTCGCACGATCCATTCTAATTCATTCATACGATCCATTCTAATTCATTCGTACGATCCATTCTAATTCATTCGCATGAATTTATCCATTCTAAATCATTCGTACGATCGATTCTAATTCATTCGTACGATCCATTCTAATTCATTCGCATGATCCATTCTAATTCATTCGTACGATCCATTCTAATTCAGTCGTACAATCCATTGTAATTCATTCGTACGATCTATTCTAATTCATTCGCACGAATGTATCCATTCTACTTCATTTGTACGATCCATTCTAGTTCATTCGTACGATCCATTCTAATTCATTCGCACGATCCATTCAAATTCATTCGTACGATCCATTCTATTTCATTCGTACGATCCATTCTATTTCATTCGTACGATACAATCTAATTCATTCGTATAATCCATTCTAATTCAGTCGTACAATCCATTAGAATGGTTCGTATGAATGAATTAGAAAGGATTGTACGACTGAATTAGAATGGATCATACGTATGAATTAGATTGTATCGTACGAATGAATTAGAATGGATCATGCGAATGAATTAGAATGGATCGTACGAATGAATTAGAATAGATCGTACAAATGAATTAGAATGGATCGTACGAATGAATTAGAATGGATACATTCGTGCGAATGAATTAGAATAGATTGTACGAATGAATTAGAATGGATCGTGCGAATGAATTAGAATGGATCGTACGAATGAATTAGAATGGATCGTACGAAAGAATTAGATTGGATCGTGCGAATGAATTAGAATGGATCGTACGAATGAATTAGAATCGATCGTACGACTGAATTAGAATAGATCGTACGAATGAATTAGAATGGATACATTCGTGCGAATGAATTAGAATGGATCGTACGAATGAATTAGAATGGATCGTGCGAATGAATTAGAATGGATCATATGAATGAATTAGAATTGATCGTGCGAATGAATTAGAATGGATCGTACGAATGAATTAGAATCGATCGTACGAATGAATTAGAATGGATGTATGAATGAATTAGAATGGATCGTGCGAATGAATTACAATAGATCGTACGAATGAATTAGAATGGATCGTACGAATGAATTTGATTGTATCGTACGAATGAATTAGAATGGATCGTACGAATGAATTAGATTGGATCGTGCGAATGAATTAGAATGGATCGTACGAATGAATTAGAATCGATCGTACGACTGAATTAGAATAGATCGTACGAATGAATTAGAATGGATACATTCGTGCGAATGAATTAGAATGGATCGTACGAATGAATTAGAATGGATCGTGCGAATGAATTAGAATGGATCAAATGAATGAATTAGAATAGATCGTGCGAATGAATTAGAATGGATCGTGCGAATGAAATAGAATGGATCGTATGAATGAATTAGAATGGATTGTACGACTGAATTAGAATGGATCATACAAATGAAGTAGATTGTATCGTACGATCCATTCTAATTCATTCGTACAATCCATTCTAATTCATTCGCACGAATGTATCCAGTCTAATTCATTCATATGATCTATTCTAATTCATTCGCACAATCCATTCTAATTCATTCATACGATCCATTCTAATTCATTCTTACGATCCATTCTAATTCATTCGTACGATACAATCTAATTCATTCGCACAATCTATTCTAATTCATTCGTACAATCCATTCTAATTCATTAACACGATCCATTCCAATTCATTCGCACGATCTATTCTAATTTATTCATACAATCCAATCTAATTTATTCGCACAATCTATTCTAATTCATTCGCACGATCCATTCTAATTCATTCGCACGATCCATTCTAATCCATTCTAGTTAATTAGCCGAATCCATTCTAATTCATTCTAATTCATTCGTACGATCCATTCTTATTCATTCGCTCGAATGTATCCATTCTACTTCATTCGTACGATCCATTCTAGTTCATTCGTACGATCCATTCTAATTCATTCGCACGATCCATTCAAATTCATTCGTACGATCCATTCTATTTCATTCATACGATCCATTCTTACTCATTCGTACTATCCATTCTAATTCATTCGTACGATCCATTCTAATTCATTCGTACGATACAATCAAATTCATTCGTACGATCTATTCTAATTCATTCATACGATCCATCCTAATTCATTCGTACGATCCATTCTAATTCATTCGCACGATCCATTCTAATTCATTCGTACGATACAATCTAATTCATTCTAATTCATTCGTACGATCCATTCTTACTCATTCGCACAATCCATTCTTACTCTAACGAATGTATATATTCTAATTCATTTGCACGATCCATTCTAATTCATTTGTACGATCCATTCTAATTCATTCGTTCGATCCATTCTAATTAGAATAGATCGTGTATCCATTCATTCGTACGATCCATTCTAATTCATTCTAATTCATTCATACGATACAATCTAATTCATTCGAACGATCTATTCTAATTCATTCGTGTGATCCATTCTAATTCATTCTAATGGATCGTGGTAATGAATTAGATTGTATCGTATGAATTAGATTTAATCGTTTGTATCATACAAATTAGAATGAATGATTACAAATTCATTCGTAAGAATGAATTCATTCTAAGATCCAATCTAATTCATTCGCACGAATGGATCGTGCAAATGAATTAGAATGGATCGTACGAATTAATTAGAATGGATACATTTGTGCGAATGAATTAGAATGGATTGTACGAATGAATTAGAATGAATCGTGCGAATGAATTAGAATGGATCGTGCGAATGAATTAGAATGGATCGTACGAATGAATTAGAATGGATCGTGCGAATGAATTAGAATGGATCGTACGAATGAATTAGAATCGATCGTACGACTGAATTAGAATAGATCGTACGAATGAATTAGAATGGATACATTCGTGCGAATGAATTAGAAAGGATCGTACGAATGAATTAGAATGGATCGTGCGAATGAATTAGAATGGATCATATGAATGAATTAGAATTGATCGTGCGAATCAATTAGAATGGATCGTGCGAATGAATTAGAATGGATCGTACGAATGAATTAGAATGGATTGTACGACTGAATTAGAATGGATCATACGAATGAATTATATTGTATCGTACGAATGAATTAGAATGGATCGTGCGAATGAATTAGAATGGATAGTACGAATGAATTAGAATGGATCGTACGAATGAATTAGAATGGATCGTACGAATGAATTAGATTGTATCGTACGAATGAATTAGAATGGATCGTGCGAATGAATTAGAATGGATCGTACGAATGAATTAGAATGGATCGTACGAATGAATTAGAATGGATCATACGAATGAATTAAAATGGATCGTACGAATGAATTAGATTGGATCGTGCGAATGAATTAGAATAAATCATACGAATGAATTAGAATGGATTGTACGACTGAATTAGAATGGATCGTACGAATGAATTAGAATGGATCGTGTGAATGGATTAGAATGGATCGTACTAATGAATTAGAATGGATCGTATGAATGAATTAGAATGGATCATGCGAATGAATTATAATAGATCGTACGAATGAATTAAAATGGATACATTCGTGCGAATGAATTAGAATGGATCGTACGAATGAATTAGAATGGATCGTACGAATGAATTAGAATGGATCGTGCGAATGAATTAGAATGGATCATATGAATGAGTTAGAATTGATCGTGCAAATGAATTAGAATGGATCGTACGAATGAATTAGAATCGATCGTACGAATGAATTAGAATGGATGTATGCATGAATTAGAATGGATCGTGCGAATGAATTACAATATATCGTACGAATGAATTAGAATGGATCGTACGAATGAATTAGATTGTATCGTACGAATGAATTAGAATGGATCGTACGAATGAATTAGATTGGATCGTGCGAATGAATTAGAATGGATCGTACGAATGAATTAGAATTGATCGTACGACTGAATTAGAATAGATCGTACGAATGAATTAGAATGGATACATTCGTGCGAATGAATTAGAATGGATCGTACGAATGAATTAGAATGGATCGTGCGAATGAATTAGAATGGATCATATGAATGAATTAGAATGGATCGTACGAATGAATTAGAATGGATCGTACGACTGAATTAGAATGGATCGTGCGAGTGATTTAGAATGGATCGTACGAATGAATTAGAATGGATCGTACGAATGAACTAGATTGGATCGTGCGAATGAATTAGAATGGATCGTACGAATGAATTAGAATGGATCGTACGAATGAATTAGAATGGATCGTACGAATGAATTAGAATAGATCGTATGACTGAATTAGAATGGATCGTACGAATGAATGGATCGTACGAATGAATTAGATTGTATCATACGAATGAATTAGAATGGATCGTGCGAATGAATTAGAATGGATCGTACGAATTAATTAGAATGGATCGTGCGAATGAATTAGAATGGATCGTGCGAATGAATTAGAATGGATCGAATGAATTAGAATGAATTAGAATAGATCGTACGAATGAATTAGAATGGATCGTGCGAATGAATTAGAATAGATCGTACGAATGAATTAGAATGGATACATTCGTGCGAATGAATTAGAATGGATCGTACGAATGAATTAGAATGGATACATTCGTGTGAATGAATTAGAATGGATCGTACGAATGAGTAAGAATGGATCGTACGAATGAATTAGAATGGATCGTACGAATAAATTAGAATGGATCGTACGAATGAGTAAGAATGGATCGTACGAATGAATTAGAATGGATCGTGCGAATGAATTAGATTGTATCGTACGAATGAATTAGAATGGATCGTGCGAATGAATTAGAATGGATTGTACGACTGAATTAGAATGGATCATACGAATGAATTAGATTGTATCGTACGAATGAACTAGATTCGTACGATACAATCTAATTCATTCGTACGATCCATTATAATTCATTCGTACGATCCATTCTAATTTATTCGAACGAATGTATCCATTCTAGATCCATTCTAATTCATTCGCACGATCCATTCTAATTCATACGTACGATCCATTCTAATTCATTCGTACGATCCATTCTAATTCGTTCGTACGATCCATTCTAACTCATTCGTATGATCCAATCTAATTCATTCGCACGATCCATTCTAATTCATTCGTACGATCCATTCTAATTCATTCGTACGATACATTCATACGTACGATCCATTCTAATTCATTCGTACGATCATTCATACGATCCATTCTAATTCATTCGCACGAATGTATCCATTCTAATTCATTCGTACGATCTATTCTAATTCTGTCGTACGATCCATTCTAATTCATTCGCACGATCCAATCTAATTCATTCGTACGATCCATTCTAATTCATTCGTACGATCCATTCTAATTCATTCGCACGATCCATTCTAATTCATTCGTACGATCCATTCTAATTCATTCGTACGATCTATTGTAATTCATTCGCACGATCCATTCTAATTCATTCATACATCTATTCTAATTCATTCGTACGATCTATTCTAATTCATTCGTACGATCCATTCTAATTCATTCGTACGATCCATTCTAATTCATTCGTACGATCCATTCTATTTCATTCGCACGAATGTATCCATTCTAATTCATTCGTACGATCTATTCTAATTCATTTGTATGATCCATTCTAATTCATTCGTACGATCCATTCTAATTCATTCGCACGATCCAATCTAATCCATTCGTATGATCAATTCTAATTCATTCGTATGATCCATTCTAATTCATTCGCACGATCCATTCTAATTCAGTCGTACAATCCATTCTAATTCATTCGTACGATCCATTCTAATTCATTCGCACGATCCATTCTAATTCATTCGCACGATCCATTCTAATTCATTCATACGATCCATTCATTCGTACGATCCATTCTAATTCATTTATACGATCTATTCTAATTCATTCGTACGATCCATTCTAATTCATTCGCACGATCTATTCTAATTCATTCGTACGATCCATTCTAATTAATTCGCACGATCCATTCTAATTCATTCGTACGATACAATCTAATTCATTCGTACGATCCATTCTAATTCATTCGTACGATCCATTCTAATTCATTCGTACTATCCATTCTAATTCATTCGCACGATCCATTCTAATTCATTCGTACGATACAATCTAATTCATTCGTATGATCCATTCTAATTCAGTCGTACAATCCATTCTAATTCATTCGTACGATCCATTCTAATTCATTCGCACGATCAATTCTAATTCATTCGCACGATCAATTCTAATTCATTCATATGATCCATTCTAATTCATTCGCACGATCCATTCTAATTCATTCGTACGATCTATTCTAATTCATTCGTACGATCCATTCTAATTCATTCGTACGATCCATTCTAATTCATTCGTACGATCCATTCTAATTCATTCGCACGATCCATTCTAATTCATTCGTATGATCCATTCTAATTCATTCGCACGATCCATTCTAATTCGTACGAATGAATTAGAATGGATCGTGCGAATGAATTAGAATAGATCATGCGAATGAATTAGAATGGATCGTGCGAATGAATTAGAATGGATCATACAAATGAATTAGAATAGATACATTCATGCGAATGAATTAGAATGGATCGTACGAATGAATTAGTATGGATCGTGCGAATGAATTAGAATGGATCGTACGAATGAATTAGAATGGATACATTCGTGCGAATGAATTAGAATGGATCGTACGAGTGAATTAGATTGTATCGTACGAATGAATTAGAATGGATCGTGCGAATGAATTAGAATGGATCGTACGAATGAATTAGAATGGATCGTACGAATGAATTAGAATGGATCGTGCGAATGAATTAGAAAAGATCGTACGAATGAATTAGAATGGATCGTGCGAATGAATTAGAATGGATTGTACGACTGCATTAGGATGGATCGTACGAAGGAATTAGAATGGATCTTACAAAGGAATTAGAATGGATCGTACGAATGAATTAGAATGGATACATTTGTACAAAAGAATTAGAATGGATTGTATGAATGAATTAGAATGGATCGGGTAAATGAACTAGAATGGATCGTGCGAATGAGGATAGATTCGTGCGAATGAATTAGAATGGATCGTACGAATGCGTAAGAATGGATCGTACGAATGAAATAGAATGTATCGTACGAATAAAATAGAATGGATCGTGTGAATGAATTAGAATGGATCGTACGAATGAACTAGAATAGACCGTACGAATGAAGTAGAATGGATACATTCGTGCGAATGAATTAGAATGGATCGTACGAATGAATTAGAATGGATTGTACGACTGGATTAGAATGGATCGTACGAATGAATTAGAATGGATCATGCAAATGAATTAGAATGGATCATACGAATAAATTAGAATGAATACATTCTTACGAATGAATTTGTATGGTTCGTATGAATAAATTAGAATGGATTGTACGACTGAGTTAGAATGGATCATACAAATGAATTAGAATTGTGTCGTACGAATGAATTAGAATAGATCGTGCGAATGAATTAGAATGGATCGTACGAATGAATTAGAATGGATCGTATGAATGAATTAGAATGGATCGTGCGAATGAATTAGAATAGATCGTACGAATGAATTAGAATGGATACATTCGTGCGAATAAATTAGAATGGATCGTGCGAATGAATTAGAATGGGTCGTACGAATGAATTAGAATGGATACATTCGTGCGAATGAATTAGAATGGATCGTACGAATGAGTTAGAATGGATCGTACGAATGAAATAGAATGGATCGTACGAATGAATTTGAATGGATCGTACAAATGAATTAGAATGGATCGTACGAATGAACTAGAATGGATTGTACGAATGAAGTATGATGGTTACATTCGTGCGAATGAATTAGAATGGATCGTACGAATGAATTAGAATGGATTGTACGACTTAATTAGAATGGATCGTACGAATGAATTAGAATGGATCATGCAAATGAATTAGAATGGATCGTACGAATGAATTAGAATGAATACATTCTTACGAATGAATTTGTATGGTTCGTATGAATGAATTAGAATGGATTGTACGACAGAATTAGAATGGATCATACGAATGATTTAGATTGTATCGTATGAATGAATTAGAATGGATCGTGCGAATGAATTAGAATGGATAGTACGAATGAATTAGAAAGGATCGTATGAATGAATTAGAATGGATCGTGCGAATGAATTTGAATAGATCATATGAATGAATTAGAATGGATACATTCGTGCGAATGAATTCGAATGGATCGTACGAATGAATTAGAATGGATCGTGCGAATGAATTAGAATGGATCATACGAATGAATTAGAATCGATACATTCGTGCGAATAAATTAGAATGAATCGTACGAATGAGTAAGAATGGATCGTACGAATAAAATAGAATGGATCGTACGAATGAATTTTAATGGACCGTGCGAATGAATTAGAATGGATCGTACGAATGATCTAGTCTAATTCATTCGTACGATCTATTCTAATTCATTCGCACGATCCATTCTAATTCATTCATACGATCCATTCTAATTCATTCGTACGATCCATTCTAATTCATTCGCACGATCTATTCTAACTCATTCGTACGACACAATCTAATTCATTCGTATGATCCATTCTAACTCAGTCGTACAATCCATTCTAATTTATTCATACGAACCATACAAATTCATTCGTAAGAATGTATTCATTCTAATTCATTCGTATGATCCATTCTAATTCATTTGCATCATCCATTCTAATTCATTCATACGATCCATTCTAATCCAGTCGTACAATCCATTCTAATTCATTCGTACGATCCATTCTAATTCATTCGCACGAATGTATCCATTCTAATTCATTCGTACGATCTATTCTAATTCAGTCGTACGATCGATTCTAATTCATTCGTACGATCCATTCTAATTCATTCGCACGATCCAATCTAATTCATTCGTACGATCCATTCTAATTCATTCGTACGATACAATCTAATTCATTCGTACGATCCATTCTAATTCATTCATACGATCTATTGTAATTCATTCGCACGATCCATTCTAATTCATTCATACATCCATTCTAATTCATTCGTACGATCGATTCTAATTCATTCGTACGATCCATTCTAATTCATTCGCACGATCAATTCTAATTCATTCATATGATCCATTCTAATTCATTCGCACGATCCATTCTAATTAATTCGTACGATCCATTCTAATTCATTCGCACGAACGTATCCATTCTAATTCATTCGTACGATCTATTCTAATTCAGTCGTACGATCGATTCTAATTCATTCGTACGATCCATTCTAATTCATTCGCACGATCCAATCTAATTCATTCGTACGATCCATTCTAATTCATTCGCACGATCTATTCTAATTCATTCATACGATCCATTCTAAGTCATTCATTCGATCCATTCTAATTCATTCATACGATCCATTCTAATTCATTCGTACAATCCATTCTAATTCATTCGCAAGAATGTATCCATTCTAATTCATTCGTACGATCCATTCTAATTCATTTGTACGATCTATTCTAATTCATTCGTACGATCAATTCTAATTCATTCGCATGATCCATTCTAATTCATTCGTACGATACAATCTAATTCATACGTATGATCCATTCTAATCCAGTCGTACAATCCTTTCTAATTCATTCATACGAACCATTCTAATGGATCGTACGAATGAATTAGAATGGATACATTCGTGCGAATGAATTAGAATAGATCGTATGAATGAATTAGAATAGATACCTTCGTGTGATCCAGTCTAATTCATTCGTACGATCCATTCTAATTCATTTGTATGATACATTCTAATTCATTCGTACGATACAATCTAATTCATTCGAACGATCCATTCTAATTCATTCGTGTGATCCATTCTAATTCATTCTAATTCATTCTAATGGATCGTGGTAATGAATTAGATTGTATCGTATGAATTAGAATTAATCGTTTGTATCATACAAATTAGAATGAATGATTACAAATTAATTCGTAAGAATGAATTCATTCTAAGATCCAATCTAATTCATTCGCACGAATGGATCGTGCGAATGAATTAGAATGGATCGTACGAATGAATTAGAATGGATTGTACGAATGAATTAGAATGGATCGTGCGAATGAATTAGAATGGATCGTACGAATGAATTAGAATGGATCGTACGAATGAATTAGATTGGATCGTGCGAATGAATTAGAATGGATCGTACGAATGAATTAGAATCGATCGTACGACTGAATTAGAATAGATCGTACGAATGAATTAGAATGGATACATTCGTGCGAATGAATTAGAATGGATCGCACGATCGTGCGAATGAATTAGAATTGATTAGAATAGAATTAGAATGGATCATACGATCATACTATTCTAATACGTATGATCCATTCTAATCAGTCGTAAATTAGATTGTACTATTCATTAGAATTAGAATGGATCTATTCTAATTCATTCATACGATCCATTCTAATACGTATGAATTCGTACGATCCATTCAAATTCATTCAAATTCATTCTAATTCATTCTAATTCATTCGTACAATCCATTCTATTTCATTCGTACGATCCATTCTAATTCGTAAGAATGGATACATTCGTGCGAATGAATTAGAATGGATCGCACAAATGAGTAAGAATGAACCGTACGAATGAAATAGAATGGATCAAACAAATGAATTTGAATGGATCGTGCGAATGAATTAGAATGGATCGTACGAATTAGAATGGATCGTAGGAATGAATTAAAATGGATCGTGCGAATGAATTAGATTGTATCGTGCGAATCAATTAGAATGGATCGTACGAATGAATTAGAATGGATCGTACGAATGAATTAGAATGGATCGTATGAATGAACTAGAATACATCGTACGAATGAATTAGATTGGATACATTCGTTCGAATGAATAAGAATGGATCGTACGAATGAATTAGAATAGATCGGACGAATGAATTAGAATAGAATGGATCTTACAAATGAATTAGAATAGATCGTACGAATGAATTAGAATGGATCCATTCATTCGTACGATTTATTCTAATTTATTCGCACGATTCATTCTAATTCATTCTAATTCATACGATCGTAATGAATTAGATTGTATCGTATGAATTACAATGGATTAGAATGGATCTATTCTAATTCATTCGCACGAATATATCCATTCTAATTCATTCGCACGATCTATTCTAATTCAATCGTATGATCCATTCTAATTCATTCGTACGATCCATTCTAATTCATTCGCACGATCCAATCTAATTCATTCGCACGATCCATTCTAATTCATTCGTACGATCCATTCTAATTCATTCGCACGAATGTATCCATTCTAATTCATTCGTACGATCCATTCTAGTTCATTCGTACGATCCATTCTAATTCATTCATACAATCCATTCTAATTCTTTCGCACGAATGTATCCATTCTAATTCATTCGTACGATCCATTCTAATTCATTCGTACGATCCATTCTATTTCATTCGCATAATCCATTATAATTCATTCGTACAATCCATTCTAATTCATTCATACGATCCATTTTAATTCATTCATACGAATGTATCCATTCTAATTCATCCGTACGATACAATCTAATTCATTCGTATGATCCATTCTATTCAGTCGTACAATCCATTCTAATTCATTCGTACGATCCATTCTAATTCACTCATACGATCCATTCTAATTCATTCGCACGATCCATTCTAATTCATTCGTACGATCCATTCTAATTCATTCGCACGAATGTATCCATCCTAAATCATTCGTACAATCCATTCTAATTCATTCGCACGATCCATTCTAATTCATTTGTCTGATCCATTCTAATTCATTCGTACGATCCATTCTATTTCATTCTAATGGATTGTACGACTGAATTAGAATGGATCATACGAATGAATTAGATTGTATTATACAAATGAATTAGAATGGATCGTACGAATGAAATAGAATGGATCGTACGAATGAAATAGAATGGATCGTACGAATGAATTTGAATGGATCGTACGAATGAATTAGAATGGATCGTACAAATGAACTAGAATGGATCGTACGAATGAAGTAGAATGGATACATTCGTGCGAATGAATTAGAATGGATCGTACAAATGAATTAGAATGGATCGTACGAATGAATTAGAATGGATCGTGCGAATGAATTAGAATGGATCATGCGAATGAATTAGAATGGATCGTGCGAATGAATTAGAATGGATCGTGCGAATGAATTAGAATGGATCATACAAATGAATTAGAATAGATACATTCATGCGAATGAATTAGAATGGATCGTACGAATGAATTAGTATGGATCGCGCGAATGAATTAGAATGGATCATACGAATGAATTAGAATGGATACATTCGTGCGAATGAACTAGTCTAATTCATTCTAATTCGTTCGTACAATCCATTCTAATTCATTCGCACGAATGTATCCAGTCTAATTCATTCATACGATCTATTCTAATTCATTCGCACAATCCATTCTAATTCATTCATACGATCCATTCTAATTCATTCTTACGATCCATTCTAATTCATTCGTACGATACAATCTAATTCATTCGCACAATCTATTCTAATTCATTCGTACGATCCATTCTAATTCATTAACACGATCCATTCTAATTCATTCGCACAATCTATTCTAATTCATTCGTACAATCCAATCTAATTTATTCGCACAATCTATTCTAATTCATTCGCACGATCCATTCTAATTCATTCGCACGATCTATTCTAATCCATTCTAGTTAATTAGCCGAATCCATTCTAATTCATTCTAATTCATTCGTACGATCCATTCTAATTCATTCGCTCGAATGTATCCATTCTACTTCATTCGTACGATCCATTCTAGTCCATTCGTACGATCCATTCTAATTCATTCGCACGACCCATTCTAATTCATTCGTACGATACAATCTAATTCGTTCGTATGATCCATTCTAATTCAGTCGTACGATCCATTCTAATTCATTCGTATGATCCATTCTAATTCATTCGCACGAATGTATCCATTCTAATTCATTCGTACGATCTATTCTAATTCATTCGTACGATCCATTCTAATTCATTATTACGATCCATTCTAATGCATTCGCACGATCCATTCTAATTCATTCGCACGATCCATTCTAATTCATTCGCACGAATGTATCCATTCTAATTCATTCGTACGATCGATTCTAATTCATTCGCACAAATATATCCATTCTAATTCATTCGTACGATCTATTCTAATTCATTCGTACGATCCATTCTAGTTCATTTGTACGATCCATTCTAATTCATTCGCACGAATGTATCCATTCTACTTCATTCGTACGATCCATTCTAGTTCATTCATACGATCCATTCTAATTCATTCGCATGATCCATTCAAATTCATTCGTACGATCCATTCTATTCCATTCGAACGATCCATTCTAGTTCATTCGTACGATTCATTCTAATTTATTCGCACGAATGTATCCATTCTAATTCATTCGTACGATCTATTCTAATTCATTCGCACGATCCATTCTAATTCATTCATACGATCCATTCTAATTCATTCGTACGATCCATTCGAATTCATTCGCACGATCCATTCTAATTCATTCGTACGATACAATCTAATTCATTCGTATGATCCATTCTAATTCAGTCGTACAATCCATTCTAATTCATTCGTACGATTCATTCTAATTCATTCACACGATCCATTCAAATTCATTCGTACGATCCATTCTATTTCATTCGTACGATCCATTCTTTCTCATTCGGATGATCCATTCTAATTCATTCGCACGAATGTATCCATTCTAATTCATTCGTACGATCCATTCTAATTCATTCGCATGATCCATACTAATTCATTCGTACGATCCATTCTAATTCATTCATACGAACCATTCTAATGGATCGTACGAATGAATTAGAATGGATACATTCGTGCGAATGAATTAGAATAGATCGTATGAATGAATTAGAATAGAATGGATCGTGCGAATGAATTAGAATGGATCTATTCTAATTCATTCGTACGATCCATTCTAATTCATTCGTACGATCAATTCTAATTCATTCGCATGATCCATTCTAATCCATTCGTACGATCCATTCTAATTCATTCGTACGATACAATCTAATTCATTCGTACGATCCATTCTAATTCATTCGTACGATCTATTCTAATTCATTCGTACGATCCATTCTAATTCATTCGCACGATCCATTCTAATTCATTCGTACAATCCATTCTAAGTCATTCGTACGATTCATTCTAATTCATTCACATGATCCATTCAAATTCATTCTTACGATCCATTCTATTTCATTCGTACGATCCATTCTTTCTCATTCGGATGATCCATTCTAATTCATTCGCACGAATGTATCCATTCTAATTCATTCGTACGATCCATTCTAATTCATTCACGCGATCCATACTAATTCATTCGTACGATCCATTCTAATTCATTCGCATGAATGTATCTATTCTAATTCATTTGTATGATCCATTCTAATTCATTCGCACGATCCATTCTAATTCATTCGCACGATCCATTCTAATTCATTCGCATGATCCCTTCTAATTCATTCGCACGATCCATTAAAATTCATTCGTACGATCCATTCTAATTCATTTGTACGATCCATTCTAATTCATTCGCACGAATGTATCCATTCTACTTCATTCGTACGATCCATTCTAGTTCATTTGTACGATCCATTCTAATTCATTCGCACGATCCATTCAAATTCATTCGTACGATCCATTCTATTTCATTCGTATGATCCATTCTATTTCATTCGTACGATCCATTCTAATTCATTTGTATAATACAATCTAATTCATTCGTATGATCCATTCTAATTCAGTCGTACAATCCATTAGAATGAATTAGAATGGATTGTACGAATGAATTAGAATGGATCAGACGAATGAATTAGAATGGATCGTGCGAATGAATTAGAATGGATTGTACGAATGAATTAGGATGGATAAATTCATGCGAATGAATTACAATGGATCGTACGAATGAATTAGAATGGATCGTGCGAATGAATTAGAATGGATCGTATGAGTGAATTAGAATAGATCGTACGAATGAATTAGAATGGATTGTACGACTGAATTAGAATGGATCATACGAATGAATTAGATTGTATCGTACGGATGAATTAGAATGGATACATTCGTATGAATGAATTAAAATGGATCGTATGAATGAATTAGAATGGATTGTACGAATGAATTATAATGGATTGTGCGAATGAAATAGAATGGATCGTACGAATGAATTAGAATGGATCGTACGAATGAATTAGAATGGATACATTCGTGCGAAAGAATTAGAATGGATTATATGAATGAATTAGAATGGATCGTACGAATGAACTAGAATGGATCGTACGAATGAATTAGAATGGATACATTCGTGCGAATGAATTAGAATGGATCGTACGAATGAATTAGAATGGATCGTGCGAATGAATTAGATTGGATCATGCGAATGAATTAGAATGGATCGTACGAATGAATTAGAATGGATCATACGATTGAATTAGAATAGATCGTGCGAATGAATTAGAATGGATATATTCGTGCGAATGAATTAGAATAGATCTATTCTAATCCATTGTAATTCATACGATACAATCTAATTCATTACGATCGTATGAATTAGAATGAATTAGAATGAATCGTGCGAATGAATTAGAATAAATCGTACGAATGAATGGATCTATTCTAATTCATTCGTACGATCTATTCTAATTCATTCGTAAGATCCATTCTATTCTAATTCATTCGTACGATCTATTCTAATTCATTCGTACGATCCATTCTTATTCATTCGCACGAATGTATCCAATCTAATTCATTCGTACGATGTATTCTAATTCATTCATACGATCCATTCTAATTCATTCGTACGATCCATTCTAATTCATTCGTACGATCCATTCTAATTCATTCGTACGATACAATCTAATTCATTCGTATGATCCATTCTAATTCATTCGCACGATACAATCTAATTCATTCGTATGATCCATTCTAATTGATTCGCACGATACAATCTAATTCATTCGCACGATCCATTTTAATTCATTCCTACGATCCATCCAAATTCGTACGATCCATTCTAATTCATTCGCACGATCCATTCAAATTCATTTGTTTGATCCATTCTATTTCATTCGTACGATTCATTCTTACTCATTCGTGCGATCCATTCTAATTCATTCGCACGAATGTATCCATTCTTACGAATTAGAATGGATCGTACGAATGAAATAGAATGGATCGTATGAATGAATTAGAATGAATTAGAATGAATTTGAATGAATTTGAATGGATTGTACGAATTCATACGTAATAGAATGGATCGTATGAATGAATTAGAATAGATCCATTCTAATTCTAATGAATAGTACAATCTAATTTACGACTGATTAGAATGGATCATACGTATTAGAATAGTATGATCGTATGATCCATTCTAATTCTATTCTAATCAATTCTAATTTATTCGCACGATCGCACGATCCATTCTAATTCATTCGCACGAATGTATCCATTCTAATTCATTCGTACGATCTATTCTAATTCAGTCGTACGATCGATTCTAATTCATTCGTACGATCCATTCTAATTCATTCGCACGATCCAATCTAATTCATTCGTACGATCCATTCTAATTCATTCGTACGTTCCATTCTAATTCATTCGCACGATCCATTCTAATTCATTCGTACAATCCATTCTAATTCATTCGTACGATCCATTCTAATTCATTCGCACGATCCATTCGTGCGAATGAATTAGATTGGATCTTAGAATGAATTCATTCTTACGAATTAATTTGTAATCATTCATTCTAATTTGTATGATACAAACGATTAATTCTAATTCACGATACAATCTAATTCATTACCACGATCCATTAGAATGAATTAGAATGAATTAGAATGGATCACACGAATGAATTAGAATGGATCGTTCGAATGAATTAGATTGTATCGTACGAATGAATTAGAATGTATCGTACAAATGAATTAGAATGGATCGTACGAATGAATTAGAATGGATCGCACGAAGGTATCTATTCTAATTCATTCATACGATCTATTCTAATTCATTCGCACGAATGTATCCATTCTAATTCATTCGTACGATCCATTAGAATGGTTCGTATGAATGAATTAGAAAGGATTGTACGACTGAATTATAATGGATCATACGTATGAATTAGATTGTATCGTACGAATGAATTAGAATGGATCATGCGAATGAATTAGAATGGATCGTACGAATGAATTAGAGTAGATCGTACAAATGAATTAGAATGGATCGTACGAATGAATTAGAATGGATACATTCTTGCGAATGAATTAGAATGGATTGTACGAATGAATTAGAATGGATCGTATGAATGAATTAGAATGGATCGAACGAATGAATTAGAATGGATCGTATGAATGAATTAGAATAGATCGTGCGAATGAATTAGAATGGATCGTACGAATAAATTAGATTGGATCGTGCGAATGAATTAGAATGGATCGTACGAATGAATTAGAATCGATCGTACGACTGAATTAGAATAGATCGTACGAATGAATTAGAATGGATACATTCGTGCGAATGAATTAGAATGGATCGTACGAATTAATTAGAATGGATCGTGCGAATGAATTAGAATGGATCATATGAATGAATTAGAATTGATCGTGCGAATGAATTACAATGGATCGTACGAATGAATTAGAATCGATCGTACGAATGAATTAGAATGGATGTATGAATGAATTAGAATGGATCGTGCGAATGAATTACAATAGATCGTACGAATGAATTAGAATGGATCATACGAATGAATTAGATTGTATCGTACGAATGAATTAGAATGGATCGTACGAATGAATTAGATTGGATCGTGCGAATGAATTAGAATGGATCGTACGAATGAATTAGAATCGATCGTACGACTGAATTAGAATAGATCGTACGAATGAATTAGAATGGATACATTCGTGCGAATGAATTAGAATGGATCGTACGAATGAATTAGAATGGATTGTACGACTGGATTAGAATGGATCGTACGAATGAATTAGAATGGATCATGCAAATGAATTAGAATGGATCATACGAATGAATTAGAATGAATACATTCTTACGAATGAATTTGTATGGTTCGTATGAATAAATTAGAATGGATTGTACGACTGAGTTAGAATGGATCATACGAATGAATTAGATTGTGTCGTACGAATGAGTTAGAATAGATCGTGCGAATGAATTAGAATGGATCGTACGAATGAATTAGAATGGATCGTATGAATGAATTAGAATGGATCGTGTGAATGAATTAGAATAGATCGTACGAATGAATTAGAATGGATACATTCGTGCGCATAAATTAGAATGGATCGTGCGAATGAATTAGAATGGGTCGTACGAATGAATTAGAATGGATACATTCGTGCTAATGAATTAGAATGGATCGTACGAATGAGTTAGAATGGATCGTACGAATGAAATAGAATGGATCATACGAATGAATTTGAATGGATCGTGCAAATGAATTAGAATGGATCGTACGAATGAACTAGAATGGATTGTATGAATGAAGTAGAATGGATACATTCGTGCGAATGAATTAGAATGGATCGTACGAATGAATTAGAATGGATTGTACGACTTAATTAGAATGGATCGTACGAATGAATTAGAATGGATCATGCAAATGAATTAGAATGGATCGTACGAATGAATTAGAATGAATACATTCTTACGAATGAATTTGTATGGTTCGTATGAATGAATTAGAATGGATTGTACGACAGAATTAGAATGGATCATACGAATGAATTAGATTGTATCGTATGAATGAATTAGAATGGATCGTGCGAATGAATTAGAATGGATCGTACGAATGAATTAGAAAGGATCGTATGAATGAATTAGAATGGATCGTGCGAATGAATTAGAATAGATCATACGAATGAATTAGAAAGGATACATTCGTGCGAATGAATTAGAATGGATCGTACGAATGAATTAGAATGGATCGTGCGAATGAATTAGAATGGATCATACGAATGAATTAGAATGGATACATTCGTGCGAATAAATTAGAATGAATCGTACGAATGAGTAAGAATGGATCGTACGAATAAAATAGAATGGATCGTACGAATGAATTTTAATGGATCGTGCGAATGAATTAGAATGGATCGTACGAATGAACTAGAATGGATACATTCGTGCGAATGAATTAGAATGGATCGTACGAATAAATTAGAATGGATTGTACGACTGAATTAGAATGGATCGTACGAATGAATTAGAATGGATCATGCGAATGAATTAGAATGGATCGTACGATGAATTAGAATGAATACATTCTTACGAATGAATTTGTATGGTTCGTATGAATGAATTAGAATGGATTGTACGACTGAATTAGAATGGATCATACAAATGAATTAGAATGGATTGTACGAATGAATTAGAATGGATCGTGGGAATGAATTAGAATAGATCGTACGAATGAATTAAAATGGATACATTCGTGCGAATGAATTAGAATGGATCGTGCGAATGAATTAGAATGGATCGTACGAATGAATTAGATTGGATCGTGCAAATGAATTAGAATGGATCGTACGAATGAATTAGAATGGATCTAGAATGGATACATTCGTTCGAATGAATTAGAATGGATCGTACGAATGAATTAGAATGGATCGTGCGAATGAATTAGAATGGATCGTACGAATGAATTAGAATGGATCGTATGAATGAATTAGAATGGATCATGCGAATGAATTAGAATAGATCGTACGAATAAATTATAATGGATACATTCATGCGAATGAATTAGAATGGATCGTGCGAATGAATTAGAATGGATCGTACGAATGAATTAGATTGGATCGTGCAAATGAATTAGAATGGATCGTACGAATGAATTAGAATGGATCTAGAATGGATACATTCGTTCGAATGAATTAGAATGGATCGTACGAATGAATTAGAATGGATCGTGCGAATGAATTAGAATGGATCTTATGAATGAATTAGAATGGATCGTGTGAATGAATTAGAATAGATCGTACAAATGAATTAGAATGGATCGTACGAATGAATTAGAATGGATTGTACGACTGAATTGGAATGGATCATACGAATGAATTAGATTGTATCGTACGAATGAATTAGAATGGATCGTACGAATGAACTAGAATGGATTGTACGAATGAAGTAGAATGGATACATTCTCACGATCCATTGTAATTCATTCGCACGAATGTATCCATTCTAATTCATTCGTACGATCCATTCTAATTCATTCGCACGAAAATGTATCCATTCTAATTCATTCATACGATCTATTCTAATTCATTCGCACGATCCATTCTAATTCATTCATACGATCCATTCTAATTTATTCGCATGATCCATTCTAATTCATTCGTACGATACAATCTAATTCATTCGTATGATCCATTCTAATTCAGTCGTACAATCCATTCTAATTCATTCGTACGATCCATTCTAAATCATTTGTATGATCTATTCTAATTCATTCACACGATCCATTCTAATTCATTCATAAGATCCATTCTAATTCATTCGCACGATCCATTCTAATTCATTCGTACGATCCATTCTAATTCATTCGAACGATTGTATCCATTCTAGATCCATTCTAATTCATTCGTACGATCCATTCTAATTCATTTGCACGATCCAATCTAATTCATTCGTACGATCCATTCTAATTCATTCGCACGATCCATTCTAATTCATTCGCATGAATGTATCCATTATAATTTATTCGTACGATCTATTCTAATTCATTCGCATGATCCATTCTTATTCATTCATACGATCCATTCTAATTCATTCGTACGATCCATTCTAATTCATTCGCACGATCCATTCTAATTCATTCGTACAATACAATCTAATTCATTCGTACGATCCATTGAGTAAGATCTATTCTAATTCAATCGTATGATCCATTCTAATTCATTCGTACGATCCATTCTAATTCATTCGCACGATCCATTCTAATTCATTCGTATGATCCATTCTAATTCATTCGTATGATCCATTCTAATTCATTCGCATGATCCATTCTAATTCACTCGTACGATCCATTCTAATTCATTCGCACGAATGTATCCATTCTAATTCATTCGTACGATCTATTCTAATTCATTCGCATGATCCATTCTAATTCATTCATACAATCCATTCCAATTCATTCATACGATCCATTCTAATTCATTCGCACGATCCATTCTAATTCATTCGTACGATCGATTCTAATTCATTCGTATGAGCCATTCAAATTCATTCGTACGATCCATTCTAATTCATTCGTATGATCATACAATCCATTCTAATTCATTCGTAAGATCCATTCGAATTCATTCACACGATCCATTCTAATTCATTCGTACGATACAATCTAATTCATTCGTATGATCCATTGTAATTCAGTCGTACAATCCATTCTAATTCATTCGTACGATCCATTCTAATTCATTCGCACGATCCATTCTAATTCATACGCACGATCAATTCTAATTCATTCATATGATCCATTCTAATTCATTCGCACGATCCATTCTAATTCATTCGTACGATCCATTCTAATTCATTCGTACGAATGAATTAGATCGTACGAATGAATGGATCCATTCGCACGATCTATTCTAATTCATTTGTGCGAATGAATTAGATTGTATTATACAAATTCATTCTAATCCATTCTAATTAGAATGGATCGTACGAATGAATTAGAATAGATCGTACGAATGAATTAGAATGGATCGTACGAATGAATTAGAATGGATTGTACGACTGAATTAGAATGGATCGTACGAATGAATTAGAATGGATCTTGCGAATGAATTAGAATGGATCGTACGAATGAATTAGAATGGATCGTACGAATGAATTAGATTGGATCGTGCGAATGAATTAGAATGGATCGTACGAATTAGAATTCATTCGTATGATCCATTCTAATTCTATTCTAATTCAGTCGTACGATCGATTCTAATTCATTTGTATGATCCATTCTAATTCATTTGCACGATCCAATCTAATTCATTCGTACGATCCATTCTAATTCATTCGCACGATCCATTCTAATTCATTCGTACGATCCATTCTAATTCATTCGTACGATCCATTCTAATTCATTCGCATGATCCATTCTAATTCATTCGTACGATCCATTCTAATTCAGTCGTACAATCCATTCTAATTCATTCGTACGATCCATTCTAATTCATTCGTATGATCCATTCTAATTCATTCGTACGATCCATTCTAATTCATTCGCACGATCCATTCTAATTCATTCCTACGATCCATTCTAATTCATTCGCACAATCCATTCTAATTCATTCGTACGATCGATTCTAATTCATTCGTACGATACGATCCATTCTAATTCATTCTTACGATCCATTCTAATTCAATCTAATGGATCGTACGAATGAATTAGAATAGATCGTACGAATGAATTAGAATGGATACATTTGTGCGAATGAATTAGAATCGATCGTACGAATGAATTAGAATGGATTATGCGAATGAATTAGAATGGATCGTACGAATGAATTAGAATGGATCGTGCGAATGAATTAGAATGGATCGTACGAATGAATTAGAATGGATTCATTCACGAATGAATTAGAATGGATTGTATGACTGAATTAGAATAGATCGTACGAATGAATTAGAATGGATACATTCGTGCGAATGAATTAGAATGGATCGTACGAATGAATTAGAATAGATCGTGCGAATGAATTAGAATAGATCGTACGTATGAATTAGAATGGATCAATTCTAATTCATTTGTGCGAATGAATTAGAATGGATCGTACGAATGAATTAGAATGGATACATTCGTGCGAATGAATTAGAATGGATCGCACGAATGAGTAATAATGAATCGTACGAATGAAATAGAATGGATCAAACAAATGAATTTGAATGGATCGTGCGAATGAATTAGAATGGATCGTACGAATGAACTAGAATGGATCGTACGAATGAAATAGAATGGATCGTACGAATGACTTAGAATGGATCGTACGAATGAATTAGAATAGATCGTACGAATGAATTAGAATGGATACATTCATGCGAATGAATTAGAATGGATCGTATGAATGAATTAGAATGGATCGTGCGAATGAATTAGAATAGATCGTACGAATGAATTAGAATGGATACATTCGTGCGAAAGAATTAGAATGGATTGTATGAATGAATTAGAATGGATCATATGAATGAATTACAATGGATCGTGCGAATGAATTAGAATGGATCGTGCAAATGAATTAGAATGGATACATTCGTGCGAATGAATTAGAATGAATCGTACGAATGAGTAAGAATGGATCATACAAATACATTAGAATGGATCGTGTGGATGAATTAGAATGGATCGTATGATTAGAATAGATCGTACGAATGAATTAGAATGGATGTATGAATGAATTAGAATGGATCGTGCGAATGAATTACAACAGATCGTACGAATGAATTAGGATGGATCGTACAAATGAATTAGAATGGATCGTGCGAATAAATTAGAATGGATCGTACGAATGAATTATATTGAATCGTGCGAATGAATTAGAATGGATCGTACGACTGAATTAGAATAGATCGCACGAATGAATTAGAATGGATACATTCGTGCGAATGAATTAGAATGGATCGTACGAATGAATTAGAATGGATCGTGCGAATGAATTAGAATGGATCATATGAATGAATTAGAATTGATCGTGCGAATGAATTAGAATGGATCATATGAATGAATTAGAATTGATCGTGCGAATGAACTAGAATGGATCGTGCGAATGAATTAGAATGGATCATACGAATGAATTAGAATGGATTGTACGATCCATTCTAATTCATTCATAAGATCCATTCTAATTCATTCGCACGATCCATTCTAATTCATTCGTACGATCCATTCTAATTCATTCGAACGAATGTATCCATTCTAGATCCATTCTAATTCATTCGTACGATCCATTCTAATTCATTTGCACGATCCATTCTAATTCATTCGTACGATCCATTCTAATTCATTCGTATGATCCATTCTAATTCATTCGCACGATCAATTCTAATTCATTCATATGATCCATTCTAATTCATTCGCACGATCGATTCTAATTCATTCGTACGATCCATTCTAATTCATTCGCACGATCCATTCTAATTCATTTGTACGATACAATCTAATTCATTCACACGATCCATTCTAATTCATTCGTACGATCCATTCTAATTCATTCGCACGAATGTATCCATTCTAATTCATTCGTAAGATCTATTCTAATTCATTCGTACGATCCATTCTAATTTATTCGTACGATCCATTCTAATTCATTCGCACGATCCATTCTAATTCATTCGCTTGATCCATTCTAATTCAGTCGTACAATCCATTCTAATTCATTCGTACGATCCATTCTAATTCATTCGTACGATCCATTCTAATTCATTCGCACGATCCATTCTAATTCATTCGCACGATCAATTCTAATTCATTCGTATGATCCAATTTAATTCATTCGCACGACCCAATCTAATTCATTCGTACGATCCATTCTAATTCTTTCGCACGATCTATTCTAATTCATTCGAATGAATTAGAATGGATCGTACGAATGAATTAGATTAGATCGTGCGAATGAATTAGAATGGATCGTACGAATGAATTAGAATAGATCGTACAAATGAATTAGAATGGATCGTACGAATGAATTAGAATGGATTGTACGACTGAATTAGAATGGATCATACGAATGAATTAGATTGTATCGTACGAATGAATTAGAATGGATCGTGCGAATGAATTAGAATGGATCGTATGAATGAATTAGAATGGATCGTGCGAATGAATTAGAATAGATCGTATGAATGAATTAGAATGGATACATTCGTGCGAATGAATTAGAATGGATCGTACGAATGAATTAGAATGGATACATTCGTGCGAATGAATTACAATGGATCGTGCGAATGTATCCATTCTACTTCATTCGTACGATCCATTCTAGTTCATTCGTATGATCCATTCTAATTCATTCGTACGATACAATCTAATTCATTCGTATGATCCATTCTAATTCAGTCTCACAATCCATTCTAATTCATTTGTACGATCGATTCTAATTCATTTGTACGATCTATTCTACATTCTAATTCATTCGCACGAATGTATCCATTCTAATTCATTCGTACGATCTATTCTAATTCATTCGCACGATCCATTCTAATTCATTCGTACGATCCATTCTAATTCATTCGCACGAATGTATCCATTCTAATTCATTCGTACGATCTATTCTAAGTCATTCGTACGATCCATTCTAATTCATTCATACAATCCATTCTAATTCATTCGTACGATCTATTCTAATTCATTCGCAAGATCCATTCTAATTCATTCTAATTCATTCGCAGGAATGTATCCATTCTAATTCATTCGTACGATCCATTATAATTCATTCGTACGATACAATCTAATTCATTCGTACGATCCATTCTAATTCATTCACACGAATGTATCCATTCTAATTCATTCATACGATCCATTCTAATTCATCCACACGATCCATTCTAATTAATTTGTATTATTCATTCTTACTCATTCGTACGATTCATTCTAATTCATTCGCACGAATGTATCCATTCTAATTCATTCGCACGATCCATTCTAATTCATTCGCACGATCCATTGTAATTCATTCATACGATCCATTCTAATTCATTCATACAATCCATTCTAATTCTTTCGCACGAATGTATCCATTCTAATTCATTCGTACGATCTATTCTAATTCATTCGCACGATCCATTCTAATTCATTTGTATGATCCATTCTAATTCATTCGCACGAATGTATCCATTCTAACTCATTCGTATGATCCATTCTAATTCATTCGCACGAATGTATTCATTCGCACGATCCATTCAAATTCATTTGTTTGATCCATTCTATTTCATTCGTACGATTCATTCTTACTCATTCGTGCGATCCATTCTAATTCATTCGCACGGATGTATCCATTCTAATTCATTCGTACGATCCATTCTAATTCTTTCGCACGAATAAATTAGAATGGATCGTAGGAATGAATTAAAATGGATCGTACGAATGAATTAGATTGGATCGTGCAAATGAATTAGAATGGATCGTTTGAATGAATTAGAATGGATCTAGAATGGATACATTCGTTCGAATGAATTAGAATCATACGAATGGATTGTACGACTGAATTAGAATGGACGTGCGAATGAATTACAATAGATCGTACGAATGAATTAGAATGGATCGTACGAATGAATTAGAATGGATCGTGCGAATGAATTAGAATGGATTAACTCATTCGCACGATCCATTCTAATTCATTCGCACGATCCATTCTAATTCATTCATACGATCCATTCTAATTCATTCGCACGATCGATTCTAATTCATTCATACAATCCATTCTAATACATTCGCACGAATGTATCCATTCTAATTCATTCGTAAGATCTATTCTAATTCATTCGTACGATCGATTCTAATTCATTCGTACGATCCATTCTAATTCATTTACACGATCCAATCTAATTCATTCGTGCGATCCATTCTAATTCATTCGTACGATCCATTCTAATTCATTCGCACGATCCATTCTAATTCATTCGTACGATCCATTCTAATTCATTCGCACGAATATATCCATTCTAATTCATTCGCACGATCTATTCTAATTCAATCGTATGATCCATTCTAATTCATTCGTACGATCCATTCTAATTCATTCGCACGATCCAATCTAATTCATTCGTACGATCCATTCTTATTCATTCGTACGATCCATTCTAATTCATTCGCACGATCCATTCTAATTCATTCGTACGATTCATTCTAATTCATTCGCACGAATATATCCATTCTAATTCATTCGTACGATCTATTCTAATTCATTTGCACGATCCATTCTAATTCATTCATACGATCCATTCTAATTCATTCGTATGATCAATTCTAATTCATTCACACGATCCATTCTAATTCATTCGTACGATCCATTCTAATTCATTTGCACGAATGTATCCATTCTAATTCATTCGTACGATCTATTCTAATTCATTCGTACGATCCATTCTAATTCATTATTACGATCCATTCTAATTCATTCGCACGATCCATTCTAATTCATTCGCACGATCCATTCTAATTCATTCATACGATCCATTCTAATTCATTCAAACGATCCATTCTAATTCATTCGTACGATCCATTCTAATATATTCACACGAATGTATCCATTCTAATTTATTCGTACGATCTATTCTAATTCATTCGTACGATCCATTCTAATTCATTCGTACGATCCATTCTAATTCATTCGCACGATCCAATCTAATTCATTCGTACGATCCATTCTAATTCATTCGTACGATCCATTCTAATTCATTCGCACGATCCATTCTAATTCATTCGTACGATCCATTCTAATTCATTCGCACGATCCATTCTAATTCATTCATATGATCCATTCTAATTCATTCGCACGATCCATTCTAATTCATTCATACGATCCATTCTAATTCATTCGCACGAATGTATCCATTCTAATTCATTCGTACGATCTATTCTAATTCAGTCGTACGAATGAACTAGAATGAATTAGAATGGATCGTACGAATTCATTCGCACAAATTAGAATAGATCGTACCAATAGATTCATTGTATGATCCATTCTAATTCATTCGTACGATCTATTCGTACGATCCATTCATTCGTACGACCTATTCTAATTCATTCGCACGAATGATTACGAATGAATTAGAATGGATCGTACGAATGAATTAGAATAGAATAGATCGTACGAATGAATTAGAATGGATCATACGAATGTATCCATTCTATTTGTACGAATGAATTTGAATGGATCGTGCGAATGAATTCGAATGGATCGTGCGAATGAATTAGAAGGGATCGTACGAATGAATTAGAATGGATCGTACGAATGAATTAGATTGTATCGTACGAATGAATTAGAATGGATCGTGCGAATGAATTAGAATGGATCGTACGAATGAATTAGAATGGATCGTATGAATGAATTAGAATGGATCGTGCGAATGAATTAGAATGGATCGTACGAATGAATTAGAATGGATCGTGCGAATGAATTAGAATGGATCGTACGAATAAATTAGAATGGATCGTACGAATGAATTTGATTGGATCGTGCGAATGAATTAGAATGGATCGTACGAATGAATTAGAATGGATCTTACGAATGAATTAGAATGGATCGTGTTAATGAATTAGAATGGATCGTACGAATGAATTAGAATAGATTGTGCGAATGAATTAGATTGTATCGTACGAATGAATTAGAATGGATCGTAAGAATGAATTAGAATGGATCGTATGAATGAATTAGAATGGATTGTGCGAATGAATTAGAATAGATCGTATGAATGAATTAGACTGGATACATTCGTGCGAATGAATTAGAATGGATCGTGCGAATGAATTAGAATGGATCGTACGAGTGAATTAGAATGGATACATTCGTGCGAATGAATTAGAATGGATCGTACGAATGAATTAGATTGTATCGTACGAATGAATTAGAATGGATCGTGCGAATGAATTAGAAGGGATCGTACGAATGAATTAGATTGGATCGTACGAATGAATTTGAATGGATACATTCGTGCGAATGAATTAGCATGGATCGTACGAATGAATTAGATTGTATCTTATGAATGAATTAGAATGGATCTTGCGAATGAATTAGAATGGATCGTACGAATGAATTAGAATGGATCGTATGGCTGAATTAGAATGGATCATGCGAATGAATTAGAATAGATCGTACGAATAAAATATAATGGATACATTCGTGCGAATGAATTAGAATGGATCGTGCGAATGAATTAGAATGGATCGTACGAATGAATTAGATTGGATCGTGCAAATGAATTAGAATGGATCGTACGAATGAATTAGAATGGATCTAGAATGGATACATTCGTTCGAATGAATTAGAATGGATCGTACGAATGAAATAGAATGGATCGTGCGAATGAATTAGAATGGATCTTATGAATGAATTAGAATGGATCGTGCGAATGAATTAGAATAGATCGTACAAATGAATTAGAATGGATCGTACGAATGAATTAGAATGGATTGTACGACTGAATTAGATTGGATCATATGAATGAATTAGATTGTATCGTGCGAATGAATTAGAATGGACCGCACGATTGAATTAGATTGAATTAGAATTAATCGTTTGTATCATACAAATTAGAATGAATGATTACAAATTCTAATTCATTCGCACGATCCATTCTAATTCATTTGTACGATCCATTCTAATTCATTTGCACGAATGTATCCATTCTAATTCATTCGTACGATCCATTCTAATTCATTCGTACGATCCATTCTAATTCATTCGCACAATCCAATCTAATTCATTCGTACGATCCATTCTAATTCATTCGCACGATCCATTCTAATTCATTCGCACGATCCATTCTAATTCATTCGTACGATCCATTCTAATTTATTCGCACGAATGTATCCATTCTAATTCATTCGTACAATCTATTCTAATTCATTCGTACGATCCATTCTAATTCATTCGTACGATCCATTCTAATTCATTCGCACGATTCAATCTAATTCATTCGTACGATCAATTCTAATTCAATCGTGCGATCCATTCTAATTCATTCGCACGATCCATTCTAATTCATTCGCACGAATATTCCATTCTAATTCATTCTAATTCATTCGCATGATCCATTCTAATTCATTCATACGATCCATTCTAATTCATTCGTACGATCCATTCTAATTCATTCGCACGATCCATTCTAATTCATTCGTACGATACAATCTAATTCATTCGTACGATCCATTCTAATTCAATCGTATGATCCATTCTAATTCATTCATACGATCCATTCTAATTCATTCGTACGATCCATTCTAATTCATTCGCACGATCCATTCTAATTCTTTCGTACGATACAATCTAATTCATTCCTATGATCCATTCTAATTCAGTCGTACAATCCATTCTAATTCATTCGTATGATCCATTCTAACTCATTCGCACGATCCATTCTAATTCATTCGCACGATCCATTCTAATTCATTCATACGATCCATTCTAATTCATTCGCACGATCCATTCTAATTCATTCGTACGATCCATTCTAATACATTCGCACGAATGTATCCATTCTAATTCATTCGTACGATCTATTCTAATTCATTCGTACGATCCATTCTTATTCATTCGTACGATCCATTCTAATTCATTCGCACGATCCAATCTAATTCATTCGTACGATCCATTCTAATTCATTCGTACGATCCATTCTAATTCATTCGCATGATCCATTCTAATTCATTCGTACGATTCATTCTAATTCATTCGCACGAATATATCCATTCAAATTCATTCACACGATCTATTCTAATTCAATCGTATGATCCATTCTAATTCATTCGTACGATCTATTCTATTTCATTCGCACGATCCAATCTAATTCATTCGTACGATCCAATCTAATTCATTCGTATGATCCATTCTAATTCAGTCGTACGATCCATTCTAATTCATTCGCACGAATGTATCCATTCTACCTCATTTGTACGATCCATTCTAGTTCATTCGTACGATCCATTCTAATTCATTCGCATGATCCATTCTAATTCATTCGCACGATCCAATCTAATTCATTCGTACGATCCATTCTAATTCATTCGCACGATCCATTCTAATTCATTCGTACAATCCATTCTAATTCATTCGCACGAATGTATCCATTCTAATTCATTCGTACGATCCATTCTAATTCATTTGTACGATCTATTCTAATTCATTCGTACGATCCATTCTAATTCATTCGCATGATCCATTCTAATTCATTCGTACGATACTATCTAATTCATACGTATGATCCATTCTAATTCAGTCGTACAATCCTTTCTAATTCATTCATACGAACCATTCTAATGGATCGTACGAATGAATTAGAATGGATACATTCGTGCGAATGAATTAGAATAGATCTATGAATGAATTAGAATAGATACCTTCGTGCGATCCATTCTAATTCATTCGTACGATCCATTCTAATTCATTTGTACGATACATTCTAATTCATTTGTACGATACAATCTAATTCATTCGAACGATCCATTCTAATTCATTCGTGTGATCCATTCTAATTCATTCTAATTCATTCTAATGGATCGTGCTAATGAATTAGATTGTATCGTATGAATTAGAATTAATCGTTTGTATCATACAAATTAGAATGAATGATTACAAATTCATTCGTAAGAATGAATTCATTCTAAGATCCAATCTAATTCATTCGCACGAATGGATCGTGCGAATGAATTAGAATGGATCGTACGAATGAATTAGAATGGATACATTCGTGCGAATGAATTAGAATAGATTGTACGAATGAATTAGAATGGATCGTGCGAATGAATTAGAATTTGTAATCATTCATTCTAATTTGTATGATACAAACGATTAATTCTAAATCATACGATACAATCTAATTCATTACCACGATCCATTAGAATGAATTAGAATGAATTAGAATGGATCACACGACTGAATTAGAATGGATCATACGAATGAATTAGATTGTATCGTACGGATGAATTAGAATGGATACATTCGTATGAATGAATTATAATGGATCGTATGAATGAATTAGAATGGATTGTACGAATGAATTATAATGGATTGTGCGAATGAAATAGAATGGATCGTACGAATGAATTAGAATGGATCGTACGAATGAATTAGAATGGATACATTCGTGCGAAAGAATTAGAATGGATTGTATGAATGAATTAGAATGGATCGTACGAATGAACTAGAATGGATCGTACGAATGAAGTAGAATGGATACATTCGTGCGAATGAATTAGAATGGATCGTACGAATGAATTAGAATGGATCGTACAATCCATTCTAGTTCATTCGTACGATCCATTCTAATTCATTCGCAAGATCCATTCAAATTCATTCGTACGATCCATTCTATTTCATTCGTACGATCCATTCTTACTCATTCGTACGATCCATTCTAATTCATTCGCACCAATGTATCCATTCTAATTCATTCGTACGATCCATTCTAATTCATTCGTATGATCCATTCTAATTCATTCGTACGATCCATTCTAATTCATTCTAATGGATAGTACGACTGAATTAGAATGGATTATACGAATGAATTAGATTGTATCGTACGAATGAAATAGAATGGATCGTACGAATGAAATAGAATGGATCGTACGAATGAATTTGAATGGATCATGAGAATGAATTAGAATGGATCGTACGAATGAACTAGAATGGATCGTACAAATGAAGTAGAATGGATACATTCGTGCGAATGAATTAGAATGGATCGTACGAATGAATTAGAATGGATCATGCGAATGAATTAGAATAGATCGTGTGAATGAATTAGAATTGATTGTACGAATGAATTAGATTGAATCATGCGAATGAATTAGAATGGATCGTACGAATGAATTAGAATGGATCGTGCGAATGAATTAGAATGGATCGTGCGAATGAAGTAGAATGGATCGTACGAATGAATTAGAATGGATCGTACGAATGAATTAGATTGGATCGTGCGAATGAATTAGAATAGATCGTATGAATTAATTAGAATAGATCGTACGAATGAATTAGTATAGATCGTATGAATGAATTAGAATGGATCGTACGAATGAATGGATCGTACGAATGAATTAGATTGTATCGTACGAATGAATTAGAATGGATCGTACGAATGAATTAGAATGGATCATACGAATGAATTAGAATGGATCGTGCGAATGAATTAGAATGGATCCTATGAATGAATTAGAATGGATCGTGCGAATGAATTAGAATGGCTCGTACGAATGAATTAGAATGGATCGTGCGAATGAATTAGAATGGATCATGCGAATGAATTAGAATTGATCGTACGAATGAATTAGAATGGATCGTACGAATGAATTATAATGGATCGTACGAATGAATTAGAATGGATCGTACGAATGAATTAGAATGGATCATGCGAATGAATTAGAATAGATCGTACGAATGAATTAGAATGGATGTATGATTGAATTAAAATGGATCGTGCGAATGCATTACAATAGATCGTACGAATGAATTAGAATGGATCGTACGAATGAATTAGAATGGATCGTGCGAATGAATTAGAATGGATCGTACGAATGAATTAGAATGGATCGTACGAACGAATTAGATTGGATCGTGCGAATGAATTAGATTGGATCGTACGAATGAATTAGAATCGATCGTACGAATGAATTAGAATAGATCGTACGAATGAATTAGAATGGATACATTCGTGCGAATGAATTAGAATGTATCATACGAATAAATTTGAATGAATCGTGCGAATGAATGAGAATGGATCATGCGAATGAATTAGAATGGATCGTGCGAATGAATTAGAATGGATCGTACGAATGAATTAGAATGGATTGTACGACTGAATTAGAATGGATCGTACGAATGAATTAGAATAGATCGTGCGAATGAATTAGAATGGATCGTACGAATGAATTAGAATGGATCGTACGAATGAATTAGAATGAATCGTACGAACGAATTAGAATGGATCGTGCGAATGAATTAGAATGGATCGTACGAATGAATTAGAATGGATCGTATGAATGAATTAGAATGGATCTTGCGAATGAATTAGAATAGATCGAACGAATGAATTAGAATGGATACATTTGTGTGAATGAATTAGAATGGATTGTACGAATGAATTAGAATGGATCGTGCGAATGAATTAGAATGGATCGTACGAATGAATTAGAATGGATCGTGCGAATGAATTAGAATGGATCGTACAAATGAATTAGAATGGATCGTATGAATGAATTAGAATGGATCGTACGAATGAATTAGAATAGATCGTACGAATGAATTAGAATGGATACATTCGTGCAAATGAATTAGAATGGATCGTACGAATGAATTAGAATGGATCGTGTGAATGAATTAGGTTGGATCGTGCGAATGAATTAGAATGGATCGTAAGAATGACTTAGAATGGATCATACGAATGAATTAGAACAGATCGTACGAATGAATTAGAATGGATCGTACGAATGAATTAGAATGGATCGTATGAATGAATTAGATTGTATCGTGCGAATGAATTAGAATAGATCGTACGAATGAATTAGAATGGATACATATGAATGAATTAGAATGGATCGTACGAATGAATTAGAATGGATCATGCAAATGAATTAGAATGGACCGCACGATTGAATTAGAATTGATCGTACGAATGAATTAGATTGAATCGTGCGACGAATGTATCCATTCTAATTCATTCGTACGATCTATTCTAATTCATTCGCACGATCAATTCTAATTCATTCATACGATCCATTCTAATTCATTCGTACGATCCATTCTAATGCATTCGTATGAATGTATCCATTCTAATTCATTCGTACGATCCATTCTAATTCATTCGTACGATCCATTCTAATTCATTCGCATGATCCATTCTAATTCATTCGTACGATCCATTCTAATTCAGTCGTACAATCCATTCTAATTCATTCGTACAATCCATTCTAATTCAGTCGTACAATCCATTAGAATGGTTCGTATGAATGAATTAGAAAGGATTGTACGACTGAATTAGAATGGATCATACGTATGAATTAGATTGTATCGTACGAATGAATTAGAATGGATCATGCGAATGAATTAGAATGGATCGTACGAATGAATTAGAATGGATCGTACAAATGAATTAGAATGGATCGTACGAATGAATTAGAATGGATACATTCGTGCGAATGAATTAGAATGGATTGTACGAATGAATTAGAATAGATCGTGTGAATGAATTAGAATGGATCGTTCTAATGAATTAGAATGGATCGTACGAATGAATTAGATTGGATCGTGCGAATGAATTAAAATGGATCGTACGAATGAATTAGAATCGATCGTACGACTGAATTAGAATAGATCGTACGAATGAATTAGAATGGATACATTCGTGCGAATGAATTAGAATGGATCGTACGAATGAATTAGAATGGATCGTGCGAATGAATTAGAATGGATCATATGAATGAATTAGAATTGATCCTGCGAATGAATTAGAATGGATCGTACGAATGAATTAGAATCGATCGTACGAATGAATTAGAATGGATGTATGAATGAATTAGAATGGATCGTGCGAATGAATTACAATAGATCGTACGAATGATTTAGAATGGATCGTACGAATGAATTAGATTGTATCGTACGAATGAATTAGAATGGATCGTACGAATGAATTAGATTGGATCGTGCGAATGATTTAGAATGGATCGTACGAATGAATTAGAATTGATCGTACGATTGATTTAGAATAGATCGTACAAATGAATTAGAATGGATACATTCGTGCGAATGAATTAGAATGGATCGTACGAATGAATTAGAATGGATCGTGCGAATGAATTAGAATGGATCATATGAATGAATTAGAATAGATCGTGCGAATGAATTAGAATGGATCGTGCGAATGAATTAGAATGGATCGTACGAATGAATTAGAATGGATTGTACGACTGAATTAGAATGGATCATACGAATGAATTAGATTGTATCGTACGATCCATTCTAATTCAGTCTAATTCGTTCGTACAATCCATTCTAATTCATTCACACGAATGTATCCAGTCTAATTCATTCATACGATCTATTCTAATTCATTCGCACAATCCATTCTAATTATTCATACGATCCATTCTAATTCATTCTTACGATCCATTCTAATTCATTCGTACGATACAATCTAATTCATTCGCACAATCTATTCTAATTCATTCGTACGATCCATTCTAATTCATTAACACGATCCATTCTAATTCATTCGCACGATCTATTCTAATTCATTCGTACAATCCAATCTAATTTATTCGCACAATCTATTCTAATTCATTCGCACGATCCATTCTAATTCATTCGCACGATCCATTCTAATCCATTCTAGTTAATTAGCCAAATCCATTTTAATTCATTCTAATTCATTCGTACGATCCATTCTAATTCATTCGCTCGAATGTATCCATTCTACTTCATTCGTACGATCCATTCTAGTTCATTCGTATGATCCATTCTAATTCATTCGCACGATCCATTCAAATTCATTCGTACGATTCAATCTAATTCATTCGTATGATCCATTCTAATTCAGTCGTACAATCCATTCTAATTCATTCGTACGATCTTATTCGTACGAATGAATTAGAATGGATCGTACGATACAATCTAATTCATTCGTATGATCCATTCTAATTCAGTCGTACAATACATTCTAATTCATTCATACGATCCATTCTAATTCATTCGCACGAATGTATCCATTCTAATTCATTCGTACGATCTATTCTAATTCATTCGCATGATCCATTCTAATTCATTCATACGATCCATTCTAATTCATTCGTACGATCCATTCTAATTCATTCGCACGATCCATTCTAATTCATTCATACGATCCAATCTAATTCATTCGTACGATCCATTCTAATTCATTCGTACGATCCATTCTAATTCATTCGTACGATCCATTCTAACTTATTCGCACGATCCATTCTAATTCATTCGTACGATCCATTCTAATTCATTCATACAATCCATTCTAATTCATTCGCACGATCCATTCTAATTCATTCGTACAATCCATTCTAATACATTCGCACGAATGTATCCATTCTAATTCATTCGTACGATCTATTCTAATTCATTCGTACGATCGATTCTAATTCATTCGTACGATCCATTCTAATTCATTCGCACGATCCATTCTAATTCATTCGCACGATCCATTCTAATTCATTCGTACGATCCATTCTAATTCATTCGCACGAATGTATCCATTCTAATTCATTCGTACGACCTATTCTAATTCAGTCGTACGATCGATTCTAATTCATTCGTACGATCCATTCTAATTCATTCTAATTCATTCGTACGATCCATTCTAATTCATTTGCACGATCCAATCTAATTCATTCGTACGATCCATTCTAATTCATTCGCACGATCCATTCTAATTCATTCGCACGAATGTATCCATTATAATTTATTCGTACGATCTATTCTAATTCATTCGCATGATCCATTCTAATTCATCAATACGATCCATTCTAATTCATTCGTACGATCCATTCTAATTCATTCGCACGATCCATTCTAATTCATTCGTATGATACAATCTAATTCATTCGTATGATCCATTCTAATTCAGTCGTACAATCCATTCTAATTCATTCGTACGATCCATTCTAATTCATTCGCACGATCCATTCTAATTCATTCGCACGATCAATTCTAATTCATTCATATGATCCATTCTAATTCATTCGCACGATCCATTCTAATTCATTCGTACGATCCATTCTAATTCATTCGCACGAATATATCCATTCTAATTCATTCGTACGATCTATACTAATTCAGTCGTACTATCGATTCTAATTCATTCGTACGATCCATTCTAATTCATTCGCACGATCCAATCTAATTCATTCGTACGATCCATTCTAATTCATTCGCACGATCCATTCTAATTCATTCGCACGATCTATTCTAATTCATTCGTACAATCCATTCTAATTCATTCGCACGAATGAATCCATTCTAATTCATTCGTACGATCCATTCTAATTCATTCGCACGATCCATTCGTGCGAATGAATTAGATTGGATCTTAGAATGAATTCATTCTTACGAATGTATTTGTAATCATTCATTCTAATTTGTATGATACAAACGATTAATTCTAATTCATACGATACAATCTAATTCATTACCACGATCCATTAGAATGAATTAGAATGAATTAGAATGGATCACCCGAATGAATTAGAATGGATCGTTCGAATGAATTAGATTGTATCGTACGAATGAATTAGAATGTATCGTACAAATGAATTAGAATGGATCGTACGAATGAATTAGAATGGATCGCACGAAGGTATCTATTCTAATTCATTCATACGATCTATTCTAATTCATTCGCACGAATGTATCCATTCTAATTCATTCGTACGATCCATTAGAATGGTTTGTATGAATGAATTAGAAAGGATTGTACGACTGAATTAGAATGGATCATACGTATGAATTAGATTGTATCGTACGAATGAATTAGAATGGATCATGCTAATGAATTAGAATGGATCGTACGAATGAATTAGAATAGATCGTACAAATGAATTAGAATGGATCGTACGCATGAATTAGAATGGATACATTCGTACGAATGAATTAGAATGGATTGTACGAATTAATTAGAATGGATCGTGCGAATGAATTAGAATGGATCGTACGAATGAATTAGAATGGATCGTACGAATGAATTAGATTGGATCGTGCGAATGAATTAGAATGGATCGTACGAATGAATTAGAATCGATCGTACGACTGAATTAGAATAGATCGTACGAATGAATTAGAATGGATACATTCGTGCGAATGAATTAGAATGGATCGTACGAATGAATTAGAATGGATCGTGCGAATGAATTAGAATGGATCATATGAATGAATTAGAATAGATCGCGCGAATGAATTAGAATGGATCGTACGAATGAATTAGAATGGATCGTACGAATGAATTAGAATGGATCGTACGAACGAATGAGAATGGATTGTGCGAATGAATTAGAATGGATCGTACGAATGAATTAGAATGGATCGTATGAATGAATTAGAATGGATCTTGCGAATGAATTAGAATAGATCGAACGAATGAATTAGAATGGATACATTCGTGCGAATGAATTAGAATGGATTGTACGAATGAATTAGAATGGATCGTGCGAATGAATTAGAATGGATCGTACGAATGAATTAGAATGGATCGTGCAAATGAATTAGAATGGATCGTACGAATGAATTAGAATGGATCGTATGAATGAATTAGAATGGATCGTACGAATGAATTAGAATAGATCGTACGAATGAATTAGAATGGATACATTCGTGCGAATGAATTAGAATGGATCGTACGAATGAATTAGAATGGATCGTGTGAATGAATTAGATTGGATCGTGCGAATGAATTAGAATGGATCGTAAGAATGAATTAGAATGGATCGTACGAATGAATTAGAACAGATCTTACGAATGAATTAGAATGGATCGTACGAATGAATTAGAATGGATCGTATGAATGAATTAGAATGGATCGTGCGAATGAATTAGAATAGATCGTACGAATGAATTCGAATGGATACATACGAATGAATTAGAATGGATCGTACGAATGAATTAGAATGGATCATGCAAATGAATTAAAATGGACCGCACGATTGAATTAGAATTGATCTTACGAATGAATTAGATTGAATCGTGTGAATGAATTAGAATGGATCGTACGAATGAATTAGAATGGATCGTACGAATGAATTAGAATAGATTGTACGAATGAATTAGAATGGATACATTCGTGCGAATGAATTAGATTGGATCGTACGAATGAATTAGAATGGATCGTGCGAATGAATTAGAATGGATCGTGCGAATGAATTAGAATGGATCGTACGAATGAATTAGATTGGATTGTGCGAATGAATTAGAATGGATCGTACGAATGAATTAGAATGGATCGTACGAATGAATTAGAATGGATCGTTCGAATGAATTAGAATAGATCATATGAATGAATTAGAATGGATCGTACGAATGAATGGATCGTACGAATGAATTAGAATGGATCGTACGAATGAATTAGATTGGATCGAACGAATGAATTAGAATGGATCGTACGAATGAATTAGAATGGATCGTATGAATGAATTTGAATGGATCTTGCGAATGAATTAGAATAGATCGAACGAATGAATTAGAATGGATACATTCGTGCGATTGAATTATAATGGATTGTACGAATGAATAAGAATGGATCGTGCGAATGAATTAGATTGTATCTACTTCATTCGTACGATCCATTCTAGTTCATTCATACGATCCATTCTAATTCATTCGTACGATCCATTCTAATTCATTCGCACGATCCATTCTAATTCATTCATACGATCCATTCTAATTCATTCGCACGATCCATTCTAATTCATTCTAATTCATTCAAATTCATTCGTACGATCCATTTTATTTCATTCGTACGATCCTTTCTTACTCATTCGTACGATCCATTCTAATTCATTCACACGAATGTATCCATTCTAATTCATTCGTACGATCCATTCTAATTCATTCGCACGAATGTATCCATTCTACTTCATTCGTACGAACCATTCTAATTCATTCGTACGATCCATTCTAATTCATTCGCACGAATGTATCCATTCTAATTCATTCGTATGATCTATTCTAATTCATTCGTACGATCCATTCTAATTCATTAATACGATCCATTCTAATTTATTCGTGCGATCCATTCTAATTCATTCGTACGATCCATTCTAATTCATTCGCACGAATGTATCCATTCTAATTCATTCGTACGATCCATTCTAATTCATTCGTACGATCCATTCTAATTTATTCGCTCGATCCATTCTAATTCATTCGTACGATACAATCTAATTCATTCGTACGATCCATTCTAATTCATTCGCATGAATGTATCCATTCTAATTCATTCGTACGATCCATTCTAATTCATTCGCACGATCCATTCTAATTTATTCGTACGATCCATTCTAATTCGTTCGTACGATCCATTCTAATTCATTCATACGATCCATTCTAATTCATTCGTACGATCCATTCTAATTCATTCTAATTCATTCGCACGATTCAATCTAATTCATTCGTACAATCAATTCTAATTCAATCGTGCGGTCCATTCTAATTCATTTGCATGATCCATTCTAATTCATTCGTACGATCCATTCTAATTCATTCGTATGTATCCATTCTAATTCATTCGTACGATCTATTCTAATTCATTCGCACGATCCATTCTAATTCATTCATACGATCCATTCTAATTCAATCGTACGATCCATTCTAATTCATTCGTACGATCTATTCTAATTCATTCGCATGATTCATTCTAATTCATTCATACGATCCATTCTAATTCATTCGTACGATCCATTCTAATTCATTCGTACGATCTATTCTAATTCATTCGTACGATCCATTCTAATTTATTCATACGATCCATTCTAATTCATTCGTACGATCCATTCTAATTCATTCGCACGATCCATTCTAATTCATTCGTACGATCCATTTTAATTCATTCGCACGATCCATTCTAATTCATTCGTACAATCCATTCTAATTCATTCGCACGAATGTATCCATTCTAATTCATTCGTTCGATCTATTATAATTCATTCGCAAGATCCATTCTAATTCATTCATACGATCCATTCTAATTCATTCGTACGATCCATTCTAATTCATTCGCACGATCCATTCTAATTCGTTCGTACGATCCATTCTAATTCATTCGTACGATCCATTCTAATTCATTCGTACGATCCATTCTAATTCATTCGCACGATCTATTCTAATTCATTCATATGATCCATTCTAATTCATTCGCACGATCCATTCAAATTCATTCGTACGATCCATTCTAATTCATTCGCACGAATGTATCCATTCTAATTCATTCGTACGATCTATTCTAATTCAGTCGTACGATCGATTCTAATTCATTCGTACGATCCATTCTAATTCATTCGCACGATCCAATCTAATTAATTCGTACGATCCATTCTAATTCATTCGTACGATCCATTCTAATTCATTCGCACGATCCATTCTAATTCATTCGTACAATCCATTCTAATTCATTCGCACGAATGTATCCATTCTAATTCATTCGTACGATCCATTCTAATTCATTTGTACGATCTATTCTAATTCATTCGTACGATCCATTCTAATTCATTCGCATGATCCATTCTAATTCATTCGTACGATACAATCTAATTCATACGTATGATCCATTCTAATTCAGTCGTATTAGAATGGATCATACGAATGAATTAGATTGTATCGTACGAATGAATTAGAATGGATCGTGCGAATGAATTAGAATTGATCGTACGAATGAATTAGAATAGATCGTGCGAATGAATTAGAATGGATCGTACGAATGAATTAGAATGGATACAGTCGTGCGAATGAATTAGAATGGATCGTACGAATGAATTAGAATAGATCGTTCGAATGAATTAGAATGGATCATATGAATGAATTAGAATGGATCGTACGAATGAATTAGAATGGATCGTACGAATGAATTAGAATGGATCGTGCGAATGATTTAGAATGGATCGTACGAATGAATTAGAATGGATCGTACGAATGAACTAGATTGGATCGTGCGAATGAATTAGAATGGATCGTACGAATGAATTATAATGGATCGTACGAATGAATTAGAATGGATCGTACGAATAAATTAGAATAGATCGTATGACTGAATTAGAATGGATCGTACGAATGAATGGATCGTACGAATGAATTAGATTGTATCGTACAAATGAATTAGAATGGATCGTGCGAATGAATTAGAATGGATCGTACGAATGAATTAGAATGGATCGTGCGAATGAATTAGAATGGATCGTGCGAATGAATTAGAATGGATCGTATGAATTAGAATGAATTAGAATAGATCGTACGAATGAATTTGAATGGATCGTGCGAATGAATTAGAATAGATCGTACGAATGCATTAGAATGGATACATTCGTGCGAATGAATTTGAATGGATCGTACGAATGAATTAGAATGGATACATTCGTGCGAATGAATTACAATGGATCGTACGAATGAATTAGAATGGATCATATGAATGAATTAGAATGGATACATTCGTGCGAATTAGAATGAATTAGAATGGATCGTACGAATGAATTAGAATGGATACATTCGTGCGAATGAATTAGAATGGATCGTACGAATGAATTAGAATGGATCGTGCGAATGAATTAGAATAGATCATATGAATGAATTAGAATTGATCGTGCGAATGAATTAGAATGGATCGTGCGAATGAATTAGAATGGATCGTACGAATGAATTAGAATAGATTGTACGACTGAATTAGAATGGATCATACGAATGAATTAGATTGTATCGTACGAATGAATTAGAATGGATCGTGCGAATGAATTAGAATGGATAGTACGAATGAATTAGAATGGATCGTACGAATGAATTAGAATAAATCCATTCTAATTCATTCTAATTCATTTGTACAATCGTACGATCCATTAGAATTAGAATGGATCATATGAATGAATTAGAATTGATCGTGCGAATGAATTAGAATGGATCGTGTGAATGAATTAGAATGGATCGTACGAATGAATTAGAATGGATTGTACGACTGAATTAGAATGGATCATACGAATGAATTAGATTGTATCGTACGAATGAATTAGAATGGATCGTGCGAATGAATTAGAATGGATAGTACGAATGAATTAAAATGGATCGTACGAATGAATTAGAATGGAGCGTACGAATGAATTAGATTGTATCGTACGAATGAATTAGAATGGATCGTGCGAATGAATTAGAATGGATCGTACGAATGAATTAGAATGGATCGTATGAATGAATTAGACTGGATCGTGCGAATGAATTAGAATGGATCGTACGAATGAATTAGAATGGATCGTGCGAATGAATTAGAATGGATCGTACGAATAAATTAGAATGGATCGTACGAATGAATTTGATTGGATCGTGCGAATGAATTAGAATGGATAGTACGAATGAATTAGAATGGATCGTGTTAATGAATTAGAATGGATCATACGAATGAATTAGAATAGATTGTGCGAATGAATTAGAATGGATCGTACGAATGAATTAGAATGTATCCAATCTAATTCATTCGTACGATCCATTTAATTCATTCGTACGATCCATTCTAATTCATTCATACGATCCATTCTAATTCATTCGCACGATCCATTCTAATTCATTCGTACCATCCATTCTATTTCATTCGCACGAATGTATCCATTCTAATTCATTCGTACGATCCATTCTAATTCATTCGCATGATCCAATCTAATTCATTCGTACGATCCATTCTAATTCATTCGTACGACCCATTCTAATTCATTCGCACGATCCATTCTAATTCATTCGCACGAATGTATCCATTCTAATTCATTCGTACGATCTATTCTAATTCATTCGTATGATCCATTCTAATTCATTCGCACGATCCATTCTAATTCATTTGCATGATCCAATCTAATTCAGTTGTACGATCCATTCTAATTCATTCGTACGACCCATTCTAATTCATTCGTACGATCCATTCTAATTCATTCGCACGAATGTATCCATTCTAATTCATTCGTACGATCTATTCTAATTCATTCGTACGATCCATTCTAATTCATTCGCACGATCCATTCTAATTCATTCGTAATCATTCGTGCGAATGAATTAGAATGGATCGTACGAATGAATGGATCGTACGAATAGATCGTACGAATGAATCTATTTGTACGATCTATTCTAATTCGTGCGAATGAATTCGTACGATCCATTCCAATTCATTCTAGTTCATTCTAATTCATCGTACGAATTAGAATGGATCCATTCTAATTCATTCGTAAGATCTATTCTAATTCATTCGTACGATCCATTCTAATTCATTCGTACGATCCATTCTAATTCATTCGCACGATCCAATCTAATTCATTCGTACGATCCATTCTAATTCATTCGAACGATTTATTCTAATTCATTCGCACGATCCATTCTAATTCATTCGAACGACCCATTCTAATTCATTCGTGTGATCCATTCTAATTCATTCGTACGATCCATTCTAATATATTCATGCGATCCATTCTAATTCATTCGCACGAATGTATCCATTCTAAATCATTCGTACGATCTATTCTAATTCATTCGCATGATTCATTCTAATTCATTCATACGATCTGTTTGGGGGATTTTTCCTGGTCCTTGCGAGGTACCTGTAAGACCAAGAAAAGAGAAACGTGAGAACGGCTGGCTCCCTTAGGAGCGCAGACCCTCCGACGCTCAAGTCAGTTATGGTAGCACAACGGAGAGCTGTTGTATACCAAAGTGGTAGTGAAAGGGATTTCGAACCTGTACTTTGGAACCTGGGGGTGTGCATTTATAGACATGGGCGACCTATCGAGCTACGACGCGTGGAAGCTCTTTCCGGCACCTTCTAGGCCCCCACGTTCTAGCCTTCAATAGTTTCTGACAGTTCTTGGAACTTGGACCCCTGACATTCTTTGTCGTCTAGCTTCCCAAATGTTTGGGGGATTTTTCCTGGTCCTTGCGAGGTACCTGTAAGACCAAGAAAAGAGAAACGTGAGAACGGCTGGCTCCCTTAGGAGCACAGACCCTCCGATGCTCAAGTCAGTTATGGTAGCACAACGGAGAGCTGTTGTATACCAAAGTGGTAGTGAAAGGGATTTCGAACCTGTACTTTGGAACCTGGGGGTGTGCATTTATAGACATGGGCGACCTATCGAGCTACGACGCGTGGAAGCTCTTTCCGGCACCTTCTAGGCCCCCACGTTCTAGCCTTCAATAGTTTCTGACAGTTCTTGGAACTTGGACCCCTGACATTCTTTGTCGTCTAGCTCGTCTGACGAAGTAGTGGGGGACAGCAGCTGCTGTTCTGTTGCCGCCATAGGAATCTTCTAGAATGTTCAAGTCTAGGAGGTCTCAAACCGACTCTGACGGGCTTCCGTGGACTGCAATCGTCCACGTAGCTTCAGTGGGTTCTCGACACCTGGTAATCTTTATGCTGCTTTTACTGGGGGGTAATCTCAGGGAAAAAGCAAAGGCCAGCTCGCCCGATACTGCTCCGTCCTTTCGCCCATATTTATCAAGAGTTGGACCTCATGGGAGCAACCTCTTCGATAAACAGGGGTCTAGGCGAGCTTTGGCGAGCTCATGAGCAAGCATGGGCGAGCTCCTGGGTGAGCTTGGGCGAACTCCTGGGCGAGCTTGGGCGAGCTCCTGTGCGAGCTAGGCGAGCTCCTGAGCGAGCATGGCGAGCTCCTGAGCGAGCATGGCGAGCTCCTAAATGAGCTTAGGCGAGCTCTTGTGCGAGCTAGGCGGGCTCATGAGCGAGCATGGCGAGCTCCTGGACGAGCTAGACGAGCTCCTGAGCGAGCATGGCGAGCTCCTGGACGAGCTTGGGCGATCTCCTTCGCGCTCTAGGCGAGCTCCTGAGCGAGCATGGCGAGCTTCTGGACGAGCTTGGGGCGATCTCCTTCGCGCTCTTTGTCTAAGCCATTTATCGAATTTGGGCGTGTCATTGTGGGGACTGGGCGTGCGAGCTGTACTCAGATACAAGGTGTCCATCCAGCTCCCTGTGGGGGCGAGCTCCTGAAGGGCTGAGAGGGCGATCTCCTTGCGAGGGTTCCAACTCCTGGACGGGCTATCCAAGATATGTGGTTTTTGACTACCCCCAACATTACCCCCTCCTGAGGGAGTGATCGAGGAAACTCGACGCTTGCTCAGGAGTCTTAGCGAGTTCCTATCCCTCGTAATGTGCCTGATATCAATGTCTGTTGCAACAGTTTCCTGACGGGGAGGAGATAGTAGCTACGGGCGATCTGCTTCGAGAGCTTTGACTGCCAGTACTTCACAAACGCTGGGCGGGCCACGAGCGTCAGCCACGAGCGATCTCCTTTCGATGCGAGCTTGTCACATGCGGCCAGGGTCTGCGTCGGGCGAGCTGCGGGCACCTGCCGCGAGCGATCTGCGCCGAGAGCTTTGACTGCCAGTACTTCCCAAAAGCTGGGCGGGCCACGAGCGTCAGCCACGAGCGATCTCCTTCCGATGCGAGCTTGTCATATGCGGCCAGGGTCTGCGTCGGGCGAGCTGCGGGCACCTGCCGCGAGCGATCTGCGCCGAGAGCTTTGACTGCCAGTACTTCACAAACGCTGGGCGGGCCACGAGCGTCAGCCACGAGCGATCTCCTTCCGATGCGAGTTTGTCACATGCGGCCAGGGTCTGCGTCGGGCGAGCTGCGGGCACCTGCCGCGAGCAATCTGCGCCAAGTTTTGACTGCCAGTACTTCACAAACACTGGGCGGGCCACGAGCGTCAGCCACGAGCGATCTCCTTCCGATGCGAGCTTGTCACATGCGGCCAGGGTCTGCGTCGGGCGAGCTGCAGGCACCTGCCACGAGCGATCTGCGCCGAGAGTTTTGACTGCCAGTACTTCACAAACGCTGGGCGGGCCACGAGCGTCAGCCACGAGCGATCTCCTTCCGATGCGAGCTTGTCACATGCGGCCAGGGTCTGCGTCGGGCGAGCTGCGGGCACCTGCCGCGAGCGATCTTGTGACTTGGGTATCGCACCAAATCTCCAACGGTCGCTTCGTCTTAAATGCGACGCGAGACTCAATGCTGATACAGCGAATCTCATCATGAGATCCCGATCGGCGCGAGACACGTGTCTCCTCCTCATTCGTTCTTCTTCTGTCAGTAAATGATAGTGTCGGCGCCGGCGCAGCTTTTTCCACACGTGGCCCACGTGGCGCTTGACGATTGGAAGGGAACGAGCTGTCGCTTCGTCTGTCGTCACGTCGCCTCGCTGAGCGCGCTCGGGCATTAACTGCGGCCCGATTCACCTGTCTCTCATTTGCCTATAAATAGGGGAAGGGGGACGATTTTTTACCGCTACGTGAAAACAGCTCTCCCTTCTCCCATAACTTTCTCAACTCGCAGCTCGCTTGCGCCCTCTTGCTCTCATGGCTTCCTCTGCTGCCGCTTCTTCTTCAGCCACTGCTGCTGCTGCTGCGATCTCCCGGGAGGAGCCTCTCGATGTCGCCCCCATCTCGGTGCTTGCTCCGGGCACCGAGAAAGAGGCTCCTCCCAAGGAGCCCGCCGTCCTCTGGTTCAACGACATCGGGGGCGTGCCTGTCCCCGAGAGTCTACGGACAGCGGCGGGCATCCGCCAAGAGTTCGACATCCTCCCTTTCCCGAGATCGGGGAGACCGCTCTCCGGAACTGCGGTCTCCATGGGGCAAATATGGTCAGGGCTCCGACTGCCCCTGAACCATCTAGCCAGCGAGCTCCTGGAGCTGGCGGGCTTATGCCCCGCCCAGCTCCCAGGCAACTCGTAGGGGATTCTCTACGGGCTTTCTCGAATCGAGGAAGCCCTTAACGTGAGGATCCCCCTGGCCTATCTCCTGAAGAAGTGGTCCCTCAAGCAAGGGACAGTCTTCAGCGAGGTCGACTGCGGCCACTACTACCTCGCAGGCCGCCCCGGCGAGGTGCTGCCCTTCTCCGCGGTCGAGAACAAAGACCGTTATTGGAAGGAGTATCCGTTCGTGATCGAGGGCAATTGGCGAGGTCCCTGCGCCGTAGTCCGCTCTCTTCCCGGCAGACCGCCTCTGCCGGTCTTCAAGGAGATCGCGGAGTATTGCCCTAAGGGGAAGAAATGTATCTCAGGGACCCAGGAGCAAGCTCTCGACAAGGCGATCCTGGAGTTCCTCGGCGGGCGGACTCCCGAGAAGATCCTGGCCCCGGACTTCTCCTTCCTCTGGAAAGATCTCCGGACGGGCACCATCATGACCCGCCAGAAGGTTATGCGCAAGAAGGTGGCGGTCTCTCGCCGCACCGGGGCGACCTCCCAGGCTGCTGCCGCGCCCTCCGGTGTCGGCACCTCTTCGGCGAGGAAGGGGAAGAAGAAGTGGGCTTCTCCGATTAGGCTCGCCGATGAAGACACCATCGACATGATCCGCGAGGAGGATATTCCCTCGCCACCGCCTCCATCCCGCGAGGTTGCCCCAGGTCAGGCGAACTCCCCCTTCGTTTCCAATCCCCCCATGCGCTCCTCAGTTTCGGAACCCCCACGACGTCAAGTTGTGATGGTCGACCCTGAGGACCCGCGCGTCGAGCTCCTCCTTGGCATGGCGGAGGTGGAAACCCCAATGGCCGAGGTGCTGATGTGCGGGTTCCCGGGCGACCTTTCTAAACCTCTCTATGTCACGGTAATGACCCCAGAGATGGAGGGCGCCCATATAAAGAAGAAGAAGAAGAAGGCTCCAGCAGCCCGCCCATTGGCGGAGGACGTCGTCGTTCGCAAGGCTCGTGAAGCCTACGAACGAGCCATTGAGGACAGGAGGAAAGCCACCCTCGATGAAGCGGGCTTAGCATCGGGCGAGGATTCCAGCGACGAGTCCAGCTCGGAAGAAGAGGAGCCGCGGTCTCCCGAGGACGAGCCCGCTTCTACGATAGCGAGGCCTCCCCTGCCCTTCGAGGGATCGGCGCCAACGAGCCCGCTGCCTTCTGCACCCGCTCAGGCCAAGACCTCGGCACCGGCTGCTCCTGCCCCTAGCACGCCCGCGTCCGAGCCCGCACCTTTACCCGCGGTCGCTGCTTCGAGCGCGCCTGTATCCGAGCCTCCTAGCACGCCCGCGTCCGAGCCCGCACCTTTACCCGTGGCCGCTGCTTCGAGCGCGCCTGTATCCGAGCCTCCTAGCACGCCCGTGCCCGAGCTTGCGCCCGCGCCCTCTGTCGCTAGTGCGCCTGTGCTCGAGCCCGCATATCCTGCCCCCGAGCCCTCGCCCGCGCCTGTGCCTGCGCCCGAGCTCGGACCCGTGTCCGAGCCTGCGCCCGCGAACGAGCCTGCTCCTGCGTCCGGGCCCGCGCCTGTGCCCGCGCCTGAGCCCGCGCCTGCACCCGAGCCCGCGTCCAGCACGCCCGAGCCCGCGCTCGCGCCTGAGCCCTTGCCTACGCCCGAGCCCGCGCCTGCGCCCGAGCCTGCGTCCAGCACACCCGCGCCTGAGCTCGCGCCTGAGCCCGCACCTGCCACTCTTGAGGTTCCCCCTCTCCCTGAGCTGGGCAGGTTGGCCTATTGGTCTCCGGACCTAGGGGCCATCCTGGACGACTTTCCGAGCTCCAGCTCGGAAGCCTCGGACCCGGACCTGCCGGGGCGAAGGGGAGCCGCCGTGCCTTCCCCTATCAACGAAGGGATTGCCGGCGCTCAAGGGGCCGAGCCCGCTGCTGCCTCCATCAGTGCGCCCCCTCCAGCTGCTCCCACCGAGGCGAGCCAAGCGGGCTCCTCCACTGGCGGTCCTGAGCGCGCCCCTTTCTTCATGCGGGAGATCCTGGGGCGCAATATCTTTGCCCGGACTCCCTACATCGATCTCATCAACCGACTGCTTGAGGTAAGACTACCTCCACTACACCTTTGTCCCCAAACTCCTGCTGTTACTCTTAACTCAAACTGTTCGCCCTTTTCGCAGGTAGAGCGGGTCAACCGGGCTCTCGCCGACGAGGTCGCGGGTATCGCAGGGGATACTGTCGCTCTCTACGATGACACTCTCCATGACTCGGAGAGGAGAGTAGATGAGTACATTCTCCGAATCCGCCAAATGGACCGGTCAGGCGAGCTGCGGGCTGAAGTGGACCGACTGCGCCAGCAGGTCGCCTCCTCTAACATGGAGGTCAACGAACTGCGCCAGCGGGCCGCCACCTTCACCACCACGCTAGCTTCGGTTGAGGACGCCCGCGACCTCGCCCTATCCGATGCGCAGGCCGCCCAGAAGGAAATCTCCGAGCTTCAACGTCAGTTGGCGGCCTCTAGGGATGAGATCGCGTCTCTGAGGGAGACGCATCTCCAGGACCTCCACTCTCAGCAACGCCGCCTCCAGGCGCAACTCAACGAGCTTCTGCGGAAAGGCGCGATTGACGCCATCGAGAAGTACAAGGCCGAAAGGTCGAAAAAGAGGAAGCGCGGCGGTGACGACGAGGGCGCTGGCGCGGGCCCAGCTTAAGCTGTATCTCTGTAATCTTTGATTTAATGAATGAAATGAAACTTTTTGAGTCCGCTTGTTTCCATTTCTTTCTCTGTCTTGCTTTCGAGTCCGTTCTAGGAATTCGCAGCGATCTCGAGAGTGATACCCCGGGCGAGACAGCTAATTCGATTCAACCCTTTTTATTTTTTAAAGTATATGCAAACGAAAAACTTCGGCATGCTCGTAAAAACTCAAGTCTCTGAGCCCGGAAAACGTTTAAGCAAAACAAAGGATTTTCAAAAAAACTTCCCTACACTCAGAGACTAAAAACCATTTTTATTTTTAAATGAAACTAATAAGTGCTAGCTGCCCCCTGCCCGGTTAATTTCTCTCGATCGTCCTGTTCGGCGGGCTCGCCCTTCGAGGGGTACGCCAACGCCAGGATGCTTCCGTTCATGGCAGATGAACGTGAAGGATCCTGGTTAGGCTTAGAGTCCACTTGGCAGCGGACTTCCCCGGGAAGCTCAAGGTCGCCCATTGGCTGCCTCTGAGGATCCCGGTCTAGCTTTAAGTCCGCAAAACGGCGGACTGCCCCGGGAAGCTCAAGGTCGCCCACTGGCTGCCTCTGAGGATCCCGGTCTTGCTTTAAGTCCGCACATCGGCGGACTGCCCCGGGAAGCTCAAGGTCGCCCACTGGCTACCTCTGAGGATCCCGGTCTTGCTTTAAGTCCGCACAACGGCGGACTGCCCCGGGAAGCTCAAGGTCGCCCACTGGCTGCCTCTGAGGATCCCGGTCTTGCTTTAAGTCCGCACAACGGCGGACTGCCCCGGGAAGCTCAAGGTCGCCCACTGGCTGCCTCTGAGAATCCCGGTCTTGCTTTAAGTCCGCACAACGGCGGACTGCTTTGTAGATCAAGCGAGCTCTTGGTGTGGCGAGCTTTCGGGTGGAATTCTTTGTGGAAAACCCCATCATTCATTCATAACCTCTTCAAAAAGAAAATTTACAAAGATTTCCTTAGGCATAGAACTTGCGAAGGTGCAAAGCATTCCAAGGCCGCTCTAACAGGTCGCCTTCAGCGGTCATCAACTGGTAAGCCCCCGAGCCACGCGCTTCGCGTATTATGTAGGGGCCCTCCCAGTTCGCCGCGAGCTTCCCTGCATTAGGCTCCTGTGTGTTTGCGAACACCTTTCTCATCACCATGTCCCCGGCTTTGAATGCCCGATGGCGGACTCTTTTGTCGTAGGCGCGCTTCATTTCTTGTCGGTACCCAGCGAGATGTAGATTGGCGCGCTCTCGTCTTTCTTCGAGCTGGTCGAGGGAGTCGGCGAGCAGAGCGTCGTTATCGACCTCACCTGCAGCAAGCTTTCTTTCCGTTGGCAGCTCGGCTTCGATGGGTAGCACGGCTTCACACCCGTAAGTTAGGCTGAAAGGCGATTCGTCGGTTGAACGACGTGGAGTGGTACGATAAGCCCACAGCACGCCGTCGAGCTCCTGCTCCCACAGTCCTTTCTTCCCTTCCAACCTTTTCTTGAGGTTGTCTAAGATTACTCGGTTCGTAGCTTCGGCCTGCCCGTTGCTTTGAGGGTACCTCGGGGACGAGAATCTTAGGTCGACTCCATATTCAACACAAAAGCTTCTGATCAAGCGATTGTCGAACTGGCGACCATTGTCGGTGATGAGCACTCGGGGCAGCCCAAAGCGGCAGAAGATATTCTTCCAGAGGAAGTCCTTGACTTGTTTCTCACTAATCTTAGCTAGTGGGACCGCTTCCACCCATTTGGTGAAGTAGTCCGTAGCTACTAAGATGAATTTCTTCTGCCGGGTAGACACAGGGAAAGGTCCCACAATGTCCATTCCCCATTGCTGGAAAGGCCAGGGGCTCGCCAATGGGTGAAGTTCTTCTGCGGGCATATGGTTCGTCGTAGCGTGCTTCTGGCATTGGATGCACCTCCGGGCGATCTTCAAAGCGTCCTGCTCCAGAGTGGGCCACCAGTATCCTTGCCTTCGAACTTTCGCAGCTAGAGATCGCCCACCAGCGTGGTTTCCCAGCTCGCCAGAGTGGATGCAATTTAGTACTTCTTCGATCTCCGGGCTCTCGATGCAACGAAGATTCGGCCCGCCGAAAGATCTTCGAAAAAGGCGATCCCAGCGAATGAGATAGCGACCAGCACATTTCTCCATTCGCCGAGCTTCCTCTCTATCCCCCGGAAGCTCGCCCTTCTGAAGAAAACGAAGGATGGGAGCGATCCACCCGCCAGGAGATACGTCGGCAGAAACTTGGTTAACAGCGGGCTCCGCCAGCTGAAGCCGAGACTGATTTTGGACCTCAATGAGAATCTGCCGAGCTTCTGATGTTCCCAGCAAGGAGGCGGCGTTTGCCAAGGCATCAGCTCGCCTATTATCGGCTCGTGGAATTTGCTCGAAAGAGATCTTTTCGAACTCCGCAGCCTTGCTCTTCACCAGATCCACGTAGATCGCCATTCGTGCATCCCGGGAGGCGTACTCCCTATTGATTTGGCAAATAATTAGCTGGGAATCACTAAAGACTTTCAAGCGTTTGGCGCCTACCTCTTGAGCGAGCTCCAGACCAGCCAGTAACGCCTCGTACTCCGCTTCATTGTTGGTAGCGGCGAAATCCAGTCGGACTGATTTCTCGAGCAGCACTTCTTGGGCGATCAGAGCGACCCCGATCCCAGCCCCCAAAGCGTTGGAGGATCCATCGATGAACAATTCCCATCCCGTCGCCTCTGGACGCTCATTTGGAGGACGCTCGCCTTGGTTGTCCAAGAACCTTGCCTTCCCAGGGTGTGCCTCAGTTGGCTCATCCTCCTGGTACTGGACTGGTTCTTCTATGGGAAGTCAGCCAAGAAATCGGCGAGAGCCTGCCCTTTGACAGCAATTCGAGGGACGTACTCCAATCCATAGGCGGCGAGCTCGGCAGACCATCGATACAACCTGCCGGCTATCGAAGGCCTGGATAGGGCGCTCTTCAGGGGGTGCTCCGTGATGACTTTGACGATATGCGCTGAGAAGTAGGGATGAAGCTTTCTCGCGGTAAGGACCAAGGCCAATGCGACCTTCTCGATTGGTCGATACCGGAGCTCGGCGGGAAGCATCGTGTGGCTCACAAAATAGACAGGCCGCTCTACCTTTGCTTCTTCCACTACCAGGACCCCGCTTACGGCGTTCTCCGTGACTGCGAGATACACGCCAAGCTCGGCGCCATCTTTTGGTGCCGCTAGGATCGGCGGGCTCGCAAGATAGTCCTTGATCTTCTGAAAGGCGCGCTTGTAATTTTCATCCCAGCAAATGCTCGCTCCTTTTCGCAGCAGCTCGAAAAGAGGTCGGCAATTGTCTGAGGATTTGGATATAAACCGGTTGAGCGCGGCGATTCATCCGCTCAATCTCTGGACTTCTTGCCGGGTTCTTGGTGCGGGCATTTCGACAAGTGCTCGGATTTGCCCAGGGTCGGCCTCGATCCCCCTGTGGGTGACCAGGTACCCGAGGAATTTCCCCGACGTCACTCCGAATGCGCACTTCGCTGGGTTCAGCCTCATTCGGTACTTTCTCAGTATCTCGAAGGTTTCGCGGAGGTCGGCGACATGCCCTCCTCGCTCTCGACTTTTTACCAGAAGGTCGTCAACATAAACCTCGACATTTCTGCCGATCTGATTTTTAAACATTTGAGTGACTAACCTTTGGTAGGTCGCTCCAGCGTTCTTGAGTCCGAAGGGCATCACTCGATAGCAGTACAGCTTCTGATAGCCCGCTCCGGAGTAGAAAGCGGTCTTCTCTTGATCCTCGGGATGGAGGGGTATTTGGTTGTACCCTGAGTATCCATCCATGAAGGACAGAGCTCGGAACCCGACAGCTGCGTCGACCAGTGCGCCGATTCTCGGAAGAGGAAATCCGTCCTTCGGGCATGCCTTGTTGAGGTCGGAGAAGTCAATGCACACCCTGACCGCTCCGCTCTTCTTAGGCACCGCCACGATATTGGAGATCCACTCGGGGAAGTGCGCCTCGCGGATGAAGCCGGCTCGCTCCAGCTTATCTATCTCCGCCGCCACTGCAACGGACTTCGCAGCAGGTATGTGCCAAGCTTTCTGCTTGACCGGCGGGAACTCCTTCACGGTGTGCAGACGATGACAGGCGACCTCCGGGTCAATCCTTGGCATGTCCGCGAAGCTCCAGGCAAATACGTCGCGGTATTCCCTGAGCAAGCTGGTTAGGGCTAGGACCTCGCCCTCGGTTAACGAGGTCCCGAGACTAACAATTCTCGGCCCTTCTTTGTCACCAATATCGATCTCTTGAAGTAGTTCGGCAACCGGAAAACTTCCTCTCTTGGGGGTTGTTAGGCGGCCTTCCTCCAACTTAAGATCCGCACCGCTCCCACCCGAGGATGGAGTAGGGGACTTAGGCGAGGAGGCCCCTGACGGGCTCCCCAGGAGCTCGCTCATACCGAGCGGTAATTGCTAGGAGGGTGCGGGCCTCTTGGCCTCGGCGACCTCCATGTCCATGAGGTGAGGAGCATCCTGCTCGCATCTGGTTGCGGTTACCTGATCACCCCGAATGACCACGACCTCGCTCGCGGTTGGGAATTTGAGGGCCTGATGGTTGGGTGAAGATACCGCCTTCATCTGCCTTAGCTAAGGCCGCCCAAGGATGGCGTTAAAGGCTGAATTCCCGTCGACTACCGCGAAGCGGACTTGGCGAGCTTCCGGGCCCGCTGTCACGGTAAGGGTTATCTCTCCCGCTACTTTGGCGACCTCACCGGTGAATCCACTGAGGGAGCTCGTCGAGGGAGACAAGTCGGCGAGTCTCAAACCCATTCGCAGGTAGGCCGACAGAAAGAGGATGTCAACGGCGCTCCCTGAATCCACCAGAGCTCGCCTCACCTCGATGTTTGCCATCATCAGGCGTACGACGAGGGGGTCATTGTGGGGCACGACAACCCCAGCCATGTCGTCCTCCGAAAACCAGAGGAAATCGCGGGCTTCTACCCTTGGTGCTTGAAGTAAAGTAGGAGTTAGCGAGACAGAAAATACCTTCTGCGCCCGCTCCATCTCCCTGACTCGCCGGCGGGCTTCATTACTTGATCTGGGGCCGCTCAGCCGCCCGCTAATGGTGTGGCAGATCGCCGGTCCTCCCGGGGGAGGCGGAGGTAAAGCGGGCTCCGCGAGTCCTGGGCGATCTCCCTCCCGAGGAGCTCGCTCTGGAATCACCTCGAACCTCCTCGGGAGCGAGATGAACTGGCTCAAGTGCCCCAAGGTGACCAAATCCTCCAGGTGGTTTTTCAGAGCTCGGCATCTGTTAGTGTGATGCCCAGGGCTTCGATGAAAAGCGCACCACCACGAGTTGTCGGTAGAGCCGGGCTCTCCGATCTGTAGGGGTGGTGGGTACTGGAAGAAAGGCTCATTCCGAATCTGATGAAAAATTTGCCCCGGCGAGTGGGTCAGCACGGTGAAGTCCCGCTCCCCGGGTCCAGGAGGCAGGCGCCAGTTCACCGGCCTTCCAGCGACCACCGCGGGTACTTCAGCGGGCAATACTGCAGGAGCTGCGGATGGTCCGGGCAAGGGTACCGTAAGTGGCACCTCCCTCCTCTCCACGGCCTTAACGACAAGAGGTCGCAAAGCCGGAGGAGGTCGCTGCTCTACTGCCTTTCCCTTCCGATCTAGCACCGCATCCTCAAGCTTGATGTGCTGCTGGACCAGAGCGAATAGTTCGACCATTGTGCGAGGGTCCTTAATCACCAGGGCGTCATGAAGCTTGCCCCCCTCGGGGAGGGCGCTTCTGAAGGCACTCACCGCGGTACGATCCTGGCCCGCCGCGTCTTCCAGAGCGAGGTAAGCGCTTCGGAATCGCGTTGCGAAGCATCGGAGCGTTTCGCGAGCTCCCATGGCCAGAGTAAACAGAGATTTGATCCTCTTCGGGGGCTGCCTGTTGCAGCGATACTGCTCCAGGAATAGCCTATAGAGAGTTGGAAACTTGGGGATCACGCCGGACGGCAGCTTGTGGAACCAATTCAATGCCGATCCGGTCAGACTGCTTGGGAACGCGCGACACAGGATATGGTCCTGGTCCCGGAAAAATAGAAGTTTCCTGTAGGCCAAGAGATGGTCGACGGGATCTTGCGACCCGTCGAACAATACAAACTTCGGGGGGGTCCAGTGGTGTGGAAAACCCCCTTGATGGACCTCGCTAGTGAAAGGCGAGCTTCCTCCGTGGGCGGCGAGGTCCTCCAGTAAATCCACTGGCGCACTAGGTCGCTGCCAGTGCCCGGGGAGAAATCCCAAAGGCGGCTGCGCAGGTCCTAGGCGCTCGTGTGCACTCCCTCTAGGAAGGTTCGGATCCACCCCACGGCGACCCTCGGGAGCCACCAATCGGCGGCCTCCTGGCTGCTCGCGCGCGGATCCCTTCAGCGAGGCGGTTGGTCTGTGGGAGGCCGTCACCTCTCGAGGTTCGGAAGGTAGAGTCACCGCGGGCTCTTTCCCTCGTCGCCGATGGCGCGGGTCGCGATCCCTTTCTTGAGACCTCGCCTCCGATCCGTCAGAGTCGACGCTCCGGCTACGTCGGCGAGGGATGGTCGCGCGCGAGGTCGCCTGGTTGCTGGACCGCTGGGTTACCAGCTTCTGTAACCTTGTGAGCGGGGTCTCCTTCGCTCCACGCACGGCCGCCCTCTCAACCGGGGGTTCCGGGCGGGAAGTTTGCCGTGCTGGGACGGTCGTGGGCAGACGCGACAAGACGGGAGGTCGCGCGGGGGACGCGGGCCTCGAAGGTCCTGACCGCCGGCTAGCCGCCGGAGCCTGACGCAAGCGCGTCAACTCCTCCATCATCGCCCGCTGGGTGGCCAACATCTCCAACAGGAGCTGGTCACTGAGCGGGACAAAGGGCTGGGGAGTCTCAGTGGGGGGTTCGCTGTGCACAGACCCCATACGGGCCCTCGCCCGCCTGCGCCCACTTGTCGCCGGAGCCATCTTTGGGGTTATGAAGGCCGTCGACGCACAACCGTATGGTCGTGGGCGTTCTCACAGGAACCAGTCAAGATCCCACAGACGATCCATTCTAATTCATTCGCACGATCCATTCTAATTCATTCGCACGATCTATTCTAATTCATTCGTACAATCCAATCTAATTTATTCGCACAATCTATTCTAATTCATTCGCACGATCCATTCTAATTCATTCGCACGATCCATTCTAATCCATTCTAGTTAATTAGCCGAATCCATTCTAATTCATTCTAATTCATTCGTACGATCCATTCTAATTCATTCGCTCGAATGTATCCATTCTACTTCATTCGTACGATCCATTCTAGTTCATTCGTACGATCCATTCTAATTCATTCGCACGATCCATTCGAATAGATCTTACGAATGAATTAGAATGGATACATTCGTGCGAATGAATTAGAATGGATCATACGAATGAATTAGAATGGATCATGCAAATGAATTAGAATGGATCATATGAATGAATTAGAATTGATCGTGCGAATGAATTAGAATGGATCATGCGAATGAATTAGAATGGATCGTACGAATGAATTAGAATGGATTGTACGACTGAATTAGAATGGATCATACGAATGAATTAGATTGTATCGTACGAATGAATTAGAATGGATCGTGCGAATGAATTAGCATGGATCGTACGAATGAATTAGAATGGATCGTACGAATGAATTAGAATGGATCGTGCGAATGAATTAGAATGGATATATTCGTGCGAATGAATTAGAATGGATCGTACGAATGAATTAGAATGGATCGTGCGAATGAATTAGAATGGATACATTCGTGCGAATGGATCGTACGAATGAATTAGAATGGATACATTCGTGCGAATGAATTAGAATGGATACATTCGTGCGAATGAATTAGAATGGATCGTACGAATGAATTAGAATGGATCGTATGAATGAATTAGAATGGATCGTACAAATGAATTAGAATAGATCGTACGAATGAATTAGAATAGATACATTCGTGCGAATGAATTAGAATGGATCGTACGAATGAAATAGAATGGATCGTGTGAATGAATTAGATTGGATCGTGCGAATGAATTAGAATGGATCGTAAGAATGAATTAGAATGGATCGTACGAATGAATTAGAACAGATCGTACGAATGAATTAGAATGGATCGTACGAATGAATTAGAATGGATCGTATGAATGAATTAGAATAGATCGTGGGAATGAATTAGAATAGATCGTACGAATGAATTAGAATGGATACATTCGTGCGAATGAATTAGAATGGATCGTACGAATGAATTAGAATGGATCGTACGAATGAATTAGAATGGATCTAGAATGGATACATTCGTTTGAATGAATTAGAATGGATCGTACGAATGAATTAGAATGAATCGTGCGAATGAATTAGAATGGATCTTATGAATGAATTAGAATGGATCGTGCGAATGAATTAGAATAGATCATACAAATGAATTAGAATGGATCGTACGAATGAATTAGAATGGATTGTACGACTGAATTAGAATGGATCATACGAATGAATTAGATTGTATCGTACGAATGAATTAGAATGGATCGTGCGAATGAATTAGAATGAATCGTATGAATGAATTAGAATGGATCGTGCGAATGAATTAGAATAGATCGTACGAATGAATTAGAATGGATACATTCGTGCGAATGAATTAGAATGGATCGTGCGAATGTATCCATTCTACTTCATTCATACGATCCATTCTAGTTCATTCGTACGATCCATTCTAATTCATTCGTACGATACAATCTAATTCATTCGTATGATCCATTCTAATTCAGTCGTACAATCCATTCTAATTCATTCGTACGATCCATTCTAATTCATTTGTATGATCTATTCTAATTCATTCGCACGATCCATTCTAATTCATTCATAAGATCCATTCTAATTCATTCACACGATCCATTCTAATTCATTCGTACGATCCATTCTAATTCATTCGAACGAATGTATCTATTCTAGATCCATTCTAATTCATTCGTACGATCCATTCTAATTCATTTGCACGATCCAATCTAATTCATTCGTACGATCCATTCTAATTCATTCGCACGATCCATTCTAATTCATTCGCACGAATGTATCCAATATAATTTATTCGTACGATCTATTCTAATTCATTCGCATGATCCATTCTAATTCATCCATACGATCCATTCTAATTCATTCGTACGATCCATTCTAATTCATTCGCACGATCCATTCTAATTCATTCGTACGATACAATCTAATTCATTCGTACGATCCATGCTAATTCATTCGCACGAATGTATCCATTCTAATTCATTCGTACGATCCATTCGAATTCATTCGTACGATCCATTCTAATTCATTGGCACGATCCATTCTAATTCATTCGTACGATACAATCTAATTCATTCGTACGATCCATTCTAATTTACTCGTACGATCCATTCTAATTCATTCGCACGATCCATTCTAATTCATTCGTACGATCCATTCTAATTCATTCGCACGAATGTATCCAGTCTAATTTATTCATACGATCTATTCTAATTCATTCGCACAATCCATTCTAATTCATTCATACGATCCATTCTAATTCATTCTTACGATCCTTTCTAATTCATTCGTACGATACAATCTAATTCATTCGCACAATCTATTCTAATTCATTCGTACGATCCATACTAATTCATTAACACGATCCATTCTAATTCATTCGTAAGATCCATTCTAATTCATTCGTACGATCCATTCTAATTCATTCGCACGATCCAATCAAATTCATTCGTACGATCCATTTTAATTTATTCGTACGATCCATTCTAATTCATTCGCACGATCCATTCTAATTCATTCGTACGATCCATTCTAATTCATTCGCACGATCCATTCTAATTCATTCGTACGATCCATTCTAATTCATTCGTACGATCCATTCTAATTCATTCGCACGATCTATTCTAATTCATTCGTACGATACAATCTAATTCATTCGTACGATCCATTCTAATTCATTCGTACGATCCATTCTAATTCATTCGTACTATGCATTCTAATTCATTCGCACGATCCATTCTATTTCATTCGTACGATACAATCTAATTCATTCGTATGATCCATTCTAATTCAGTCGTACAATCCATTCTAATTCATTCGTACGATCCATTCTAATTCATTCGCACGATCCATTCTAATTCATTCGCACGATCTATTCTAATTCATTCATATGATCCATTCTAATTCATTCGCACGATCCATTCTAATTCATTCGTACGATCCATTCTAATTCATTCGCACGAATGTATCCATTCTAATTCATTCGTACGATCTATTCTAATTCAGTCGTACGATCGATTCTAATTCATTCGTACGATCCATTCTAATTCATTCGCACGATCCAATCTAATTCATTCGTACGATCCATTCTAATTCATTCGTACGATACAATCTAATTCATTTGTACGATCCATTCTAATTCATTCGTAAGATCTATTTTAATTCATTCGCACGATCCATTCTAATTCATTCATACATCCATTCTAATTCATTCGTACGATCGATTCTAATTCATTCGTACGATCCATTCTAATTCATTCGCACGATCCATTCTAATTCATTCGCACGATCCATTCTAATTCATTCGTACGATACAATCTAATTCATTCGTACGATCCATTCTAATTCATTCGCACGAATGTATCCATTCTAATTCATTCATACGATCCATTCTAATTCATTCGCACGATCCATTCTATTTCATTTGTACGATCCATTCTAATTCATTCGCACGAATGTATCCAGTCTAATTCATTCGTACGATCTATTCTAATTCATTCGCACGATCCATTCTAATTCATTCATTCGATCCATTCTAATTCATTCTTACGATCCATTCTAATTCATTCCCACGATCCATTCTAATTAATTCGTACAATCCAATCTAATAAATTAGATTGTATCGTATGAATTAGAATTAATCGTTTGTATCATACAAATTAGAATGAATTAGAAATGATCGTACGAATGAATGAATGAATTAGAATGGATCGTAATTCATACGAATGAATTAGAATAGATCGTACAATCATTCGCACGAATGAATTAGAATGGATCGTGCGAATGAATTAGAATGGATCGTAGGAATGAATTAGAATGGATCGTACGAATGAATTAGAATAGATTGTACGACTAAATTAGAATGGATCATATGAATGAATTAGAATGGATACATTCGTGCGAATGAAATAGAATGGATCTACGAATGTATCCATTCTAATTAGAATGAATTAGAATGAATTAGATCGTACGATTGAATTAGAATACATTCAATCGTACAAATTCATTCGCACGATCCATTCTAATTCATTCGTGCGAATGGATCGTACGAATGAATGAATTCATTAGAATGGATCATACGAATGAATTAGAATGGATCGCACGAAGGTATCTATTCCAATTCATTCATACGATCTATTCTAATTCATTCGCACGATCCATTCTAATTCATTCGTACAATCCATTCTAATTCATTCGCACGAATGTGTCCATTCTACTTCATTCATACGATCCATTCTAATTCATTCGCACGATCCATTCGTGCGAATGAATTAGATTGGATCTTAGAATGAATTCATTCTTACGAATGAATTTGTAATCATTCATTCTAATTTGTATGAAACAAACGATTAATTCTAATTCATACGATACAATCTAATTCATTACCACGATCCATTAGAATGAATTAGAATGAATTAGAATGGATCACACGAATGAATTAGAATGGATCGTTCGAATGAATTAGATTGTATCGTACGAATGAATTAGAATGTATCGTACAAATGAATTAGAATGGATCGTACGAATGAATTAGAATGGATCGCACGAAGGTATCTATTCTAATTCATTCATACGATCTATTCTAATTCATTCGCACGAATGTATCCATTCTAATTCATTCGTACGATCCATTAGAATGGTTCGTATGAATGAATTAGAAAGGATTGTACGACTGAATTAGAATGGATCATACGTATGAATTAGATTGTATCGTACGAATGAATTAGAATGGATCATGCGAATGAATTAGAATGGATCGTACGAATGAATAAGAATCGATCGTACAAATGAATTGGAATGGATCGTACGAATGAATTAGAATGGATACATTCGTGCGAATGAATTAGAATGGATTGTACGAATGAATTAGAATGGATTGTGCGATTGAATTAGAATGGATCGTACGAATGAATTAGAATGGATCATACGAATGAAATTGATTGGATCGTGCGAATGAATTAGAATGGATCGTACGAATGAATTAGAATCGATCGTACGACTGAATTAGAATAGATCGTACGAATGAATTAGAATGGATACATTCGTGCGAATGAATTAGAATGGATCGTACGAATGAATTAGAATGGATCGTGCGAATGAATTAGAATGGATCACATGAATGAATTAGAATAGATCGTGCGAATGAATTAGAATGGATCGTACGAATGAATTAGATTGGATCGTACGAATGAATTAGAATGGATCGTACGAACGAATTAGAATGGATCGTGCGAATGAATTAGAATGGATCGTACGAATGAATTAGAATGGATCGTACGAATGAATTAGAATGGATCGTGCGAATGAATTAGAATGGATCGTACGAATGAATTAGAATGGATCGTACGAATGAATTAGATTGGATCGTGCGAATGAATTAGAATGGATCGTACGACTGAATTAGAATAGATCGTACGAATGAATTAGAATGGATACATTCGTGCGAATGAATTAGAATGGATCGTACGAATGAATTAGAATGGATCGTGCGAATGAATTAGAATGGATCATATGAATGAATTAGAATTGATCGTGCGAATGAATTAGAATGGATCATATGAATGAATTAGAATTGATCGTGCGAATGAATTAGAATGGATCGTGCGAATGAATTAGAATGGATCGTACGAATGAATTAGAATGGATCGTACGACTGAATTCGAATGGATCATACGAATGAATTAGATTGTATCGTACGAATGAATTAGAATGGATCGTGCGAATGAATTAGAATGGATCGTATGAATGAATTAGAATGGATCATACGAATGATTTAGAATGGATCGTACGAAAGAATTAGAATGGATCGTACGAATGAATTAGAATGGATTGTACGACTGAATTAGAATGGATCGTACGAATGAATTAGAATGGATCATGCGAATGAATTAGAATGGATCGTACGAATGAATTAGAATGAATACATTCTTACAAATGAATTTGTATGATTCGTATGAATGAATTAGAATGGATTGTACGACTGAATTAGAATGGATTATACGAATGAATTAGATTGTATCGTACGATCCATTCTAATTCATTCGTACGAATAAGATCGTACGAATGAATTAGAATGGATCATACTAATGAATTAGAATGGATCACATGAATGAATTAGAATGGATCGTGCGAATGAATTAGAATAGACCGTACGAATGAATTAGAATGGATCGTACGAATGAGTAAGAATGGATCGTACGAATGAATTAGAATGGATCGTACGAATGAATTAGAATGGATCGTGCGAATGAATTAGAATGGATCGTACGAATGAATTAGAATGGATCCTACGAATGAATTAGAATGGATCGTGCGAATGAATTAGAATGGATCGTACGACTGAATTAGAATGGATCGTATGAATGAATTAGAATGGATCGTATTAATGAATTAGAATGGATCATGCGAATGAATTAGAATAGATCGTACAAATGAATTAGAATGGATACATTCGTGCGAATGAATTAGAATGGATCGTATGAATGAATTAGAATGGATTGTACGACCTAATTAGAATGGATCAGACGAATGAATTAGATTGGATCATGCGAATGAATTAGAATGGATCGTACGAATGAATTAGAATGAATACATTCTTACGAATGAATTTGTATGTTTCATACGAATGAATTAGAATGGATCATTCATACGATCCATTCTAATTCATTCGTACGATCCATTCTAATTCATTCGCTCGATCCATTCTAATTCATTCGTACGATACAATCTAATTCATTCGCACGATCCATTCTAATTCAGTCGTACGATCCATTCAAATTCATTCGTACGATCCATTCTAACTCATTTGCACGATCCATTCTAAATCATTCGCACGATCCATTCTAATTCATTCATACGATCCATTCTAATTCATTCGCACGATCCATTCTAATTCATTCGTACAATCCATTCTAATACTTTCGCACGTATGTATCCATTCTAATTCATTCGTACGATCTATTCTAATTCATTCGTACGTTCGATTCTAATTCATTCGTACGATCCATTCTAATTCATTCGCACGATCCATTCTAATTCATTCGCACGATCCATTCTAATTCATTCGTACGATCCATTCTAATTCATTCGCACGAATATATCCATTCTAATTCATTCGTATGATCTATTCGAATTCAGTCGTACGATCGATTCTAATTCATTCATACGATCCATTCTAATTCATTTGTACGATCCATTCTAAATCATTCGTGCGAATGAATTAGAATGGATCGTGCGAATGAATTAGAATGGATCGTACGAATGAATTAGAATGGATCGTGCGAATGAATTAGAATGGATCATATGAATGAATTAGAATAGATCGTGCGAATGAATTAGAATGGATCGTACGAATGAATTAGAATGGATCGTATGAATGAATTAGAATGGATCGTACGAACGAATTAGAATGGATCGTGCAAATGAATTAGAATGGATCGTACAAATGAATTAGAATGGATCGTATGAATGAATTAGAATGGATCTTGCGAATGAATTAGAATAGATCGAACGAATGAATTTGAATGGATACATTCGTGCGAATGAATTAGAATGGATTGTACGATTCATTCTAATTCATTCGTACGATCCATTCTAATTCATTAGCACGAATGTATCCATTCTAATTCATTCATACGATCCATTCTTACTTATTCGTACGATCCATTCTAATTCATTCACACGAATGTATCCATTCTAATTCATTCGTACGATACAATCTAATTCATTCGTAAGATCCATTCTAATTCATTCGCACGAATGTATCCATTCTAATTCATTCGTACGATCTATTCTAATTCAGTCATATGATCGATTCTAATTTATTCGTGCAATCCATTCTAATTCATTCGTACGAGACAATCTAATTCATTCATACGATCCATGCTAATTCATTCGCACGAATGTATCCATTCTAATTCATTCGTACGATCCATTCTAATTCATTCGTACGATCCATTCTAATTCATTCGCACGATCCATTCTAATTCATTCGTACGATACAATCTAATTCATTCGTACGATCCATTCTAATTCATTCGCACGAATGTATCCATTCTAATTCATTCGTACGATCCATTCTAATTCATTCGCATGATCCATTCTAATTCATTCGTACGATCCATTCTAATTCATTCGCACGAATGTATCCAGTCTAATTCATTCATACGATCTATTCTAATTCATTCGCACAATCCATTCTAATTCATTCATACGATCCATTCTAATTCATTCTTACGATCCATTCTAATTCATTCGTACGATACAATCTAATTCATTCGCACAATATATTCTAATTCATTCATACGATCCATTCTAATTCATTAACACGATCTATTCTAATTCATTCGTAAGATCCATTCTAATTCATTCGTACGATCCATTCTAATTCATTCGCACGATCCAATCAAATTCATTCGTACGATCCATTCTAATTTATTCGTACGATCCATTCTAATTCTTTCGCCCGATCCATTCTAATTCATTCGTACGATCGATTCTAATTCATTCGCACAGATGTATCCATTCTATTTCATTCGTACGATCTATTCTAATTCATTCGTACGATCATTCTAATTCATTCGTACGATCCATTCTAATTCATTCGCACGAATGTATCCATTCTACTTCATTCGTACGATCCATTCTAGTTCATTCATACGATCCATTCTAATTCATTCGCACGATCCATTCAAATTCATTCGTACGATCCATTCTATTTCATTCGTACGATCCATTCTTACTCATTCGTACGATCCATTCTAATTCATTCGCACGAATGTATCCATTCTAATTCATTCGTACGATCCATTCTAATTCATTCGTACGATACAATCTAATTCATTCGTATGATCTATTCTAATTCATTCGTACGATCCATTCTAATTCATTCGTACGATCCATTCTAATTCATTTATACGATCCATTCTAATTCATTTGCACGATCCAATCTAATTCATTTGTACGACCCATTCTAATTCATTCGCACGATCCATTCTAATTCATTCGTACGATCCATTCTAATTCATTCGCACGAATGTATCCATTCTAATTCATTCGTACGATCTATTCTAACTCATTCGCACGATCCATTCTAATTCATTCATACGATCCATTCTAATTCATTAGTACGATCCATTCTAATTCATTCGCACGATCCATTCTAATTCATTCGTACGATCTATTCTAATTCATTCGCACGATCCATTCTAATTCATTCGCACGATCAATTCTAATTCATTCATATGATCCATTCTAATTCATTCGCACGATCCATTCTAATTCACTCGTACGATCCATTCTAATTCATTCGCACGAATGTATCCATTCTAATTCATTCGTACGATCTATTCTAATTCAGTCGTACGATCGATTCTAATTCATTCGTACGATCCATTCTAATTCATTCGCACGATCCAATCTAATTCATTCGTACGATCCATTCTAATTCATTCGTACGATACAATCTAATTAATTCGTACGATCCATTCTAATTCAGTCGTACGATCCATTCTAATTCGTTCGTATGATCCATTCTAACTCATTCGCACGATCCATTCTAATTCATTCGCATGATCAATTCTAACTCATTCGCACGATCCATTCAAATTCATTCGCACGATCCATTCTAATTCATTCATACGATCCATTCTAATTCATTCGCACGATCCATTCTAATTCATTCGTACAATCCATTCTAATACATTCGCACGATTGTATCCATTCTAATTCATTCGTACGATCTATTCTAATTCATTCGTACGATCGATTCTAATTCATTCGTATGATCCATTCTAATTCATTCGCACGATCCAATCTAATTCATTCGTACGATCCATTCTAATTCATTCGTACGATCCATTCTAATTCATTCGCACGATCCATTCTAATTCATTCGTACGATCCATTCTAATTCATTCGCACGAATATATCCATTCTAATTCATTCGCACGATCTATTCTAATTGAATCGTATGATCCATTCTAATTCATTCGTACGATCCATTCTAATTCATTCGCACGATCCAATCTAATTCATTCGTACGATCCATTCTTATTCATTCGTACGATCCATTCTAATTCATTCGCACGATCCATTCTAATTCATTCGTACGATTCATTCTAATTCATTCGTATGAACCATTCTAATTCAGTCGTACAATCCATTCTAATTCATTCGTACGATTCATTCTAATTCATTCACATGATCCATTTAAATTCATTCGTACGATCATTCTAATTCATTCGTATGATCCATTCTAATTCATTCGCACGAATGTATCCATTCTACTTCATTCGTACCATCCATTCTAGTTCATTCATACGATCCATTCTAATTCATTCGCACGATCCATTCAAATTCATTCGTACGATCCATTCTATTTTATTCGTACGATCCATTCTAACTCATTCGTACGATCCATTCTAATTCATTCGCACGAATGTATCCATTCTAATTCATTCGTACGATCCATTCTAATTAGAATGGATCGTACGAATGAATTAGATTGGATCGTGCAAATGAATTAGAATGGATCGTACGAATGAATTAGAATGGATCTAGAATGGATACATTCGTTCGAATGAATTAGAATGGATCGTACGAATGAATTAGAATGGATCGTGTGAATGAATTAGAATGGATCTTATGAATGAATTAGAATGGATCGTGCGAATGAATTAGAATAGATCGTACAAATGGATTAGAATGGATCGTACGAATAAATTAGAATGGATTGTACGACTGAATTAGAATGGATCATACGAATGAATTAGATTGTATCGTACGAATGAATTAGAATGGATCGTACGAATGAACTAGAATGGATCGTACGAATGAAGTAGAATGGATACATTCGCACGATCCATTGTAATTCATTCGCACGAATGTATCCATTCTAATTCATTCGTACGATCCATTCTAATTCAGTCGTACAATCTATTCTAATTCATTCGTACGATCCATTCTAATTCATTCGTACGATCCATTCTAATTCATTCGCACGATCTAACCTAATTCATTCGTACTATCCATTCTAATTCATTCGAACGATCCATTCTAATTCATTCGCACGATCCATTCTAATTTATTTTCACGATCCATTCTAATTCATTCGCACGATCCATTCTAATTCATTCGTACGATCCATTCTAATTCATTCGCATGATCCATTCTAATTCATTCGTACGATCCATTCTAATTCATTCATACGATCCATTCTAATTCATTCGTACGATCCATTCTAATTCATTCGTACGATCCATTCTAATTCATTCGCACGAATGTATCCATTCTAATTCTTTCGTACTATCCATTCTAATGGATCGTACGATACAATCTAATTCATTCGTATGATCCATTCTAATTCATTCGCACGAATGTATCCATTCTAATTCATTCGTACGATCCATTCCAATTTATTCGCATGATCCATTCTAATTCATTCGTACGATCCATTCTAATTCATTCATACGATCCATTCTTACTCATTCGTACGATCCATTCTAATTCTTTCGCACGAATGTATCCATTCTAATTCATTCGTACGATCTATTCTAATTCATTCGTACGATCCATTCTATTTCATTAGATCGTACGAATGAATTAGAATGGTGGATCGTAAGAATGAATTAGAATGGATCGTACGAATGAATTAGAACAGATCGTATGAATGAATTAGAATGGATCGTACGAATGAATTAGAATGGATCGTATGAATGAATTAGAATGGATCGTGCGAATGAATTAGAATAGATCGTACGAATGAATTAGAATGGATAGTGCGAATGAATTAGAATAGATCGTGCGAATGAGTTAGAATGGATCGTACGAATGAATTCTAATTTGTGCGAATGAATTAGAATTGATCGTGCGAATGAATTTGAATGGATCTTGCGAATGAATTAGAATGGATCGTACGAATGAACTAGAATGGATTGTACGATCCATTCTAATTCATTCGTACGATTCATTCTAATTCATTCGCACGAATGTATCCATTCTAATTCATTCGTACGATCTATTCTAATTCATTCGCACGATCCATTCTAATTCATTCATACGATCCATTCTAATTCATTCGTACGATCCATTCGAATTCATTCGCACGATCCATTCTAATTCATTCGTACGATCCATTCTAATTCATTCGCACGATCCATTCTAATTCATTCGTACGATACAATCTAAATCATTCGTACGATCCATTCTAATTCATTCGTACGATCCATTCTAATTCATTCGTACTATCCATTCTAATTCATTCGCACGATCCATTCTAATTCATTAGTACGATACAATCTAATTCAGTCGTACGATCATTCTAATTCATTCGTACGATCCATTCTAATTCATTCGCACGAATGAATTAGAATGGATCGTGCGAATGAATTAAAATGGATCGTACGAATGAATTAGAATGGATCGTATGAATGAATTAGAATGGATCGTACGAATGAATTAGAATGGATCGTGCGAATGAATTATAATGGATCGTATGAATGAATTAGAATGGATTGTATGAATGAATTAGAATGGATCAAGCAAATGAATTAGAATAGATCGTACGAATGAATTAGAATAGATACATTCGTGCGAATGAATTAGAATGGATCGTACGAGTGAATTAGAATGGATCATGCGAATGAATTAGAATGGATCATACGAATGAATTAGAATGGATTATGCGAATGAATTAGAATGGATCGTACGAATGAATTAGAATGGATCTTATGAATGAATTAGAATGGATCGTGCGAATGAATTAGAATAGATCGTACGAATGAATTAGAATGGATCTTACGAATGAATTAGAATGGATTGTACGACTGAATTAGAATGGATCATACGAATGAATTAGATTGTATCGTACGAATGAATTAGAATGGATTGTGCGAATGAATTAGATTGTATCGTACGATCCATTCTAATGGATCGTACGAATGAATTAGAATGGATCGTGCGAATGAATTAGAAAGGATCATATGAATGAATTAGAATTGATCGTGCGAATGAATTAGAATGGATCGTGCGAATGAATTAGAACGGATCGTACGAATGAATTAGAATGGATCGTGCGAATGAATTAGAATGGATCATATGAATGAATTAGAATTGATCGTGCGAATGAATTAGAATGGATCGTGCGAATGAATTAGAATGGATCGTACGAATGAATTAGAATGGATCGTACGAACGAATTAGAATGGATCGTGCGAATGAATTAGAATGGATCGTACGAATGAATTAGAATGGATCGTATGAATGAATTAGAATGGATCTTGCGAATGAATTAGAATAGATCGAACGAATGAATTAGAATGGATACATTCGTGCGAATGAATTAGAATGGATACATTCGTGCGAATGAATTAGAATGGATCGTGCGAATGAATTAGAATGGATCGTACGAATGAATTAGAATGGATCATGCGAATGAATTAGAATGGATCGTACGAATGAATTAGAATGGATACATTCGTGCGAATGAATTAGAATGGATTGTACGAATGAATTAGAATGGATCGTGCGTATGAATTAGAATGGATCGTACGAATGAATTAGAATGGATCGTACGAATGAATTAGATTGGATCGTGCGAATGAATTTGAATGGATCGTACGAATGAATTAGAATCGATCGTACGACTGAATTAGAATACATCGTACGAATGAATTAGAATGGATACATTCGTGCGAATGAATTTGAATGGATCGGACGAATGAATTAGAATGGATCGTGTGAATGAATTAGAATGGATCATATGAATGAATTAGAATTGATCGTGCGAATAAATTAGAATGGATCGTACGAATGAATTAGAATCGATCGTACGAATGAATTAGAATGGATGTATGAATGAATTAGAATGGATCGTGCGAATGAATTACAATAGATCGTACGAATGAATTAGAATTGATCGTACGAATGACTTAGATTGTATCGTACGAATGAATTAGAATGGATCGTACGAATGAATTAGATTGGATCGTGCGAATGAATTAGAATGGATCGTACGAATGAATTAGAATAGATCGTACGACTGAATTAGAATAGATCGTACGAATGAATTAGAATGGATACATTCGTGCGAATGAATTAGAATGGATCGTACGAATGAATTAGAATGGATCGTGCGAATGAATTAGAATGGATCATATGAATGAATTATAATTGATCGTGCGAATGAATTAGAATGGATCGTGCGAATGAATTAGAATGGATCGTACGAATGAAATAGAATGGATTGTACGACTGAATTAGAATGGATCATACGAATGAATTAGATTGTATCGTACGAATGAATTAGAATGGATCATACGATTGAATTAGAATGGATCGTACGAATGTATTAGAATTGATCGTACGAATGAATTTGAATGGATCGTGCGAATGAATTAGAATGGATCGTACAAATGAACTAGAATGGATCGTACGAATGAAGTAGAATGGATACATTCGTGCGAATGAATTAGAATGGATCGTACAAATGAATTAGAATGGATCGTACGAATGAATTAGAATGAATCGTGCGAATGAATTAGAATGGATCATGCGAATGAATTAGAATGGATCGTGCGAATGAATTAGAATGGATCGTGCGAATGAATTAGAATTGATCATACAAATGAATTAGAATAGATACATTCATGCGAATGAATTAGAATGGATCGTACGAATGAATTAGTATGGATCGTGAGAATGAATTAGAATGGATCGTACGAATGAATTAGAATGGATACATTCGTGCGAATGAATTAGAATGGATCATCCGAATGAGAAAGAATGGATCGTACGAATGAAAAAGAATGGATCGTACGAATGAATTTGAATGGATCATGTGAATGAATTAGAATGAATCGTACGAATGAATTAGAATGGATTGTACGACTGAATTAGAATAGATCATACGATGAATTAGATTGTATCGTACGAATGAATTAGAATGGATCATGCGAATGAATTAGAATTGATCGTACGAATGAATTAGAATGGATCGTACGAATGAATTAGAATGGATGTATGAATGAATTAGAATGGATCGTGCGAATGAATTACAATAGATTGTACGAATGAATTAGAATGGATCGTACGAATGAATTAGATTGTATCGTACGAATGAATTAGAATGGATCGTATGAATGAATTGGAATCGATCGTACGAATGAATTAGAATGGATCGTACGAATGAATTAGAATGGATACATTCGTGCGAATGAATTAGAATGGATCGTACGAGTGAATTAGAATGGATCATGCGAATGAATTAGAATGGATCGTACGAATGAATTAGAATGGATCATGCGAATGAATTAGAATGGATCGTACGAATGAATTAGAATGGATCTTATGAATGAATTAGAATGGATCGTGCGAATGAATTAGAATAGATCGTACAAATGAATTAAAATGGATCTTACGAATGAATTAGAATGGATTGTACGACTGAATTAGAATGGATCATACGAATGAATTAGATTGTATCGTACGAATGAATTAGAATGGATTGTGCGAATGAATTAGATTGTATCGTACGATCCATTCTAATGGATCGTACGAATGAATTAGAATGGATCGTGCGAATGAATTAGAATGGATCATATGAATGAATTAGAATTGATCGTGCGAATGAATTAGAATGGATCGTGCGAATGAATTAGAATGGATCGTACGAATGAATTAGAATGGATCGTGCGAATGAATTAGAATGGATCATATGAATGAATTAGAATTGATCGTGCGAATGAATTAGAATGGATCGTGCGAATGAATTAGAATGGATCGTACGAATGAATTAGAATGGATCGTACGAACGAATTAAAATGGATCGTGCGAATGAATTAGAATGGATCGTACGAATGAATTAGAATGGATCGTATGAATGAATTAGAATGGATCTTGCGAATGGATTAGAATAGATCGAACGAATGAATTAGAATGGATACATTCGTGCGAATGAATTAGAATGGATACATTCGTGCGAATGAATTAGAATGGATTGTGCGAATGAACTATAATGGATCGTACGAATGAATTAGAATGGATACATTCGTGCGAATGAATTAGAATGGATTGTACGAATGAATTAGAATGGATCGTGCGAATGAATTAGAATGGATCGTACGAATGAATTAGAATGGATCGTACGAATGAATTAGATTGGATCGTGCGAATGAATTTGAATGGATCGTACGAATGAATTAGAATCGATCGTACGACTGAATTAGAATAGATCGTACGAATGAATTAGAATGGATACATTCGTGCGAATGAATTAGAATGGATCGGACGAATGAATTAGAATGGATCGTGTGAATGAATTAGAATGGATCATATGAATGAATTAGAATTGATCGTGCGAATAAATTAGAATGGATCGTACGAATAAATTAGAATCGATCGTACGAATGAATTAGAATGGATGTATGAATGAATTAGAATGGATCGTGTGAATGAATTACAATAGATCGTACGAATGAATTAGAATTGATCGTACGAATGACTTAGATTGTATCGTACGAATGAATTAGAATGGATCGTACGAATGAATTAGATTGGATCGTGCGAATGAATTAGAATGGATCGTACGAATAAATTAGAATCGATCGTACGACTGAATTAGAATAGATCGTACGAATGAATTAGAATGGATACATTCGTGCGAATGAATTAGAATGGATCGTACGAATGAATTAGAATGGATCGTGCGAATGAATTAGAATGGATCATATGAATGAATTATAATTGATCGTGCGAATGAATTAGAATGGATCGTGCGAATGAATTAGAATGGATCGTACGAATGAATTAGAATGGATTGTACGACTAAATTAGAATGGATCATACGAATGAATTAGATTGTATCGTACGAATGAATTAGAATGGATCATACGATTGAATTAGAATGGATCGTACGAATGTATTAGAATTGATCGTACGAATGAATTTGAATGGATCGTGCGAATAAATTAGAATGGATCGTACAAATGAACTAGAATGGATCGTACGAATGAAGTAGAATGGATACATTCGTGCGAATGAATTAGAATTGATCGTACAAATGAATTAGAATGGATCGTACGAATGAATTAGAATGGATCGTGCGAATGAATTAGAATGGATCATGCGAATGAATTAGAATGGATCGTGCGAATGAATTAGAATGGATCATGCGAATGAATTAGAATTGATCATGCAAATGAATTAGAATAGATACATTCATGCGAATGAATTAGAATGGATCGTACGAATGAATTAGTATGGATCGTGCGAATGAATTAGAATGGATCGTACGAATGAATTAGAATGGATACATTCGTGCGAATGAATTAGAATGGATCATCCGAATGAGAAAGAATGGATCGTACGAATGAAAAAGAATGGATCGTACGAATGAATTTGAATGGATCATGTGAATGAATTAGAATGAATCGTACGAATGAATTAGAATGGATTGTACGACTGAATTAGAATGGATCATACGATGAATTAGATTGTATCGTACGAATGAATTAGAATGGATCATGCGAATGAATTAGAATTGATCGTACGAATGAATTAGAATGGATCGTACGAATGAATTAGAATGGATGTATGAATGAATTAGAATGGATCGTGCGAATAAATTACAATAGATTGTACGAATGAATTAGAATGGATCGTACGAATGAATTAGATTGTATCGTACGAATGAATTAGAATGGATCGTACGAATGAATTGGAATCGATCGTACGAATGAATTAGAATGGATCGTACGAATGAATTAGAATGGATCGTATCGTACGAATGAATTTGAATGGATCGTACGAATGAATTAGAATAGATCGTACGAATAAATTATAATGGATACATTCGTGCGAATGAATTAGAATGGATCGTGCGAATGAATTAGAATGGATCGTACGAATGAATTAGATTGGATCGTGCAAATGAATTAGAATGGATCGTACGAATGAATTAGAATGGATCTAGAATGGATACATTCGTTCGAATGAATTAGAATGGATCGTACGAATAAATTAGAATGGATCGTGCGAATGAATTAGAATGGATCTTATGAATGAATTAGAATGGATCGAGCGAATGAATTAGAATAGATCGTACAAATGAATTAGAATGGATCGTACGAATGAATTAGAATGGATTGTACGACTGAATTAGAACGGATCATACGGATGAATTAGATTGTATCGTACGAATGAATTAGAATGGATCGTACTAATGAACTAGAATGGATCGTACGAATGAAGTAGAATGGATACATTCACACGATCCATTGTAATTCATTCGCACGAATGTATCCATTCTAATTCATTCGTACGATCCATTCTAATTCATTCGCACGAATGTATCTATTCTAATTCATTCGTACGATCTATTCTAATTCATTCGCACGATCCATTCTAATTCATTCATACGATCCTTTCTAATTCATTCGCACGATCCATTCTAATTCATTCGTACGATACAATCTAATTCATTCGTATGATCCATTCTAATTCAGTCGTACAATCCATTCTAATTCATTCGTACGATCCATTCTAATTCATTTGTATGATCTATTCTAATTCATTCGCACGATCCATTCTCATTCATTCATAAGATCCATTCTAATTCATTCGCACGATCCATTCTAATTCATTCGTACGATCCATTCTAATTCATTCGAACGAATGTATCCATTCTAGATCCATTCTAATTCATTCGTACGATCCATTCTAATTCATTTGCACGATCCAATCTAATTCATTCGTACGAATGGATCGTGCGAATGAATTAGAATAGATCGTACGAATGAATTAGAATGGATTGTACGACTGAATTAGAATGGATCATACGAATGAATTAGAATGGTTCGTACGAATGAATTAGAATGGATCGTACGAATGAATTATAATGGATCGTACGAATGAATTAGAATGGATCGTACGAATGAATTAGAATGGATCGTGCGAATGAATTAGAATAGATCGTACGAATGAATTAGAATGGATGTATGAATGAATTAGAATGGATCGTGCGAATGAATTACAATAGATCGTACGAATGAATTAGAATGGATCGTACGAATGAATTAGAATAGATCGTGCGAATGAATTAGAATGGATCGTACGAATGAATTAGAATGGATCGTACGAATGAATTAGATAGGATCGTGCGAATGAATTAGAATGGATCGTACGAATGAATTAGAATCGATCGTACGAATGAATTAGAATAGATCATACGAATGAATTAGAATGGATACATTCGTGCGAATAAATTAGAATGTATCGTACGAATGAATTTGAATGGATCGTGCGAATGAATTAGAATGGATCGTGCGAATAAATTAGAATGGATCGTGCGAATGAATTAGAATGGATCGTACGAATGAATTAGAATGGATGGTACGACTGAATTAGAATGGATTGTACGAATGAATTAGAATAGATCGTGCGAATGAATTAGAATGGATCGTACGAATGAATTAGAATGGATCGTACGAATGAATTAGAATGGATCGTACGAACGAATTAGAATGGATCGTGCGAATGAATTAGAATGGATCGTACGAATGAATTAGAATGGATCGTATGAATGAATTAGAATGGATCTTGCGAATGAATTAGAATAGATCGAACGAATGAATTAGAATGGATACATTCGTGCGAATGAATTAGAATGGATTGTACGAATGAATTAGAATGGATCGTGCGAATGAATTAGAATGGATCGTACGAATGAATCAGAATGGATCATGCGAATGAATTAGAATGGATCGTACGAATGAATTAGAATGGATCGTATGAATGAATTAGAATGGATCGTACAAATGAATTAGAATAGATCGTACGAATGAATTAGAATGGATACATTCGTGCGAATGAATTAGAATGGATCGTACGAATGAATTAGAATGGATCGTGTGAATGAATTAGATTGGATCGTGCGAATGAATTAGAATGGATCGTTAGAATGAATTAGAATGGATCGTACGAATGAATTAGAACAGATCGTACGAATGAATTTGAATGGATCGTATGAATGAATTAGAATGGATCGTATGAATGAATTAGAATGGATCGTTCGAATGAATTAGAAAAGATCGTACGAATGAATTAGAATGGATACATACGAATGAATTAGAATGGATCGTACGAATGAATTAGAATGGATCATGCGAATGAATTAGAATGGACCGCACGATTAAATTAGAATGGATCGTACGAATGAATTAGAATGGATCGTGCGAATGAATTAGAATGGATACATTCGTGCGAATGAATTAGAATGGATCGTACGAATGAATTAGAATGGATCGTACGAATGAATTAGAATGGATCGTATGAATGAATTAGAATGGATCATGCAAATGAATTAGAATGAATTAGAATGGATATATTCGTGTGAATGAATTAGAATAGATCGTGCGAATGAATTAGAATGGATCGTGCGAATGAATTAGAATGGATCATATGAATGAATTAGAATTGATCGTGCGAATGAATTAGAATGGATCGTGCAAATGAATTAGAATGGATCGTATGAATGAATTAGAATGGATCGTACGAATGAATTAGAATAGATCATATGAATGAATTAGATTGTATCGTACGAATGAATTAGAATGGATCGTACGAATGAATTAGAATGGATATATTCGTGCGAATGAATTAGAATGGATCGTACGAATGAGTAAGAATGGATCGTACGAATGAAATAGAATGGATCGTACGAATGAATTTGAATGGATCGTGCGAATGAATTAGAATGGATCGTATGAATGAACTAGAATGGATCGTACGAATGAAGTAGAATGGATACATTCGTGCGAATGAATTAGAATGGATCGTACGAATGAATTAGAATGATCGTACGAATGAACTAGAATGGATCGTACGAATGAATTAGAATAGATCGTACGAATGAATTAGAATGGATACATTTGTGCGAATGAATTAGAATCGATCGTACGAATGAATTAGAATGGATTGTGCGAATAAATTAGAATGGATCGTATGAATGAATTAGAATGGATCGTGCGAATGAATTAGAATGGATCGTACGAATGAATTAGAATGGATCATACGAATGAATTAGAATGGATCGTACGAATGAATTAGAATGGATTGTACGACTGAATTAGAATGGATCGTACGAATGAATTAGAATGGATCATGCGAATGAATTAGAATGGATCGTACGAATGAATTAGAATGGATCGTATGAATGAATTAGATTGGATCGTGTGAATGAATTAGAATGGATCGTACGAATGAATTAGAATGGATCGTATGAATGAATGAATTAGAATGGATACATTCATGCGAATGAATTAGAATACATCGTACTAATTCATTCGTACGATCCTTTCTAATTCATTCGCATGATCAATTCTAATTCATTCGTACGATCCATTCTAATTCATTTGTACGATCCATTCTAATTCATTCATACGATACAATCTAATTCATTCGTACGATCCATTCTAATTCATTCACACGAATGTATCCATTCTAATTCATTCATACGATCCATTCTAATTCATCCACACGATCCATTCTAATTCATTTGTATGATCCATTCTTACTCATTCGTACGATTCATTCTAATTCATTCGCACGAATGTATCCATTCTAATTCATTCGCACGATCCATTCTAATTCATTCGCACGATCCATTGTAATTCATTCATACGATCCATTCTAATTTATTCATACAATCCATTCTAATTCTTTCGCACGAATGTATCCATTCTAATTCATTCGTACGATCTATTCTAATTCATTCGCACGATCCATTCTAATTCATTCGTACGATCCATTCTAATTCATTCGCACGAATGTATCCATTCTAATTCATTCGTACGATCTATTCTAATTCATTCGTACGATCCATTCTAAGTCATTCGTACGATCCATTCTATTTCATTCGTACGATCCATTCTAGTTCATTCGTACGATCCATTCTAATTCATTCGCACGATCTATTCAAATTCATTTGTTTGATCCATTCTATTTCATTCGCACGATCCATTCTAATTCATTCGTACGATCCATTCCAATTCATTCGTACAATCCATTCTAATTCATTCGTACAATCCATTCTAATTCATTCGTACGATCCATTCTAATTCATTCGTACGATACAATCTAATTCATTCGTATGATCCATTCTAATTCAGTCGTACAATCCATTCTAATTCATTCGTACGATCCATTCTAATTCATTCGTACGAACCATCCAAATTCATTCGTACGATACAATCTAATTCATTCGTATGATCCATTCTAATCAGTCGTACAATCCATTCTAATTCATTCGTACGATCCATTCTAATTCATTCGTACGATCCATTCTAATTCATTCGCACGATCAATTCTAATTCATTCATATGATCCATTCTAATTCATTCGCTTGATCCATTCTAATTCATTCGTATGATCCATTCTAATCCATTCATATCGTACAATGGATTGTACGAACGAATGAATTAGAATGGATACATTCGTGCGAATGAGTTAGAATGGATCGAACGAATGAATTAGAATGGATCATGCGAATGAATTAGAATGGATCATATGAATGAATTAGAATTGATCATGCGAATTAATTAGAATGGATCGTGCGAATGAATTAGAATGGATCGTACGAATGAATTAGAATGGATTGTCTGACTGAATTAGAATGGATCATACGAATGAATTAGATTGTATCGTACGAATGAATTAGAATGGATCGTACGAATAAATTAGAATGGATCGTACGAATGAATTAGAATAGATTGTACGAATGAATTAGAATGGATACATTCGTGCGAATGAATTAGAATGGATCGTACGAATGAATTAGAATGGATCGTGCGAATGAATTAGAATGGATCGTGCGAATGAATTAGAATCGATCGTACGAATGAATTAGATTGGATTGTGCGAATGAATTAGAATGGATCGTATGAATGAATTAGAATGGATCGTATTAATGAATTAGAATGGATCATGCGATTGAATTAGAATAGATCGTACGAATGAATTAGAATGGATACATTCGTGCGAATGAATTAGAATGGATCGTACGAATTAATTAGAATGGATTGTACGACTGAATTAGAATGGATCATACGAATGAATTAGATTGGATCATGCGAATGAATTAGAATGGATCGTACGAATGAATTAGAATGAATCCATTCTTACGAATGAATTTGTATGGTTCGTACGAATGAATTAGAATGGATCGTACGCATGAATTAGAATGGATCGTACAAATAAATTAGAATGGATCGTACGAATGAATTAGAATGGATTGTACGACTGAATTAGAATGGATCATACGAATGAATTAGATTGTATCGTACGAATGAATTAGAATGGATCGTGCGAATGAATTAGAATGGATAGTACGAATGAAATAGAATGGATCATACGAATGAATTACAATCCATTCTAATTCATTCTAATTCATTCGCACGATCCATTCTAATTCATTCGCACAATCAATTCTAATTCATTCATATGATCCATTCTAATTCAATGTATCCATTCTAATTCATTCGTACGATCCATTCTAATTCATTCATACGATCCATTCTAATTCATTCCTACGATACAATCTAATTCATACGTATGATCCATTCTAATTCAGTCGTACAATCCTTTCTAATTCATTCATACGAACCATTCTAATGGATCGTACGAATGAATTAGAATGGATACATTCGTGCGAATGAATTAGAATAGATCGTATGAATGAATTAGAATAGAATGGATCGTGCGAATGAATTAGAATGGATCTATTCTAATTCATTCGTACGATCCATTCTAATTCATTCGTACGATCAATTCTAATTCATTCGCATGATCCATTCTAATTCATTCGTATGATCCATTCTAATTCATTCGCACGATCCAATCTAATTCATTCGCACGATCCATTCTAATTCATTCGCACGATCCATTCTAATTCATTCGTACAATCCATTCTAATTCATTCGCACGAATGTATCCATTCTAATTCATTCGTACGATCTATTCTAATTCATTCGCACGATCCATTCTAATTCATTCATATGATCCATTCTAATTCATTAGTATGATCCATTCTAATTCATTCGTACGATCTTATTCGTACGAATGAATTAGAATGGATCATACGATACAATCTAATTCATTCGTATGATCCATTCTAATTCAGTCGTACAATCCATTCTAATTCATTCATACGAACCATACAAATTCATTCATAAGAATGTATTCATTCTAATTCATTCGTACGATCCATTCTAATTCATTCGCATGATCCATTCTAATTCATTCGTACGATCCATTCTAATTCAGTCGTACAATCCATTCTAATTCATTCGTACGATCCATTCTAATTCATTCGTATGATCCATTCTAATTCATTCGTACGATCCATTCTAATTCATTCGCACGATCCATTCTAATTCATTCATACGATCCATTCTAATTCATTCGCACAATCCATTCTAATTCATTCGTACGATCGATTCTAATTCATTCGCACAAATGTATCCATTCTAATTCATTCGTACGATCCATTCTAGTCCACAGTCTACCTCACTGAAGAAGGGCCCCGGTTTGAGGAACCACTTCTTCAGGAGGTAGGCTAGGGGGATCCTAACGTTTAGGGCTTCCTCGATGCGAGCAAGCCCATAGAGGATCCCCCACGAGTTTCCCGGAAGCTGGGCGGGGCATAAGCCCGCCAGTTCCAGTAGCTCACTGGCCAGATGGTTCCGGGGCAGCCGGAGCCCTGACCATAGCTGCCCCACGGAGACCACGGTCCCTGAGAGCGCCCTCCCGGAGCTCGGAAGGGGAAGAATGGCGAGCTCTTGGGGAATGCCCACCGCGGTTCGCAAGCTATTGGGGATGGGCGCACCCCCGATGGCATGGAACCAAACGACGGCGGGCTCCTTCGGAGGTGCCCCTTCCCCTGAGCCCGGAGCCCGCACCGAGATGGGGGCGACGTTTAGAGGCCCCTCTCAGGAGGGCGCAGCAGCAGCGGCAGCTGAAGAAGCAGCAGCGGTAGAGGAAGCCATGAGCGGGAGGGCGCAAGCAAGCTGCGAGCAGAAGGCAAAGGGGGAAGGGAGAGCTGTTTTTCACGCAGCGGTAAAAATCACCCCTCGTCCCCTATTTATAGGCAAGTGAGAGACAGGTGAACCGATCCGCAGTTAATGCCCAAGCGCACGCGGCGAGGCGACGTGACGGCGATCGAAGCGACAGCTTGTTTCTTTCCAATCGTCAAGCGCCACGTGGGCCACGAGTGGAAAAAGCTGCACCGGCGCCGACACTGTCATTACTGACAAAAGGAGGTCGAATGAGGAGAAGACACGTGTCTCGCGTCGATCGGGATCTCATGATGAGATTCGCTGTATCAGCATTGAGCCTCGCGCCGCATTTAAGGCGAAGCGACCGTTGGAGATTTGATGCGATACCCAAGTCACAAGACCGCTCGCGGCTGGTGCTCGCAGCTCGCCCAAGGTAGACCCTGATCGCATGTGACAAGCTCGCATCGAAAGGAGATCGCTCGTGGCTGACGCTCCCGGCCCGCCCAGCGTTTGTGAAATACTGGGAGTCAAGACTCTCGACGCAGACCGCTCGCGGCAGGTGCCCGCAGCTCGCCCGAGGCAGACCCTGGCCGCATGTGACAAGCTCGCATCGGAAGGAGATCGCTAGTGGCTGACGCTCCCGGCCCGCCCAGCATTTGAGAAGTACTGGCAGTCAAAGCTCTCGGCGCAGACCGCCCACGACAAGCACCCAAGCTCGCCCGAAGCAGACCCTGACCGCGTGCGACAAGCTCACATCGGAAGGAGATCGCTCGTGGCTGACGCTCTCGGCCCGTCCAGCGTTTGTGAAATACTGGCAGTCAAAGCTCTCGGCGTAGGCCGCCATCGCTGCTATCTCCGTCCCACCAGAAAACTGTTGCGGCAGACATTGATATCAGGCACATTACCAGGGATAGGAGTTCGCTAAGACTCCTGAGCAAGCGTCGAGTTTCCTCGATCACTCCCTCAGGAGGGGGTAATGTTGGGGGTAGTCAGAAACCACATATCTTGGATAGCATTGCAAACGCACCTGAGATAGAGTTCTCGAGGGAGCCCGTCCAGGAGTTGGAACCCTCGGAAGCCGAGCGTGCCCCCTTTCCAGCCCGCAAGAAGCTCGCCCCCACAGGGAGCTGGATGGACACCTTGTATCTGAGTGCAGCTCGCCCCCAGCCCGCAGGAGTTCCCGCCCCCGTGCTCACTAAAATCATCTTGGTAGTGGAGCGAGATCCACATTGGGCTGAAGGGGCTCAAGGCCAAGAGCTTGCTTAGGAGCTCGCCCATGCTCGCACAAGAGCTCGCCCAAGGACAAGAGCTCGCTAAGTAGCTCGCCCATGCTCTCGCATGAGCTCGCATGGCTCGCTTAGGAGCTCGCCCATGCTCTCGTATGAGCTCGCCTAGCTCGCACAGGAGCTCGCCCCTATTCGCTCAGGAACTCGCCTAGCTTGCACAGGAGCTCGCCCCTGTTCGCTCAAGAACCCGCCTAAGCTCTCCCAGGAGCTCGCCCAAACGCGCCCAGGAGTTTGCCTAAGCTCTCTCGTGAGCTCGGCTAAGCACTCTCAGGAGCTCGCCCAAGCTCGCCCTGACCCCTGTTTATCGAAGAGGTTGCCCCCGCGAGGTCCGACTCTTGATAAATATGGGCGAAAGGACGGAGCAGTGCCGGGCGAGCTGACCTATGCTTCCTCCTTGAGACCGCCCAGACTCGGACATTCCAGAATAGACAGCTGGCAGCAACAAGAAAGATTCCCTCTCCCACTCAAACCGTCTGGCAGGCTTGACGATAGAATGTCAGGGCGCGAGTACCAAGGACTGTCAGACCCACGCGAGCCAGAACGTGGGGGTCTAGAAGGCCCTGGAAGAATCTCCATGTGTCGGGCCACGGTAGGCCGCCGATTGCTATAAATGCTCACCCGCAGGCTCCATAGTACAGGTTCGAAATCCTTTTCCTACCACTTTGGTATACCGCAGCTCGCCGTTGTGCCACCGAGACTGACTTGAGCGTCGGAGGGTCTGCGCTCCTAAGGGAGCCATCCGTTCTCACGTTCTCTTTTCTTTGTCTTGCAGGCAGCCCGCTCGGACCAGCGAAGAATCCCCCGAACACGATCCATTCTAATTCATTCGCACGATCCATTCTAATTCATTCGTATGATCCATTCTAATTCATTCGCACGATCTATTCTAATTCATTCGTACAATCCATTCTAATTCATTCGCACGAATGTATCCATTTTATTCGAATGAATTAGAATGGATCGTACGAATGAATTAGAATGGATCGTGCGAATGAATTAGAATGGATCTTATGAATGAATTAGAATGGATCGTACAATCCATTCTAATTCATTTGTACGATCCATTCTAATTCATTCGCACGATCCAATCTAATTCATTCGCACGATCAATTCTAATTCATTCATATGATCCATTCTAATTCATTCGCACGATCAATTCTAATTCATTCATATGATCCATTCTAATTCATTCGAACGATCCATTCTAATTCATTCGTACGATCCATTCTAATTCATTCGCACGAATGTATCCATTCTAATTCATTCGTACGATCTATTCTAATTCAGTCGTACGATCCATTCTAATTCATTCGCACGATCCAATCTAATTCATTCGTACGATCCACTCTAATTCATTCGTACGATCCATTCAATTCATTCGCACGATCCATTCTAATTCATTCGTACGATCCATTCTAATTCATTCGTACGATCTATTGTACGATCCATTCTAATTCATTCGCACGAATGTATCCATTCTAATTCATTCGTACAATCCATTCTAATTCATTCGTACGATCGATTCTAATTCATTCGTACGATCCATTCTAATTCAGTCGTACAATCCATTCTAATTCATTCGCACGATCCATTCTAATTCATTCGCACGATCCATTCTAATTCATTCGTACGATCCATTCTAATTCATTTGTACGATCCATTCTAATTCATTCGCACGAATGTATCCATTCTACTTCATTCGTACGATCCATTCTAGTTCATTTGTACGATCCATTCTAATTCATTCGCACGATCCATTCAAATTCATTCGTACGATCCATTCTATTTCATTCGTACGATCCATTCTATTTCATTCGTACGATCCATTCTAATTCAGTCGTACAATCCATTCTAATTCATTCGTACGATCCATTCTAATTCATTCGTACGATCCATTCTAATTCATTCGTACGATCTATTCTAATTCATTCGTACGATCCATTCTAATTCATTCGCACGATCCAATCTAATTCATTCACACGATCCATTCTAACTCATTCGTTCGATCCATTCTAATTCATTCGCACGAATGTATCCATTCTAATTCATTCGTACGATCCATTCTTACTCATTCGTACGATCCATTCTAATTCACTCACACGAATGTATCCATTCTAATTCATTCGTACGATCCATTCTAATTCATTCGCATGATCCATTCTAATTCATTCGTATGATCCATTCTAATTCATTCGTACGAATGTATCCATTCTAATTCATTCGTATGATCCATTAGAATGGTTCGTATGAATGAATTAGAAAGGATTGTACGACTGAGTTAGAATGGATCATACGTATGAATTAGATTGTATCGTACGAATGAATTAGAATGGATCACGCGAATGAATTAGAATGGATCGTACGAATGAATTAGGATTGGATCATTCGTACGATCCATTCTATTTCATTCGTACGATCCATTCTATTTCATTCGTACGATCCATTCTAATTCAGTCGTACAATCCATTCTAATTCATTCGTACGATCCATTCTAATTCATTCGTACGATCCATTCTAATTCATTCGTATGATCTATTCTAATTCATTCGTACGATCCATTCTAATTCATTCGCACGATCCAATCTAATTCATTCACACGATCCATTCTAATTCATTCGTATGATCCATTCTAATTCATTCGCACGAATGTATCCATTCTAATTCATTCGTACGATTCATTCTTACTCATTCGTACGATCCATTCTAATTCATTCACACGAATGTATTTGAATGGATCGTGCGAATGAATTAGAATGGATCGTACAAATGAACTAGAATGGATCGTACGAATGAAGTAGAATGGATACATTCGTGCGAATGAATTAGAATGGATCGTACAAATGAATTAGAATGGATTGTACGAATGAATTAGAATGGATCGTGCGAATGAATTAGAATGGATCATACGAATGAATTAGAATGGATCGTGCAAATGAATTAGAATGGACCGTGCGAATGAATTAGAATGGATCATACAAATGAATTAGAATACATACATTCATGCGAATGAATTAGAATGGATCGTACGAATGAATTAGTATGGATCGTGCGAATGAATTAGAATGGATCGTACGAATGAATTAGAATGGATACATTCGTGCGAATTAATTAGATTGGATCATACGAATGGATCCATTCTAATTCATTCGTACGATCCATTCTAATTCATTCGCACGAATGTATCCATTCTAATTCATTCGTAAGATCTATTCTAATTCATTCATACGATCCATTCTAATTCATTCGTACGATCCATTCTAATTCATTCGCACGATCCAATCTAATTCATTCGTACGATCCATTCTAATTCATTCGCACGATCCATTCTAATTCATTCGCACGATCCATTCTAATTCATTCGCACGATCCATTCTAATTCATTCGTACGATACAATCTAATTCATTCACACGATCCATTCTAATTCATTCGTATGATCCATTCTAATTCATTCGCACGAATGTATCCATTCTAATTCATTCGTAAGATCTATTCTAATTCATTCGTACGATCCATTCTAATTCATTCGTACGATCCATTCTAATTCATTCGCACGATCCATTCTAATTCATTCGTACGATCCATTCTAATTCATTCGTACGATCCATTCTAATTCATTCGCACGATCCATTCTAATTCATTCGCACGATCCATTCTAATTCATTCGCACGATCCATTCTAATTCATTCGTACGATCCATTCTAATTCATTCGCACGATCCATTCTAATTCATTCGTACGATACAATCTAATTCATTCGTACGATCCATTCTAATTCAGTCATACGATCTATTCTAATTCATTCGTACGATCCATTCTACATCATTCGTACGATCCATTCTAATTCATTCGTACGATCCATTCTAATTCATTCACACGATCCAATCTAGTTCATTCGTACGATCCATTCTAATTCATTCGTACGATCTATTCTCAATCATTCGCACGATCCATTCTAATTCATTCGCACGATCCATTCTAATTCATACGTACGATCCATTCTAATTCATTCGTACGATCCATTCTAATTCATTCGTACGATCCAGTCTAACTCATTCGTATGATCCAATCTAATTCATTCGCACGATCCAATCTAATTCATTCGTACGATCCATTCTAATTCATTCACACGATCTATTCTAATTCGTTCGCACGATCAATTCTAATTCATTCGTACGATCCATTCTAATTCATTCGCACGATCCATTCTAATGAATGTATCCATTCCAATCTATTTAGAATCCATTCGTACGAATGAATTACATTGAATGTATCCATTCTAATCCATTCATACGAAACATTCTAATGGATCGTACGAATGAATTAGAATGGATACATTCGTGCGAATGAATTAGAATAGATCGTATGAATGAATTAGAATAGAATGGATCGTGCGAATGAATTATAATGGATCATATGAATGAATTAGAATAGATCGTAAGATCCATTAGATTGTACGATCCATTCTAATCGTACGAATGAACTAGAATGGATCGTACGAATGAACTAGAATGGATCGTGCGAATGAATTAGAATGGATCGTACGAATGAATTAGAATGGATCGTGCGAATGAATTAGAATGGATCGTACGAATGAATTAGAATGGATACATTCGTGCGAAAGAATTAGAATGGATTGTATGAATGAATTAGAATGGATCGTATGAATGAATTAGAATAGATCGTGCGAATGAATTAGAATGGATCGTACGAATGAATTAGAATGGATACATTCGTGCGAATGAATTAGAATGGATTGTACAAATGAATTAGAATGGATCGTGCGAATGAATTAGAATGGATCATACGAATGAATTAGAACGGATCGTACGAATGAATTAGATTGGATCGTGCGAATGAATTAGAATGGATCGTACGAATGAATTAGAATCGATCGTACGACTGAATTAGAATAGATCGTACGAATGAATTAGAATGGATACATTCGTGCGAATGAATTAGAATGGATCGTACGAATGAATTAGAATGGATCGTGCGAATGAATTAGAATGGATCATATGAATGAATTAGAATAGATCGTGCGAATGAATTAGAATGGATCGTACGAATGAATTAGAATGGATAGTACGAATGAATTACAATGGATCGTACGAACGAATTAGAATGGATCGTGCGAATGAATAAGAATGGATCGTACGAATGAATTAGAATGGATCGTATGAATGAATTAGAATGGATCTTGTGAATGAATTAGAATAGATCGAACGAATGAATTAGAATGGATACATTCGTGCGAATGAATTAGAATGGATCGTGCGAATGAATTAGAATGGATCGTGCGAATGAATTAGAATGGATCGTACGAATGAATTAGATTGGATTGTGAGAATAAATTAGAATGGATCGTACGAATGAATTAGAATGGATCGTACGAATGAATTAGAATGGATCGTACGAATTAATTAGAATAGATCGTATGAATGAATTAGAATGGATCGTACGAATGAATGGATCGTACGAATGAATTAGATTGTATCGTCCGAATGAATTAGAATGGATCGTGCGAATGAATTAGAACGGATCGTACGAATGAACTAGAATGGATCGTGTGAATGAATTAGATTGTATCGTACGAATGAATTAGAATGGATCGTACGAATGAATTAGAATGGATCGTGCGAATGAATTAGAATGGATCGTGCGAATGAATTAGAATGGATCGTGCGAATGAATTAGAATGGATCGTACGAATGAATTAGAATGGATCGTACAAATGAATTAGATTCGATCGTGCGAATGAAGTAGATTGGATCATACGAATGGATCCATTCTAATTCATTCGTATGATCCATTCTAATTCATTCTACGCATGATCTATTCTAATTCATATGAATTAGATTGGATCATACGAATATATTCATTCTAATTCATTCGTACGATCCATTCTAATTCATTCGTACGATCCATTCATTGTATCGTGCGAATGAATTAGAATGGATCGTGCGAATGAATTAGAATGGATCGTACGAATGAATTAGAATGGATTGTACGACTGAATTATAATGGATCATATGAATGAATTAGATTGTATCGTACGAATGAATTAGAATGGATCATGCGAATGAATTAGAATGGATAGTACGAATGAATTAGAATGGATCGTACGAATGAATTAGAATGGATCGTACGAATGAATTAGATTGTATCGTACGAATGAATTAGAATGGATCGTGCGAATGAATTAGAATGGATCGTACGAATGAATTAGAATGGATTGTGCGAATGAATTAGAATGGATCGTGCGAATGAATTAGAATGGATCGTGCGAATGAATTAGAATGGATCGTACGAATGAATTAGAATGGATCGTACGAATGAATTAGAATAGATCGTATGAATGAATTAGAATGGATACATTCGTGCGAATGAATTAGAATGGATAGTACGAATGAATTAGAATGGATCGTGCGAATGAATTAGAATGGATCGTGCGAATGAATTAGAATGGATCATACGAATGAATTAGATTGGATTGTGCGAATGAATTAGAATGGATCGTACGAATGAATTAGAATGGATCGTACGAATGAATTAGAATGGATCGTACGAATGTATTAGAATGGATCGTACGATCCTTTCTAATTCATTCGCACGATCCAATCTAATTCATTCGCACGATCCAATCTAATTCATTCGTACGATCCATTCTAATTCATTCGCACAATCTATTCTAATTCATTCGCACGATCCATTCTAATTCATTCGTACGATCCATTCTAATTCATTCGCACGATCCATTCTAATTCATTCATACGATCCATTCTAGTTCATTAGAATGATCGTACGAATTCATTCTAATTCGCACGAATGTATCCATTCTAATTCATTCGTACGATCTATTCTAATTCAGTCGTACGATCGATTCTAATTCATTCGTACGATCCATTCTAATTCATTCGCCCGATCCAATCTAATTCATTCGTACGATCCATTCTTACTCATTCGTACGATCCATTCTAATTCTAGTTCTTTCGCATGTATCGTATGAATTAGAATGGATCGTACGAATGAATTAGAATGGATCATTCGAATGAATTAGAATGGATCGTATGAATGAATTAGAATGGATCGTGCGAATGAATTAGAATGGATCGTACGAATGAATTAGAATGGATCGTGCGAATGAATTAGAATAGATTGTGCGAATGAATTAGAATGGATCGTGCGAATGAATTAGAATGGATCGTACGAATGAATTAGATTGGATCGTACGAATGAATTAGAATGGATCGTGCGAATGAATTAGAATGGATCGTACGAATGAATTAGAATGGATCGTGCGAATGAATTAGAATGGATCGTACGAATGAATTAGAATGGATCATACGAATGAATTAGAATGGATCGTACGAATGAATTAGAATGGATCGTACGAATGAATTAGAATAGATCGTACGAATGAATTAGAATGGATACATTCGTGCGAATGAATTAGAATGGATCGTACGAATGAATTAGAATGGATCGTGCGAATGAATTAGAATTGATCATGCGAATGAATTAGAATAGATCGTACGAATGAATTAGAATGGATCGTATGAATGAATTACAATGGATCACGCGAATGAATTAGAATAGATCGTACGAATGAATTAGAATGGATACATTCGTGCGAATGAATTAGAATGGATCGTACGAATGAATTAGAATGGATCGTGCGAATGAATTAGAATGGATCATACGAATGAATTAGAATGGATCATACGAATGAATTAGATTGTATCGTACGAATGAAATAGAATGGATCGTACGAATGAAATAGAATGGATCGTACGAATGAATTTGAATGGATCGTGCGAATGAATTAGAATGGATCATACGAATGAATTAGAATGGATCTAGAATGGATACATTCGTTCGAATGAATTAGAAAGGATCGTACGAATGAATTAGAATGGATTGTGCGAATGAATTAGAATGGATCGTATGAATGAATTAGAATGGATCGAGCGAATGAATTAGAATAGATCGTACAAATGAATTAGAATGGATCGTACGAATGAATTAGAATGGATTGTACGACTGAATTAGAATGGATCATACGAATGAATTAGATTGTATCGTACGAATGAATTAGAATGGATCGTACGAATGAACTAGAATGGATCGTACGAATGAAGTAGAATGAATTAGAATAGATCGTACAAATGAATTAGATTGGATCATACGAATGGATCAATTCTAATTCATTCATACGATCCATTCTAATTCATTCGCACGATCCATTCTAATTCATTCGTACGATCCATTCTAATTCATTCGCATGAATGTATCGATTCTAATTCATTCGTACGATCTATTCTAATTCATTCGTACGATCGATTCTAATTCATTCGTACGATCCATTCTAATTCATTCGCACGATCCAATCTAATTCATTCGTACGATCCATTCTAATTCATTCGTACGATACAATCTAATTCATTCGTACGATCCATTCTAATTCATTTGTACGATCTATTGTAATTCATTCGCACGATCCATTCTAATTCATTCATACATCCATTCTAATTCAGTCGTATGATCCATTCTAATTCATTCGCACGATCCATTCAAATTCATTCGTACGATGCATTCTAATTCATTCGCACGAATGTATCCATTCTAATTCATTCGTACGATCTATTCTAATTCATTCGTACGATCGATTCTAATTCATTCGTACGATCCATTCTAATTCATTCGCACGATCCAATCTAATTCATTCGTACGATCCATTCTAATTCATTCGTACGATCCATTCTAATTCATTCGCACGATCCATTCTAATTCATTCGTACGATCCATTCTAATTCATTCGTACGATCTATTGTAATTCATTCGCACGATCCATTCTAATTCATTCATACATCCATTCTAATTCATTCGTACGATCTATTCTAATTCATTCGCACGATCCATTCTAATTCATTCGTACGATCCATTCTAATTCATTCGTACGATCCATTCTAATTCATTCGTACGATCCATTATAATTCATTCGTACGATCCATTCTAATTCATTCGTACAATCAATTCTAATTCATTCGCATGATCCATTCTAATTCATTCGCACAATCCATTCTAATTCATTCGTACGATCCATTCTAATTCATTCGCACGAATGTATCCATTCTAATTCATTCATACGATCTATTCTAATTCATTTGTATTATCCATTCTAATTCATTCGTACGATCCATTCTAATTCATTCGCACGAATGCATCCATTCTAATTCATTCGCACGATCAATTCTAATTCATTCATCTGATCCATTCTAATTCATTCGCACGATCCATTCTAATTCATTCATATGATCCATTCTAATTCATTCGCACGAATGTATCCATTCTAATTCATTCGTACGATCTATTCTAATTCAGTCGTACGATCGATTCTAATTCATTCGTATGATCCATTGTAATTCATTCGCACGATCCAATCTAATTCAATCGTACGATCCATTTTAATTCATTCGTACGATCCATTCTAATTCATTCGCACGATCCATTCTAATTCATTCGTACGATCCATTCTAATTCATTCGCACGATCCATTCTAATTCATTCGTACGATACAATCTAATTCATTCGTACGATCCATTCTAATTCATTCGTACGATCCATTCTAATTCATTCGTACTATCCATTCTAATTTATTCGCACGATCCATTCTAATTCATTCGTACGATACAATCTAATTCATTCGTATGATCCATTCTAATTCAGTCGTACAATCCATTCTAATTCATTCGTACGATCCATTCTAATTCATTCGCCGATCCATTCTAATTCATTCGCACGATCAATTCTAATTCATTCATATGATCCATTCTAATTCATTCGCACGATCCATTCTAATTAGAATGGATCGTACGAATGAATTAGAATGGATCGTACGAATGAATTAGAATGGATTGTACGACTGAATTAGAATAGATCGTACGAATGAATTAGAATGGATACATTCGTGCGAATGAATTAGAATGGATCGTACGAATGAGTAAGAATGGATCGTACGAATGAATTAGAATGGATACATTCGTGCGAATGAATTAGAATGGATAGATCGTACGAATGAATTAGAATGGATACATTCGTACGATCTATTCTAATTCAGTCGTACGATCGATTCTAATTCATTTGTACGATCTATTCTAATTCATTCGTACGATCCATTCTAATTCATTCGCATGATCCATTCTAATTCATTCGTACGATCGTGCGAATGAATTAGATTGGATCATACGAATGGATCCATTCTAATTCATTCGTACGATTCATTCATATGATCCATTCTAATTCATTCGTACGATCCATTCTAATTCATTCGTACGATCCATTGTAGTTCATTCGTACGATCCATTTGTGCGAATGAATTAGAATGAATTAGAATGGTACGAATGAACTAGAATGGATTAGAATGGATAGTACGAATGAATTACAATCATACGAATGAATTAGAATGGATCATGCGAATGAATTAGAATAGATCATACGAATGAATTAGAATGGAAACATTCGTGCGAATGAATCGTATGCATTAGAATGGATCCTACGAATGGATTAGAATGGATCATACGAATGAATTAGAATGATTGTATCGTACGAATGAATTAGAATGGATCGTACGAATGAATTAGAATGGATCGTACGAATGAATTAGAATGGATCGTACGGATGAATTAGAATAGATCGTACAAATGAATTAGAATGGATCGTACGAATGAATTAGAATTGATCGTACGAATGAATTACAATAGATCGTACGAATGAATTAGAATGGATCGTACGAATGAATTAGAATGGATCGTGCGAATGAATTAGAATGGATCGTACGAATGAATTAGAATGGATCGTACGAATGAATTAGATTGGATCGTGCGAATGAATTAGAATGGATCGTACGAATGAATTAGAATCGATCATACGAATGAATTAGAATAGATCGTACGAATGAATTAGAATGGATACATTCGTGCGAATGAATTAGAATGTATCGTACGAATGAATTTGAATGGATCGTGCGAATGAATTAGAATGGATCGTATGACTGAATTAGAATGGATGTATGAATGAATTAGAATGGATCGTGCGAATGAATTACAATAGATCGTACGAATGAATTAGAATGGATCGTACGAATGAATTAGATTGGATCGTACGAATGAATTAGAATGGATCGTACGAATGAATTAGATTGGATCGTGCGAATGAATTAGAATGGATCGTGCGAATGAATTAGAATGGATCGTACGAATGAATTAGAATGGATCGTACGAATGAATTAGATTGGATCGTGCGAATGAATTAGAATGGATCGTACGAATGAATTAGAATGGATACATTCGTGCGAATGAATTACAATAGATCGTATGAAAGAATTAGAATAGATACCTTCGTGCGATCCATTCTAATTCATTCGTACGATCCATTCTAATTCATTTGTACGATACATTCTAATTCATTCGTACGATACAATCTAATTCATTCGAACGATCCATTCTAATTCATTCGTGTGATCCATTCTAATTCATTCTAATTCATTCTAATGGATCGTGGTAATGAATTAGATTGTATCGTATGAATTAGAATGGATACATTCGTGCGAATGAATTAGAAAGGATCCATTCTAATTCATTCGTACGATCCATTCTAATTCATTCGCACGATCCATTCTAATTCATTCGCACGATCAATTGTAATTCATTCATATGATCCATTCTAATTCATTCGCACGATCCATTCTAATTCATTCCTACGATACAATCTAATTCATTCATATGATCCATTCTAATTCAGTCGTACAATCTATTCTAATTCATTCGTACGATCCATTCTAATTCATTCATACGATCCATTCTAATTCATTCGCACGATCCATTCTAATTCATTCGTACAATATATTCTAATTCATTCGCGCGATCCATTGTAATTCATTCATACGATCCATTCTAATTCATTCGTACGATCTATTCTAATTCATTCGCATGATCAATTCTAATTCATTCACACGATCCATTCTAATTCATTCGTACGATCCATTCTAATTTATTTACACGAATGTATCCATTCTAATTCATTCGTATGATCTATTCTAATTAATTCGTACGATCCATTCTAATTCATTCGCACGATCCATTCTAATTCATTCGTACGATCAATTCTAATTCATTCGTACGATCCATTCTAATTAATTCGCACGATCCATTCTAATTCATTCGTACGATCCATTCTAATTCATTCGTACGATCCATTCTAATTCATTCGTACGATCTATTCTAATTCATTCGCATGATCCATTCTAATTCATTAATATGATCCATTCTAATTCATTCGTACGATCTATTCTAATGAATTAGAATGATCGTACGAATGAATTAGAATGGATCGTGCGAATGAATTAGAATGGATCATATGAATGAATTAGAATTGATCGTGCGAATGAATTAGAATGGATCGTGCGAATGAATTGGAATGGATCGTACGAATGAATTAGGATGGATCGTGCGAATGAATTAGAATGGATCATATGAATGAATTAGAATTGATCGTGCGAATGAATTAGATTGGATCATGCGAATGAATTAGAATGGATCGCACGAAGGTATCCATTCTAATTCATTCATACGATCTATTCTAATTCATTCGTACGATCTATTCTAATTCATTCATACGATCCATTCTAATTCATTCGCACGATCCAATCTAATTCATTCGTACGATCCATTTTAATTCATTCGTACGATCCATTCTACTTCATTCGCACGATCCATTCTAATTCATTCGCACGATCCATTCTAATTCATTCGTACGATCCATTCTAATTCATTCGTATGATCCATTCTAATTCATTCTACAATCTAATTCATTCATACGAATGTATCCATTCTAATTCGTACGATACAATCTAATTCATTCGTACGATCCATTCTAATTCATTCGTACGATCTATTGTAATTCATTCGCACGATCCATTCTAATTCATTCATACATCCATTCTAATTCATTCGTACGATCGATTCTAATTCATTCGTACGATCCATTCTAATTCATTCGTACGATCCATTCTAGAATGAATTAGAATGGATACAATCGTGCGAATGAATTAGAATGGATCGTACGAATAAATTAGAATGGATCATGTGAATGAATTAGAATGGATCGCATGAATGAATTAGAATGGATCGTGCGAATGAATTAGAATGGATCGTGCGAATGAATTAGAATGGATCGTACGAATGAATTAGAATGGATTGTACGACTGAATTAGAATGGATCATATAAATGAATTAGATTGTATCGTAGGAATGAATTAGAATGGATCGTGCGAATAAATTAGAATGGATCGTACGAATGAATTAGGATGGATCATATGAATGAATTAGAATGGATCGGGCGAATGAATTAGAATGGATCATACGAATGAGTAAGAATGGATCGTACGAATGAATTAGAATGGATCGTACGAATGAATTAGAATGGATCGTGCGAATGAATTGGAATGGATCGTACGAATGAATTAGGATGGATCGTGCGAATGAATTAGAATGGATCATATGAATGAATTAGAATTGATCGTGCGAATGAATTAGATTGGATCATGCGAATGAATTAGAATGGATCGCACGAAGGTATCCATTCTAATTCATTCATACGATCTATTCTAATTCATTCGTACGATCTATTCTAATTCATTCATACGATCCATTCTAATTCATTCGCACGATCCAATCTAATTCATTCGTACGATCCATTTTAATTCATTCGTACGATCCATTCTACTTCATTCGCACGATCCATTCTAATTCATTCGCACGATCCATTCTAATTCATTCGTACGATCCATTCTAATTCATTCGTATGATCCATTCTAATTCATTCTACAATCTAATTCATTCATACGAATGTATCCATTCTAATTCGTACGATACAATCTAATTCATTCGTACGATCCATTCTAATTCATTCGTACGATCTATTGTAATTCATTCGCACGATCCATTCTAATTCATTCATACATCCATTCTAATTCATTCGTACGATCGATTCTAATTCATTCGTACGATCCATTCTAATTCATTCGTACGATCCATTCTAGAATGAATTAGAATGGATACAATCGTGCGAATGAATTAGAATGGATCGTACGAATAAATTAGAATGGATCATGTGAATGAATTAGAATGGATCGCATGAATGAATTAGAATGGATCGTGCGAATGAATTAGAATGGATCGTGCGAATGAATTAGAATGGATCGTACGAATGAATTAGAATGGATTGTACGACTGAATTAGAATGGATCATATAAATGAATTAGATTGTATCGTAGGAATGAATTAGAATGGATCGTGCGAATAAATTAGAATGGATCGTACGAATGAATTAGGATGGATCATATGAATGAATTAGAATGGATCGGGCGAATGAATTAGAATGGATCATACGAATGAGTAAGAATGGATCGTACGAATGAATTAGAATGGATCGTACGAATGAATTAGAATGGATCGTGCGAATGAATTAGAATGGATCGTACGAATGAATTAGAATGGATCGTACGAATTAATTAGATTGTATCCAATCTAATTCATTCGTACGATCCATTTAATTCATTCGTACGATCCATTCTAATTCATTCGTACGATCCATTCTAATTCATTCGCACGATCCATTCTAATTCATTCGTACCATCCAATCTAATTCATTCGTACGATCCATTCTAATTCATTCGTACGATCCATTCTAATTCATTCGCACGAATGTATCCATTCTAATTCATTCGTACGATCTATTCTAATTCATTCGCACGATCCATTCTAATTCATTCATACGATCCATTCTAATTCATTCGTACGATCCATTCTAATTCATTCATACGATCCATTCTAATTCATTCATAAGAATGTATCCATTCTAATTACGAATGAATTAGAATGGATCGTACAAATTAGATCGTGCAATGAATTAGAATGGATCGTGCGAATGAATTATAATGGATTGTGCGAAAGAATTAGAATGGATCGTACGAATGAATTAGAATGGATCGTACGAATGAATTAGAATGGATACATTCGTGCGAAAGAATTAGAATGGATTGTATGAATGAATTAGAATGGATCATACGAATGAACTAGAATGGATCGTACGAATGAAGTAGAATGGATACATTCGTGCGAATAAATTAGAATGGATCGTACAATCCATTCTAGTTCATTCGTACGATCCATTCTAATTCATTCACAAGATCCATTCAAATTCATTCGTACGATCCATTCTATTTCATTCGTACGATCCATTCTTACTCATTCGTACGATCCATTCTAATTCATTCGCACGAATGTATCCATTCTAATTCATTCGTACGATCCATTCTAATTCATTCGTACGATACAATCTAATTCATTCGTATGATCTATTCTAATTCATTCGTACTAATGGATCGTGCGAATGAATTAGAATGGATCGTACGACTGAATTAGAATTAGAATCTATTCTAATTCATTCGTACAATCCATTCTAATTCATTCGTACGATCCATTCTAATTCATTCGCACGAATGTATCCATTATAATTTTTTCGTACGATCTATTCTAATTCATTCGCATGATCCATTCTAATTCATCCATACGATCCATTCTAATTCATTCGTACGATCCATTCTAATTCATTCGCACGATCCAATCTAATTCATTCGTACGATCCTTTAATATTCATTCGTACGATCCATTATAATTCATTCGCACGATCCATTCTAATTCATTCGCACGATCCATTCTAATTCATTCGCACGAATGTATCCATTATAATTTATTCGTACGATCTATTCTAATTCATTCGCATGATCCATTCTAAATCATCCATACGATCCATTCTAATTCATTCGTACGATCCATTCTAGTTCATTCATATGATCCATTCTAATTCATTCGCACGATCCATTCTAATTCATTCGCACGATCCATTCTATTTCATTCGTATGAATTAGAACGATCCATTCTAATTCATTCGCACGATCCATTCTAATTCATTCGTACGATACAATCTTATTCATTCGTACGATCCATTCTAATCGTACGAATGAATTAGAATGGATTGTACGACTGAATTAGAATGGATCATACGAATGAATTAGATTGTATCGTACGAATGAATTAGAATGGATCATACGAATGAACTAGAATGGATCGTACGAATGAATTAGGATGGATCATATGAATGAATTAGAATGGATCGTGCGAATGAATTAGAATGGATCGTACGAATGAGTAAGAATGGATCGTACGAATGAATTAGAATGGATCGTACGAATGAATTAGAATGGATCGTGCGAATGAATTAGAATGGATTGTACGAATGAATTAGAATGGATCGTACGAATGAATTAGATTGGATCGTGCAAATGAATTAGAATGGATCTTACGAATGAATTAGAATGGATCGTACGAATGAATTAGAATGGTTCGTACGAATGAATTAGAATAGATCGTATGACTGAATTAGAATGGATCGTACGAATGAATGGATCGTACGAATGAATTAGATTGTATCGTACGAATGAATTAGATCGTACGAAAGAATTAGAATGAATTAGAATGGATCGTGCGAATGAATTAGAATGGATAGTACGAATGAATTAGAATGGATCGTGCGAAGGAATTAGAATGGATCGTACGAATGAATTAGAATGGATCGTGCGAATGAATTAGAATGGATCGTGCGAATGAATTAGAATGGATCGTGCGAATGAATTAGAATGGATCGTGCGAGTGAATTAGAATGGATCGTACGAATGAATTAGAATGGATCGTGCGAATGAATTAGAATGGATCATATGAATGAATTAGAATTGATCGTGCGAATGAATTAGAATGGATCGTGCGAATGAATTAGAATGGATCGTACGAATGAATTAGAATGGATTGTACGACTGAATTAGAATGGATCGTACGAATGAATTAGAATGGATTGTACGACTGAATTAGAATGGATCATATGAATGAATTAGATTGTACGATCCATTCTAATTCATTCTAATTCAGTCGTACAATCGTGCGAATGAATTAGAATCGATCTATAATGGATCGTACGATCCATTCTAATTCATTCGTGTGATCCATTCTAATTCATTCGTACGATCCATTCTAATATATTCGTGCGATCCATTCTAATTCATTCGCACGAATGTATCCATTCTAAATCATTCGTATGATCTATTCTAATTCATTCGCACGATCCATTCTAATTCATTCATACGATCCATTCTAATTCATTCGCACGATCCATTCTAATACATTCGCACGATCTATTCTAATTCATTCGTACAATCCAATCTAATTTATTCGCACAATCTATTCTAATTCATTCGCACGATCCATTCTAATTCATTCGCACGATCCATTCTAATCCATTCTAGTTAATTAGCCGAATCCAATCTAATTCATTCGTACGATCCATTCTAATTCATTCGCTCGAATGTATCCATTCTACTTCATTCGTACGATCCATTCTAGTTCATTCGTACGATCCATTCTAATTCATTCGCACGATCCATTCAAATTCATTCGTACGATCCATTCTATTTCATTCATACGATCCATTCTTACTCATTCGTACAATCCATTCTAATTCATTCGTAAGATCCATTCTAATTCATTCGTACGATACAATCTAATTCATTCGTACGATCTATTCTAATTCATTCATACGATCCATTCTAATTCATTCGTACGATCCATTCTAATTCATTCGCACGATCCATTCTAATTCATTCGTACGATACAATCTAATTCATTCTAATTCATTCGTACGATCCATTCTTACTCATTCGCACAATCCATTCTTACTCTAACGAATGTATCTATTCTAATTCATTCTCACGATCCATTCTAATTCATTTGTACGATCCATTCTAATTCATTCGCACAATCTATTCTAATTCATTCGTACGATCCATTCTAATTCATTCACACGAATGTATCCATTCTAATTCATTCTTACGATCAATTCTAATTCATTCGCATGATCCATTCTAATTCATTCGCACAATCCATTCTAATTCATTCATACGAACCATATAAATTCATTTGTACGATCCATTCTAATTCATTCGCATGATACATTCAAATTCATTCGTACGATCCATTCTAATTCAGTCGTACAATCCATTCTAATTCATTCGTACGATCTATTCTAATTCATTCGCACGAATGTATCCATTCTAATTCATTCGTAAGATCTATTCTAATTCATTCACACGATCCATTCAAATTCATTCGCACGATCCATTCTAATTCATTCGCACGAATGTATCCATTCTAATTCATTCGTACGATCCATTCTAATTCATTCGTACGATCCATTCTAATTCATTCGTACGATCCATTCTAATTCATTCGCACAATCCAATCTAATTCATTCGTACGATCCATTCTAATTCATTCGTACGATCCATTATAATGCATTCGTACGATCGCACGATCCATTCTAATTCGTAGAATGGATAGTACGAATGAATTAGAATGGATTCTAATTCATTCGTACTATCCATTCTAATTCATTCATACGATCTATTTCATTCGTACGAATGAACAATTCATTCGCATGATCCATTCTAATTCATTCGTACGATCCATTCTAATTCATTCGTACGATCCATTCTAATTCATTCGCACGAATGTATCCATTCTAAATCATTCGTACGATCTATTCTAATTCATTCGCACGATTCCTTCTAATTCATTCATACGATCCATTCTTATTCATTCGCACGATCCATTCTAATTCATTCGCACGATCTATTCTAATTCATTTGTACAATCCAATCTAATTTATTCGCACAATCTATTCTAATTCATTCGCACGATCCATTCTAATTCATTCGCACGATCCATTCTAATCCATTCTAGTTAATTAGCCGAATCCATTCTAATTCATTCTAATTCATTCGTACGATCCATTCTAATTCATTCGCTCGAATGTATCCATTCTACTTCATTCGTACGATCCATTCTAGTTCATTCGTACGATCCATTCTAATTCATTCGCACGATCCATTCAAATTCATTCGTACGATCCATTCTATTTCATTCATACGATCCATTCTTACTCATTCGTACGATCCATTCTAATTCATTCGTACGATCCATTCTAATTCATTCGTACGATACAATCTAATTCATTCGTACGATCTATTCTAATTCATTCATACGATCCATTCTAATTCATTCGTACGATCCATTCTAATTCATTCGCACGATCCATTCTAATTCATTCGTACGATACAATCTAATTCATTCTAATTCATTCGTACGATCCATTCTTACTCATTCGCACAATCCATTCTTACTCTAACGAATGTATCTATTCTAATTCATTCGCACGATCCATTCTAATTCATTTGTACGATCCATTCTAATTCATTCGCACAATCTATTCTAATTCATTCGTACGATCCATTCTAATTCATTCACACGAATGTATCCATTCTAATTCATTCGTACGATCAATTCTAATTCATTCGCACGATCCATTCTAATTCATTCGCACAATCCATTCTAATTCATTCATACGAACCATACAAATTCATTTGTAAGAATACATTCAAATTCATTCGTACGATCAATTCTATTTCATTCGTACGATCCATTCTATTTCATTCGTACGATCCATTCTTACTCATTCGTACGATCCATTCTAATTCATTCGCACGAATATATCCATTCTAATTCATTCGTACGATCCATTCTAATTCATTCGCACGATCCATTCTAATTCATTCGTACGATCCATTCTAATTCATTCGCACGAATGTATCCATTCTAATTCATTCGTAAGATCTATTCTAATTCATTCACACGATCCATTCTAATTCATTCATACGATCCATTCTAATTCATTCATACGATCCATTCTAATTCATTCGCACGAATGTATCCATTCTAATTCATTCGTACGATCCATTCTAATTCATTTGTACGATCCATTCTAATTCATTCGCATGATCCATTCTAATTCATTCGTACGATCCATTATAATTCAGTCGTACAATCCATTCTAATTCATTCGTACGATCCATTCTAATTCATTCGCACAAATGTATCCATTCTACTTCATTCGTACGATCCATTGTAGTTCATTCGTACGATCCATTCTAATTCATTCGCACGATCCATTTAAATTCATTCGTACGATCAATTCTATTTCATTCGTACGATCCATTTTATTTCATTCGTACGATCCATTCTTACTCATTCGTACGATCCATTCTAATTCATTCGTACGATCCATTCTAATTCATTCGTACGATCCATTCTTACTCATTCGTACGATCCATTCTAATTCATTCGCACGAATGTATCCATTCTAATTCATTCGTACGATCCATTCTAATTCATTCGCACGATCCATTCAAATTCATTCGTACGATCCATTCTATTTCATTCGTACGATCCATTCTTACTCATTCGTACGATCCATTCTAATTCTTTCGCAGGAATGTATCCATTCTAATTCATTCGTACGATCCATTCTAATTCATTCGTACGATCCATTCTATTTCATTCGCACAATCCATTATAATTCATTCATACAATCCATTCTAATTCATTCATACGATCCATTCTAATTCATTCATACGAATGTATCCATTCTAATTCATTCGTACGATCCATTCTAATTTGCTCATACGATCTGTTCGGGGGATTTTTCGCTGGTCCGTGCGGGCTGCCTGCAAGACAAAGAAAAGAGAACGTGAGAACGGCTGGCTCCCTTAGGAGCGCAGACCCTCCGACGCTCAAGTCAGTCACGGTGGCACAACGGCGAGCTGTTGTATACCAAAGTGGTAGGGAAAAGGATTTCGAACCTGTACTATGGAGCCTGGGGGTGAGCATTTATAGCAATCGGCAGCCTACCGTGGCCCGACACGTGGAGATTCTTCCAGGGCCTTCTAGACCCCCACGTTCTGGCTCGCGTGGGTCTGACAGTCCTTGGTACTCGCGCCCTAACATTCTGTCGTCAAGGCTGCCAGGCGGTTTGAGTGGGGGAGGGCATCTTTCTTGTCGCGGCCAACTGGCTGTTCTGGAATGTTCAAGTCTGGGAGGTCTCGAACTGATTCGAGCGAGCTTCCGTGGACCACATTTGTCCACGTAGCTTCCATGGGGTTTCGACACCTGGCATCCTTTCATACATTGTGGGCGACCTCCAATGGGGAGCTAAGGCGAGCTCGCCCTCCATTGCTCCGCCTTCTCTTCCACATCTATCAAGAGTCGGACCTCGCGGGAGCAACCTCTTCGATAAACTGGGGAATTCTGGCGAGCTTAGGCGAGCTCCTGAGCGAGCTTAGGCGAGCTCCTGGGCGAGCTTGGCGAGCTCCTGGGCGAGCTTAGGCAAGCTCCTGAGCGAGCTTAGGCGAGCTCCTGGGCGAGCTTAGGCGAGCTCCAGCGAGCTTAGGCGAGCTCCTAAGAGTGCTCTTGGCCTAGGCCCCTTCAGCCCAATGTGGATCTCGCTCCCTGTCAAGGTAATTTGGTGAGCACAGGGGGGGGGGGGGTGAACTCCAGGGCAGATTTCAGCTACCCCCAACATTACCCCCTCCTGAGGGAGGGACCAAGAAGACTTTGGCGCTTGCTCAGGAGTCTTATTGCACACGACGGTCGAATTGGGAGTTCTAGTCACTTGCGACCTCCACCTGGGGAGACGCAGGCAACAACCATGGGCGGTCTGCGCTGAGAGCTTTGACTGTCAGTATTTCACAAACGCTGGGTGGGCCACGAGCATCAGCCACGAGCGATCTCCTTCCGATGTGAGCTTGTCACATGCGGTCAGGGTCTGCTCGAGCGAGCTGCGGGCACCTGCTGCGAGCGGTCTGCGTCGAGAGTTTTGACTCTCAGTACTCCACAAACGTCGAGCGGGCCGCGAGCGTCAGCCGCGAGCGTCAGCCGCGAGCGATCTCCTTCCGGTGCGAGCTGATCACACACGGTCAGGATCTGCTTCGGGCGAGCTTGGGCACCAGTGGTGGGTGGTCTGCGCCGAGAGCTTTGACTGTCAGTATTTCTCAAACGCTGGGCGGGCCGGGAGCGTCAGCCACGAGCGATCTCCTTCCGATGCGAGCTTGTCACATGCGGTCAGGGTCTGCCTCGAGCGAGCTGCGGGCATCTGCCGTGTGCGGTCTGCGCTGAGAGCTTTGACTGTCAGTACTCCACAAACGTCGGGCGGGCCGCGAGCGTCAGCCGCGAGCGATCTCCTTCCGGTGCGAGCTCGTCACACACGGTCAGGGTCTGCCTCGGGCGAGCTGCGGGCACCTGCCGCGAGCGGTCTTGTGACTTGGGTATCGCCCCAAATCTCAAGAGTGATACCCCGGGCGAGGCAGCTAATTCGATTCAACCCTTTTTTTACTTTAAAGTATATGCAAACGAAAAACTCGGCATGCTCGCTAAAACCCAATTAGTCTTTGAGCCCGGAAAACGATAAGCGAACCAAAAGACTTCAAAAACTTCCCTACACTCAGAGACTTAAAGCATTTTTATTTTAAAAGGAAACTAATAAGTGCTAGCTGCCCCCTGCCCGGTTAATTTCCCTCGATGATCCTGTTCGGCGGGCTCGCCCTTCGAGGGGTATGCCAACGCCAGGATGCTTTCGTTCATGGCAGGTGAACGCGAAGGATCCTGGTTAGGTTTGGAGTCCATTAGACAGCGGACTTCCCCGAGAATCTCAAGGTCGCCCACTGGCTGCCTCTGAGGATCCCGGTCTTGCTTTAAGTCCGCACAACGGCGGACTACCCCGGGAAGCTCAAGGTCGCCCACTGGCTGCCTCTGAGGATCCCAGTCTTGCTTTAAGTCCGCACAACGGCGGACTACCCCGGGAAGCTCAAGGTCGCCCACTGGCTGCCTCTGAGGATCCCGGTCTTGCTTTAAGTCCGCACAACGGCGGACTACCCCGGGAAGCTCAAGGTCGCCCACTGGCTGCCTCTGAGGATCCCGGTCTTGCTTTAAGTCCGCACAACGGCGGACTACCCCGGGAAGCTCAAGGTCGCCCACTGGCTGCCTCTGAGGATCCCGGTCTTGCTTTAAGTCCGCACAACGGCGGACTACCCCGGGAAGCTCACGGTCGCCCACTGGCTGCCTCTGAGGATCCCGGTCTAGCTTTATGTCCGCACAACGGCGGACTACCCCGGGAAGCTCAAGGTCACCCACTGGCTGCCTCTGAGGATCCCGGTCTAGCTTTAAGTCCGCACAACGGCGGACTACCCCGGGAAGCTCAAGGTCGCCCACTGGCTGCCTCTGAGGATCCCGGTCTTGCTTTAAGTCCACACAACGGCGGACTACCCCGGGAAGCTCAAGGTCGCCCACTGGCTGCCTTTGAGGATCCCGGTCTTGCTTTAAGTCCGCACAACGGCGGACTGCACATTATAGATCATGCGGGCTCTTTTCTGCACCGAGCTTCCGAGCTAACTTCTTTGTTGAAACCTCCGTCGTTCGGTGAAATCCCGCTCCCCGGGTCCCGGAGGCAGGCGCTAGTTCGCCGGCCTTCCAGCGACCACCGGGGGGGCTTCCACGGGCTTATACGGCAGGAGCTGCGGGCGGTCCGGGCAAAGGTGCCACCTGTGGCACCTCCCGCCTCTCCACGGTCTTAACGAAGAGAGATCGCAGAGCCGGAGGAGGTCGCTGCTCGACTGCTTCTCCCTTCCGGTCTAACACCGCATCCTCGAGCCTGATGTGCTGCTGGACAAGGGCGAATAGCTCCACGATCGTGCGGGGATCCTTGATTACCAGGGCGTCATGAAGCTTGCTTCCCTCGGGGAGGGCGTTCCGGAATGCGCTCACCGTTGTGAGATCTTGGCCGACAGCGTCCTCCAGAGCGAGGTAAGCGCTTCGGAATCGCGTTGCGAAGCACCAGAGCGTTTCGCGAGCTCCCATGGCTAAAGTAAACACAGACTCGATTCTTTTCGGGGGCTGCCTATTGCAGCGATACTGCTCCAGAAACAACCTGGAGAGAGTTGGGAAGTCTGGAATGGTTCCCAACGGCAACTTGTGGAACCAATTTAACGCCGAGCCCGTCAAGCTGCTCGGGAAAGCTCGGCACAAGACGTGGTCCTGGTCCCGGAAAAACAGAAGCTTTCTGTAGGCCAAGAGATGGTCAACGGGATCCTGCGACCCGTCGAACAATACAAACTTCGGGGGGGTCCAGTGGTGCGGAAAACCCCCTTGGTGGACCTCGCTGGTGAAAGGCGAGCTGACTCCCCCGACGGCGAGCTCTTCTAAGAGGTCGACGGGCGTGCTAAGTAGCTGCCAGCGCTTGGGGTGATTTCCCAAAGACAGCTGCGCAGGTACCAAGCCATCATGCACGCTTCCTCGAAACCGGTTTGCAGCCTTGCTACGGTTGTACTCGGGGACGACGTCCTCTGACTCGCCCGAGTCCGCACCGGGGCTTCATCGGCGAGGAGGGGCCATCGGCAGGGTTGGCTTGTTGCTGGAGCGCTGGGTGCCGAGTCGCTGCAGCCGCTCGAGCACGGTCCCTCTCGTCCGGCGCGCCACTGCGTCCACCACAGGGGTCTCCTGCTGGGATGCCCACCATGTGGGCGCTATAGTGGGCTGATGCGACGCTGGGACAAGGGGAGATCGCACAGGGCAAACAACCCCCGCCGACACTCCTGGACGCTGGGACGGGATCACTGACTCTTCCCTCCGCGGGGTGAGCCCGGGGGAGAGATCAGTGATCCGGCTCGTCGTCGGAACCTGGAGCAGTCTCACTATCTCGCCCACCATGGCCCGCTGAGTGGCCAACACCTTCAAAAGGAGATGGCCGTTGAGCGGGACAGGGGGTTGTGATGCTTCAGCGAGCAGCTCGCTTTGTGCAGACTCGGCGCGGGCTTTCGCCCGTTTCTGCCTCCGTGAGACCGGAGCCATCCGGGTTCCTGGAGAAGCACGGCTTTCAACCGTGTGGTCGTGGGCGTTCTCGCAGGAACCAGTCGATAGATCCCACAGACGGTGCCAAATGTTCGGGGGATTTTTCGCTGGTCCGTGCGGGCTGCCTGCAAGACAAAGAAAAGAGAACGTGAGAACGGCTGGCTCCCTTAGGAGCGCAGACCCTCCGACGCTCAAGTCAGTCACGGTGGCACAATGGCGAGCTGTTGTATACCAAAGTGGTAGGGAAAAGGATTTCGAACCTGTACTATGGAGCCTGGGGGTGAGCATTTATAGCAATCGGCGGCCTACCGTGGCCCGACACGTGGAGATTCTTCCAGGGCCTTCTAGACCCCCATGTTCTGGCTCGCGTGGGTCTGACAGTCCTTGGTACTCGCGCCCTGACATTCTGTCGTCAAGCCTGCCAGGCGGTTTGAGTGGGGGAGGGCATCTTTCTTGTCGCGGCCAGCTGGCTGTTCTGGAATGTTCAAGTCTGGGAGGTCTCGAACTGATTCGAGCGAGCTTCCGTGGACCACATTTGTCAACGTAGCTTCCGTGGGGTTTCGACACCTGGCATCCTTTCATACATTGTGGGCGACCTCCAATGGGGAGCTAAGGCGAGCTCGCCCTCCATTGCTCCTCCTTCTCTTCCACATCTATGAAGAGTCGGACCTCGCGGGAGCAACCTCTTCGATAAACTGGGGAATTCTGGCGAGCTTAGGCGAGCTCCTGAGCGAGCTTAGGCGAGCTCTTGGGCGAGCTTGGCGAGCTCCTGGGCGAGCTTAGGCAAGCTCCTGAGCGAGCTTAGGCGAGCTCCTGGGCGAGCTTAGGCGAGCTTAGGCGAGCTCCAGCGAGCCTAGGCGAGCTCCTAAGAGTGCTCTTGGCCTAGGCCCCTTCAGCCCAATGTGGATCTCGCTCCCTGTCAAGGTAATTTGGTGAGCACAGGGGGGGGGCGAACTCCAGGGCAGATTTCAGCTACCCCCAACACGATCCATTCTAATTCATTCGCACGATCCATTCTAATTCATTCGTACGATCAATTCTAATTCATTCGCACGAATTTATCCATCCTAATTCATTCGTACAATCCATTCTAATTCATTCGCACGATCCATTCTAATTCATTCGTCTGATCCATTCTAATTCATTCGTACGATCCATTCTAATTCATTCTAATGGATTGTATGACTGAATTAGAATGGATCATACTAATGAATTAGATTGTATTATACAAATGAATTAGAATGGATCGTACGAATGAAATAGAATGGATCGTACGAATGAAATAGATTGTATCGTACGAATGAATTAGAATGGATCGTGCGAATGAATTAGAATGGATCGTACGAATGAATTAGAATGGATCGTACGAATGAATTAGAATGGACACATTCGTGCGAATGAATTAGCATGGATCGTACGAATGAATTAGATTGTATCGTACGAATGAATTAGAATGGATCGTGCGAATGAATTAGAATGGATCGTACGAATGAATTAGAATGGATCGTATGGATGAATTAGAATGGATCATGCGAATGAATTAGAATAGATCATACGAATAAATTATAATGGATACATTCGTGCGAATGAATTAGAATGGATCGTGCGAATGAATTAGAATGGATCGTACGAATGAATTAGATTGGATCGTGTAAATGAATTAGAATGGATCGTACGAATGAATTAGAACGGATCTAGAATGGATACATTCGTTCGAATGAATTAGAAGGGATCGTACGAATGAATTAGAATGGATCGTGCGAATGAATTAGAATGGATCTTATGAATGAATTAGAATGGATCGTGCGAATGAATTAGAATAGATCGTACAAATGAATTAGAATGGATCGTACGAATGAATTAGAATGGATTGTACGACTGAATTAGAATGGATCATACGAATGAATTAGATTGTATCGTACGAATGAATTAGAATGGATCTAGAATGGATACATTTGTTTGAATGAATTAGAATGGATCGTACGAATGAATTAGAATGGATCGTGCGAATGAATTAGAATGGATCGTATGAATGAATTAGAATGGATCGTGCGAATGAATTAGAATAGATCATACGAATGAATTAGAATGGATCGTGCGAATGAATTAGAATGGATCGTGCGAATGAATTAGAATGGATCGTGCGAATGAATTAGATTGTATCGTACGAATGAATTAGAATGGATCGTACGAATGAACTAGAATGGATCGTACGAATGAAGTAGAATGGATACATTCGCACGATCCATTGTAATTCATTCGCACGAATATATCCATTCTAATTCATTCGTACGATTCATTCTAATTCATTCGCACGAATGTATCCATTCTAATTCATTCGTTTGATCTATTCTAATTCATTCGCACGATCCATTCTAATTCATTCATACGATCCATTCTAATTCATTCGTACGATCCATTCTAATTCATTCGCACGATCCATTTTAATTCATTCGTACGATACAATCTAATTCATTCGTACGATCCATTCTAATTCATTCCTACGATCCATTCTATTTCAATCGTACGATCCATTCTAATTCATTCGCACGATCCATTCTAATTCATTCATACGATACAATCAAATTCATTCGTATGATCCATTCTAATTCAGTCGTACAATCCATTCTAATTCATTCGTACGATCCATTCTAATTCATTCGCACGATCCATTCTAATTCATTCGCACGATCCATTCTAATTCATTCATACGATCCATTCTAATTCATTCGCACGATCCATTCTAATTCATTCGCACGAATGTATCCATTCTAATTCATTTGTACGATCTATTCTAATTCATTCGTACGATCGATTCTAATTCATTCGTACGATCCATTCTAATTCATTCGCACGATCCAATCTAATTCATTCGTATGATCCATTCTAATTCATTTGTACGATCCATTCTAATTCATTCGCACGATCCATTCTAATTCATTCGTACGATCCATTCTAATTCATTCGCACGAATGTATCCATTCTAATTCATTCGTACGATCTATTCTAATTCATTCGCACGATCCATTGTAATTCATTCATACGATCCATTCTAATTCATTCGTACGATCTATTCTAATTCATTCGCACGATCCATTCTAATTCATTCGTACGATCCATTCTAATTCATCCGTAAGATCCATTCTATTTCATTCGTACGATCCATTCTAATTCATCCGTACGATCCATTCAAATTCATTCACATGATCCATTCTAATTCATTCGCACGATCCATTCTAATTCATTCGTACGATCCATTCTTACTCATTCGTACGATCCATTCTAATTCATCCGTACGATCCATTCTAATTCATTCGTACGATCCATTCTTACTCATTCATACGATCCATTCTAATTCATTCACACGAATGTATCCATTCTAATTCATTCGTACGATCCATTCTACTTCATTCGTATGATCCATTCTAATTCATTCGCACGATCCATTCTAATTCATTCGTACGATACAATCTAATTCATTCGTATGATCCATTCATTCGTACGATCCATTCTAATTCATTCATACGATCTATTCTAATTCATTCGTACGATCCATTCTAATTCATTCGTACGATCCATTCTAATTCATTCGCACGATCTAATCTAATTCATTCGTACGATCCATTCTAATCCATTCGAACGATCCATTCTAATTCATTTGCACGATCCATTCTAATTCATTCGCACGATCCATTCTAATTCATTCGCACGATCCATTCTAATTCATTCGTATGATCCAATCTAATTCATTCGCACGATCCAATCTAATTCATTCGTACGATCCATTCTAATTCATTCGCACGATCTATTCTAATTCATTCGCACGATCCATTCTAATTCATTCGTACGATCCATTCTAATTCATTCGCACGATCCATTCTAATTCATTCGTACGATACAATCTAATTCATTCGTATGATCCATTCTAATTCATTCGTACGATCCATTCTAATTCATTCGCATGATCCATTCTAATTCACTCGAACGATCCATTCTAATTCATTCGCACGAATGTATCCATTCTAATTCATTCGTACGATCTATTCTAATTCATTCGCATGATCCATTCTAATTCATTCATACAATCCATTCTAATTCATTCATACGATTTATTCTAATTCATTCGCACGATCCATTCTAATTCATTCGTACGATCCATTCTAATTCATTCGTATGAGCCATTCAAATTCATTCGTACGATCCATTCTAATTCATTCGTATGATCATACAATCCATTCTAATTCATTTGTACGATCCATTCGAATTCATTCGCACGATCCATTCTAATTCATTCGTACGATACAATCTAATTCATTCGTATGATCCATTCTAATTCAGTCGTACAATCAATTCTAATTCATTCGTACGATCTATTCTAATTCATTCGCACGATCCATTCTAATTCATTCGCACGATCCATTCTAATTCATTCATACGATCCATTCTAATTCATTCGCATGATCCATTCTAATTCATTCGTATGATCCATTCTAATTCATTCGCACGATTGTATCCATTCTAATTCATTCGTACGATCTATTCTAATTCATTCGTACGATCCATTCTAATTCATTCGTACAATCCATTCTAATTCATTCGCACGATCCAATCTAATTCATTCGTACGATCCATTCTAATTCATTCGCACGATCCATTCTAATTCATTCGGACGATACAATCTAATTCATTCGTACGATCCATTCATTCGTACGATCCATTCTAATTCATTCATGCGATCTATTCTAATTCATTCGTACGATCCATTCTAATTCATTCGTACGATCCATTCTAATTCATTCGTACGATCCATTCTAATTCATTCACACAATCCAATCTAATTCATTCGTACAATCCATTCTAATTCATTCGCACGATCCATTCTAATTCATTCGCACGATCCATTCTAATTCATTCGTACGATCCATTCTAATTCATTCGCACGAATGTATCCATTCTAATTCATTCGTACAATCTATTCTAATTCATTCGTACGATCCATTCTAATTCATTCGTACGATCCATTCTAATTCATTCGCACGATTCAATCTACTTCATTCGTACGATCAATTCTAATTCAATCGTGCGGTCCATTCTAATTCATTTGCATGATCCATTCTAATTCATTCGTACGATCCATTCTAATTCATTTGTATGAATGAATTAGAATGGATCTTGCGAATGAATTAGAATAGATCGAACGAATGAATTAGAATGGATACATTTGTGCGAATGAATTAGAATGGATTGTACGAATGAATTAGAATGGATCGTGCGAATGAATTAGAATGGATCGTACGAATGAATTAGAATGGATCGTGCGAATGAATTAGAATGGATCATACGAATGAATTAGAATCGATCGTACGACTGAATTAGAATAGATCGTACGAATGAATTAGAATGGATACATTCGTGCGAATGAATTCGAATGGATCGTGCGGATGAATTAGAATGGATCGTGCGAATGAATTAGAATGGATCATATGAATGAATTAGAATTGATCGTGCGAATGAATTAGAATGGATCGTGCGAATGAATTAGAATGGATCGTACGAATGAATTAGAATGGATTGTACGACTGAATTAGAATGGATCATACGAATGAATTAGATTGTATCGTACGAATTAATTAGAATGGATCGTGCGAATGAATTAGAATGGATAGTACGAATGAATTAGAATGGATCGTACGAATGAATTAGAATGGATCGTACGAATGAATTAGATTGTATCGTACGAATGAATTAGAATGGATTGTGCGAATGAATTAGAATGGATCGTACGAATGAATTAAAATGGATCGTACGAATGAATTAGAATGGATCGTATGAATGAATTAGAATGGATCGTGCGAATGAATTAGAATGGATCGTACGAATGAATTAGAATGGATCGTGCGAATGAATTAGAATGGATCGTACGAATAAATTAGAATGGATCGTACGAATGAATTTGATTGGATCGTGCGAATGAATTCAAATGGATCGTACGAATGAATTAGAATGGATCTTACGAATGAATTAGAATGGATCGTGTTAATGAATTAGAATGGATCGTACGAATGAATTAGAATAGATTGTGCGAATGAATTAGAATGTATCCAATCTAATTCATTCGTACGATCCATTTAATTCATTCGTACGATCCATTCTAATTCATTCGCACGATCCATTCTAATTCATTCGTACCATCCATTCTATTTCATTCGCACGAATGTATCCATTCTAATTCATTCGTACGGTCCATTCTAATTCATTCGTATGATCCAATCTAATTCATTCGTACGATCCATTCTAATTCATTCGTATGACCCATTCTAATTCATTCGCACGATCCATCTAATTCACTCGTACGATCCATTCTAATTCATTCACACGAATATATCCATTCTAATTCATTCGTACGATCTATTCTAATTCATTCGCATGATCCATTCTAATTCATTCGTACGATCCATTCTAATTCATTCGCACGATCCATTGTAATTCATTCACACAAATATATCCATTCTAATTCATTCGTATGATCTATTCTAATTCATTCGCACGATCCATTCTAATTCATTCGTACGATCCATTCAAATTCATTCGCACGATCCATTCTAATTCATTCGCACGAATGGATCCATTCTAATCCATTCGCACGAATTGTACAATCCATTCGCATGAATTCATTCGCACGATCGTACGAATGAATACGAATGAATTCATTCATTCGATCCATTCTAATTCATTCTAATTCATATGTATCGTGCGAATGAATTAGAATGGATCGTGCGAATGAATTAGAATGGATCATATGAATGAATTAGAATGGATCGTGCGAATGAATTAGAATGGATCGTACGAATGAATTAGAATGGATCGTACGAATGAATTAGAATGGATCGTACGAATGAATTAGAATAGATCATACGAATAAATTAGAATGGATACATTCGTGCGAATATATTAGAATTGATCGTACGAATGAATTAGAATGGATCGTGCGAATGAATTAGAATGGATCGTATGAATGAATTAGAATGGATCGTGCGAATGAATTAGAATGGATCGTGCGAATGAATTAGAATGGATCGTAATAATGAATTAGAATGGATCGTACGAATGAATTAGAATAGATCGTACGAATGAATTAGAATGGATACATTCGTGTGAATGAATTAGAATGGATCGTACGAAAGAATTAGAATGGATCGTGTGAATGAATTAGAATTGATCATACGAATGTATTAGAATGGATCGTATGAATGAATTAGAATGGATCGTGCGAATGAATTAGAATAGATCGTACGAATGAATTAGAATGGATATATTCGTGCGAATGAATTAGAATGAATCGTACGAATGAATTAGAATGGATCGTGCGAATGAATTAGAATGGATCGTACGAATGAATAAGAATGGATCGTACGAATGAATTAGATTGGATCGTGCGAATGAATTAGAATGGATCGTACGAATGAATTAGAATGGATCATACGATTGAATTAGAATAGATCGTGCGAATGAATTAGAATGGATATATTCGTGCGAATGAATTAGAATGGATCGTACGAATGAATTAGAATGGATCGTGCGAATGAATTAGAATGGATCGTACGAATGAATTAGAATGGATCGTACGAATGAATTAGATTGGATCGGGCGAATGAATTAGAATGGATCGTACGAATGAATTAGAATCGATCGTACGAATGAATTAGAATAGATCGTACGAATGAATTAGAATGGATACATTCGTGCGAATGTATTTGAATGGATTGTACGAATGAATTAGAATGGATCGTGCGAATGAATTAGAATGGATCGTATGAATGAATTAGAATGGATCGTGCGAATGAATTAGAATGGATCGTGCGAATGAGTTAGAATGGATCGTACGAATGAATTAGAATGGATCGTACGACTAAATTAGAATGGATCGTACGTATGAATTAGAATGGATCATGCGAATGAATTAGAATGGATCGTGCGATTGATTTAGAATGGATCGTACGAATGAATTAGAATGGATCAAACGAATGAACTAGATTGGATTGTGCGAATGAATTAGAATGGATCGTACGAATGAATTAGAATGGATCGTACGAATGAATTAGAATGGATCGTACGAATGAATTAGAATAGATCGTATGACTGAATTAGAATGGATCGTACGAATGAATGGATCGTACGAATGAATTAGATTGTATCGTACGAATGAATTAGAATGGATCGTGCGAATGAATTAGAATGGATCATACGAATGAATTAGAATGGATCGTGCGAATGAATTAGAATGGATCGTGCGAATGAATTAGAATGGATCGTGCGAATGAATTAGAATGGATCGTACGAATGAATTAGAATGGATCGTACGAATGAATTAGATTGGATCGTACGAATGAATTAGAATGGATCGTACGAATGAATTAGAATGGATCGTACGAATGAATTAGAATAGATCTTACGAATGAATTAGAATGGATACATTCGTGCGAATGAATTAGAATGGATCGTACGAATGAATTAGAATGGATCATGCGAATGAATTAGAATGGATCATATGAATGAATTAGAATTGATCGTGCGAATGAATTAGAATGGATCGTCCGAATGAATTAGAATGGATCGTACGAATGAATTAGAATGGATTGTACGACTGAATTAGAATGGATCATACGAATCAATTAGATTGTATCGTACGAATGAATTAGAATGGATCGTGCGAATGAATTAGAATGGATCGTACGAATGATTTAGAATGGATCGTACGAATGAATTAGAATGGATCCTGCGAATGAATTAGAATTGATACATTTGTGCGAATGAATTAGAATGGATCGTACGAATGAATTAGAATGGATCGTGCAAATGAATTAGAATGGATACATTCGTGCGAATGGATCATACGAATGAATTAGAATGGATACATTCGTGCGAATGAATTAGAATGGATCGTGCGAATGAATTAGAATGGATCGTACGAATGAATTAGATTGGATCGTGCAAATGAATTAGAATGGATCGTACGAATGAATTAGAATGGATCTAGAATGGATACATTCGTTCGAATGAATTAGAATGGATCGTACGAATAAATTAGAGTGGATTGACGAATGAATTAGAATGGATCGCATGAATGAATTAGAATGGATCGTGCGAATGAATTAGAATGGATCGTACGAATGAATTAGAATGGATCATGCGAATGAATTAGAATGGATCGTACGAATGAATTAGAATTGATCGTACGAATGAATTAGAATGGATCGTAGGAATGAATTAGAATGGATCGTGCGAATGAATTAGAATGGATCGTACGAATGAAATAGAATGGATCGTACGAATGACTTAGAATGGATCGTACGAATGAATTAGAATAGATCGTACGAATGAATTAGAATGGATACATTCGTGCGAATGAATTAGAATGGATCGTACGAATGAATTAGAATGGATCGTGCGAATGAATTAGAATGGATCGTACGAATTCATTCTAATTCAGAATGGATCGTGCGAATGAATTAGATTGGATCATACGAATGGATTGTACGAATGAATTAGAATGGATTGTACGACTGAATTAGAATGGATCATACGAATGAATTAGATTGTATCGTACGAATGAATTAGAATGGATCGTGCGAATGAATTAGAATGGATCGTACGAATGAATTAGAATGGATCGTGCGAATGAATTAGAATGGATCGTGCGAATGAATTAGAATGGATCGTACGAATGAATTAGATTGGATTGTGCGAATGAATTAGAATGGATCGTATGAATGAATTAGAATGGATCGTATTAATGAATTAGAATGGATCATGCGAATGAATTAGAATAGATCATACGAATGAAATAGAATGGATACATTCGTGCGAATGAATTAGAATGGATCGTACGAATGAATTAGAAAGGATCGTACGAATGAATTAGAATGGATCGTGTGAATGAATTAGAATGGATCATGCGAATGAAGTAGAATGGATCGTACGAATGAATTAGAATGGATCGTACGAATGAATTAGATTGGATACATTTGTGCGAATGTATTAGAATGGATCGTATGAATGAATTAGAATAGATCGTACGAATGAATTAGAATAGATCGTATGAATGAATTAGAATTGATCGTACGAATGAATTAGAATGGATCGTGCGAATGACTTAGAATGGATCGTGCGAATGAATTAGAATGGATCGTGCGAATGAATTAGAATGGATTGTACAAATGATTTAGAATGGATCGTGCGAATGAATTAGAATGGATCGTACGAATGAAATAGAATGGATCGTCTGAATGAATTAGAATGGATCGTACGAATGAATTAGAATAGATCGTACGAATGAATTAGAATGGATACATTCGTGCGAATGAATTAGAATGGATCGTACGAATGAATTAGAATGGATCGTGCGAATGAATTAGAATGGATCGTACGAATTCATTCTAATTCAGAATGGATCATGCGAATGAATTAGATTGGATCATACGAATGGATTGTACGAATGAATTAGAATGGATTGTACGACTGAATTAGAATGGATCATACGAATGAATTAGATTGTATCGTACGAATGAATTAGAATGGATCGTGCGAATGAATTAGAATGGATCGTACGAATGAATTAGAATGGATCGTGCGAATGAATTAGAATGGATCGTGCGAATGAATTAGAATGGATCGTACGAATGAATTAGATTGGATTGTGCGAATGAATTAGAATGGATCGTATGAATGAATTAGAATGGATCGTATTAATGAATTAGAATGGATCATGCGAATGAATTAGAATAGATTGTACGAATGAATTAGAATGGATACATTCGTGCGAATGAATTAGAATGGATCGTACGAATGAATTAGAATGGATTGTACGACTGAATTAGAATGGATCATACGAATGAATTAGATTGGATCATGCGAATGAATTAGAATGGATCGTATGAATGAATTAGAATGGATCGTGCGAATGAATTAGAATAGATCGTTCGAATGAATTAGAATCGATACATTCGTGCGAATAAATTAGAATGAATCGTACGAATGAATTAGAATGGATCGTACGAATGAATTAGCATGGATCGTACGAATGAATTAGAATGGATCGTACGAATGAATAAGAATGGATCGTACGAATGAATTAGATTGGATCGTGCGAATGAATTAGAATGGATCGTACGAATGAATTAGAATGGATCATACGATTGAATTAGAATAGATCGTGCGAATGAATTAGAATGGATATATTCGTGCGAATGAATTAGAATGGATCGTACGAATGAATTAGAATGGATCGTGCGAATGAATTAGAATGGATCGTACGAATGAATTAGAATGGATCGTACGAATGAATTAGATTGGATCGTGCGAATGAATTAGAATGGATCGTACGAATGAATTAGAATCGATCGTACGAATGAATTAGAATAAATCGTACGAATGAATTAGAATGGATACATTCGTGCGAATGTATTAGAATGGATTGTACGAATGAATTAGAATGGATCGTGCGAATGAATTAGAATGGATCGTATGAATGAATTAGAATGGATCGTGCGAATGAATTAGAATGGATCGTGCGAATGAGTTAGAATGGATCGTACGAATGAATTAGAATGGATCGTACGACTGAATTAGAATGGATCGTACGTATGAATTAGAATGGATCGTGCGAATGAATTAGAATGGATCGTGCGAATGATTTAGAATGGATCGTACGAATGAATTAGAATGGATCGTACGAATGAACTAGATTGGATCGTGCGAATGAATTAGAATGGATCGTACGAATGAATTAGAATGGATCGTACGAATGAATTAGAATGGATCGTACGAATGAAATAGAATAGATCGTATGACTGAATTAGAATGGATCGTACGAATGAATGGATCGTACGAATGAATTAGATTGTATCGTACGAATGAATTTGAATGGATCGTGCGAATGAATTAGAATGGATCGTACGAATGAATTAGAATGGATCGTGCGAATGAATTAGAATGGATCGTGCGAATGAATTAGAATGGATCGTGCGAATGAATTAGAATGGATCGTACGAATGAATTAGAATGGATCGTACGAATTAATTAGATTGGATCGTGCGAATGAATTAGAATGGATCATACGAATGAATTAGAATGGATCGTACGAATGAATTAGAATAGATCTTACGAATGAATTAGAATGGATACATTCGTGCGAATAAATTAGAATGGATCGTACGAATGAATTAGAATGGATCATGCGAATGAATTAGAATGGATCATATAAATGAATTAGAATTGATCGTGCGAATGAATTAGAATGGATCGTGCGAATGAATTAGAATGGATCGTACGAATGAATTAGAATGGATTGTACGACTGAATTAGAATGGATCAAACGAATGAATTAGATTGTATCGTACGAATGAATTAGAATGGATCGTACGAATGAATTAGAATGGATCGTGCGAATGAATTAGAATGGATCGTACGAATGAATTAGAATGGATCATACGAATGAATTAGAATAGATCGTGCGAATGAATTAGAATGGATACATTCGTGCGAATGAATTAGAATGGATCGTACGAATGAATTAGAATAGATCGTGCGAATGAATTAGAATGGATACATTCATGCGAATGGATCATACGAATGAATTAGAATAAATACATTCGTGCGAATGAATTAGAATGGATCGTGCGAATGAATTAGAATGGATCGTACGAATGAATTAGATTGGATCGTGCAAATGAATTAGAATGGATCGTACGAATTAATTAGAATGGATCTAGAATGGATACATTCGTTCGAATGAATTAGAATGGATCGTACGAATGAATTAGAATGGATCGTACGAATGAATTAGAATGGATCGCATGAATGAATTAGAATGGATCGTGCGAATGAATTAGAATGGATCGTACGAATGAATTAGAATGGATCATGCGAATGAATTAGAATGGATCGTACGAATGAAATTGAATTGATCGTACGAATAAATTAGAATGGATCATAGGAATGAGTTAGAATGGATCGTGCGAATGAATTAGAATGGATCGTACGAATGAGTTAGGATGGATCGTACGAATGAATTAGAATGGATCGTGCGAATGAATTAGAATAGATCGTACGAATGAATTAGAATGGATGTATGAATGAATTAGAATGGATCGTGCGAATGAATTACAATAGATCGTACGAATGAATTAGAATGGATTGTACGAATGAATTAGAATGGATCGTACGAATGAATTAGATTGTATCGTACGAATGAATTAGAATGGATCGTGCGAATGAATTGGAATGGATCGTACGAATGAATTAGAATGGATCGTATGAATGAATTAGAATGGATCGTACGAATGAATTAGAATAGATCGTACGAATGAATTAGAATGGACATATTCGAGCGAATGAATGAGAATGGATCGTACGAATGAATTAGAATGGATCGTACGAATGAATTAGAATGGATCGTGCGAATGAATTAGAATTGATCGTGCGAATGAAGTAGATTGGATCGTACAAATGAATTAGAATGGATCATATGAATGAATTAGAATGGATACATTCGTGCGAATGAATTAGAATGGATTGTACGAATGGATTAGAATGGATCGTGCGAATGAATTAGAATGGATCGTACGAATGAATTAGAATGGATCGTACGAATGAATTAGATTGGATCGTGCGAATGAATTAGAATGGATCGTACGAATGAATTAGAATCGATCGTACGACTGAATTAGAATAGATCGTACGAATGAATTAGAATGGATACATTCGTGCGAATGAATTAGAATGGATCGTACGAATGAATTAGAATGGATCGTGCGAATAAATTAGAATGGATCATATGAATGAATTAGAATTGATCGTGCAAATGAATTAAAATGGATCGTGCGAATGAATTAGAATGGATCGTACGAATGAATTATAATGGATCGTGCGAATGAATTAGAATGGATCGTACGAATGAATTAGAATGGATCGTACGAATGAATTAGAATGGATCATGCGACTGAATTAGAATGGATCATACGAATGAATTAGATTGTATCGTACGAATGAATTAGAATGGATCGTGCGAATAAATTAGAATGGATAGTACGAATGAATTAGAATGGATCGTACGAATGAATTAGAATGGATCGTACGAATGAATTAGATTGTATCGTACGAAAGAATTAGAATGGATCATGCGAATGAATTAGAATGGATCGTACGAATGAATTAGAATGGATCGTATGAATGAATTAGAATGGATCGTACGAATGAATTAGAATAGATCGTACGAATGAATTAGAATGGATACATTCGTGCGAATGAATTAGAATGGATCATACGAATGAATTAGAATGGATCGTACGAATGAATTAGAATGGATCGTGCGAATGAATTAGAATGGATCGTGCAAATGAAGTAGAATGGATCGTACGAATGAATTAGAATTGATCGTACGAATGAATTAGATTGGATACATTCGTGCGAATGTATTAGAATGGATCGTATGAATGAATTAGAATAGATCGTACGAATGAATTAGAATAGATCGTATGAATGAATTAGAATTGATCGTACGAATGAATTAGAATGGATCGTGCGAATGAATTAGAATGGATCGTGCGAATGAATTAGAATGGATCGTACGAATGATTTAGAATGGATCGTGCGAATGAATTAGAATGGATCGTACGAATGAATTAGAATGGATCGTACGAATGAAATTGAATGGATCGTACGAATGAAATTGAATGGATCGTACGAATGAATTAGAATAGATCGTACGAATAAATTAGAATGGATACATTCGTGCGAATGAATTAGAATGGATCGTACGAATGAATTAGAATGGATCGTGCGAATGAATTAGAATGGATCGTACGAATTCATTCTAATTCAGAATGGATCGTGCGAATGAATTAGATTGGATCATACGAACGGATTGTACGAATGAAGTAGAATGGATTGTACGACTGAATTAGAATAGATCATACGAATGAATTAGATGGTATCGTACGAATGAATTAGAATGGATCGTGCGAATGAATTAGAATGGATCGTACGAATGAATTAGAATGGATCGTGCGAATGAATTAGAATGGATCGTGCGAATGAATTAGAATGGATCGTACGAATGAATTAGATTGGATTGTGCGAATGAATTAGAATGGATCGTATGAATGAATTAGAATGGATCGTATTAATGAATTAGAATGGATCATGCGAATGAATTAGAATAGATCGTACGAATGAATTAGAATGGATACATTCGTGCGAATGAATTAGAATGGATCGTACGAATGAATTAGAATGGATTGTACGACTGAATTAGAATGGATCATACGAATGAATTAGATTGGATCATGCGAATGAATTAGAATGGATCGTACGAATGAATTAGAATGAATACATTCTTACGACTGAATTTGTATGGATCGTACGAATGAATTAGAATGGATCGTACGAATGAATTAGAATGGATCGTACGAATGAATTAGATTGTATCGTACGAATGAATTAGAATGGATCGTGCGAATGAATTAGAATGGATCGTACGAATGAATTAGAATGGATCGTATGAATGAATTAGAATGGATCGTACGAATGAATTAGAATAGATCGTACGAATGAATGAGATTGGATACATTCATGCGAATGAATTAGAATGGATCGTACGAATGAATTAGAATGGATCGTGTGAATGAATTAGATTGGATCGTGCGAATGAATTAGAATTGATCGTAAGAATGAATTAGAATGGATCGTACGAATGAATTAGAACAGATCGTACGAATGAATTAGAATGGATCGTACGAATGAATTAGAATGGATCATATGAATGAACTAGAATGGATCGTTTGAATGAATTAGAATGGATCGTACGAATGAATTAGAATGGATACATACGAATGAATTAGAATGGATCGTGCGAATGAATTAGAATAGATCGTACGAATAAATTAGAATGGATGTATGATTGAATTAGAATGGATCGTGCGAATGAATTACAATAGATCGTACAAATGAATTAGAATGGATCGTACGAATGAATTAGAATGGATCGTGCGAATGAATTAGAATGGATCGTACGAATGAATTAGAATGGATCGTACGAATGAATTAGATTGGATCATACGAATGAATTAGAATGGATCGTACGACTGAATTAGAATAGATCGTACGAATGAATTAGAATGGATACATTCGTTCGAATGAATTAGAATGGATCGTACGAATGAATTAGAATGGTTCATGCGAATGAATTAGAATGGATCATATGAATGAATTAGAATTGATCGTGCGAATGAATTAGAATGGATCATATGAATGAATTAGAATTGATCGTGCGAATGAATTAGAATGGATCGTGCGAATGAATTAGAATGGATCGTACGAATGAATTAGAATGGATTGTACGAATGAATTAGAATGGATCGTGCGAATGAATTACAATAGATCGTACGAATGAATTAGAATGGATCGTACGAATGAATTCGAATAGATCGTATGACTGAATTAGAATGGATCGTACGAATGAATGGATCGTACGAATGAATGGATCGTACGAATGAATTAGATTGTATCGTACGAATGAATTAGAATGGATCGTGCGAATGAATTAGAATGGATCGTACGAATGAATTAGATTGGATCGTGTGAATGAATTAGAATAGATCGTGCGAATGAATTAGAATGGATCGTACGAATGAATAAGAATGGATCGTACGAATGAATTAGATTGGATCGTGCGAATGAATTAGAATGGATCATACGAATGAATTAGAATGGATCATACGATTGAATTAGAATAGATCGTGTGAATGAATTAGAATGAATATTTTCGTGCGAATGAATTAGAATGGATCGTACGAATAAATTAGAATGGATCGTACGATCCATTCTAGTTCATTCGTACGATCCATTCTAATTCATTCGTACGATACAATCTAATTCATTCGTACGATCCATTCTAATTCATTCGCACGATCCATTCTAATTCATTCGCACGATCAATTCTAATTCATTCATATGATCCATTCTAATTCATTTGCACGATCCATTCTAATTCATTCGTACGATCCATTCTAATTCATTCGCACGAATGTATCCATTCTAATTCATTCGTACGATCTATTCTAATTCATTCGTACGATCCATTCTAAGTCATTCGTACGATCCATTCTATTTCATTCGTACGATCCATTCTAGTTCATTCGTACGATCCATTCTAATTCATTCGCACGATCCATTCAAATTCATTTGTTTGATCCATTCTATTTCATTCGTACGATTCATTCTTACTCATTCGTGCGATACATTCTAATTCATTCGCACGAATGTATCCATTCTAATTCATTCGTACGATCCATTCTAATTCATTCGCACGAATGAATTAGAATGGATCGTAGGAATGAATTAAAATAAATCGTACGAATGAATTAGATTGAATCGTGCGAATGAATTAGAATGGATCATACGAATGAATTAGATTGTATCGTGCGAATGAATTAGAATGCATCATACGAATGAATTAGATTGTATCGTACGAATGAATTAGAATGGATCGTACGAATGAATTAGAATGGATCATACGAATGAATTAGAATGGATCGTATGAATGAATTAGAATACATCGTACGAATGAATTAGAATGGATACATTCATGCGAATGAATAAGAATGGATCGTACAAATGAATTAGAATGGATCGTACGAATGAATTAGAATAGAATGGATCTTACGAATGAATTAGAATAGATCGTACGAATGAATTGGAATGGATCCATTCATTCGTACGATTTATTCTAATTCATTCGCACGATTCATTCTAATTCATTCGTACGATCCATTCTAATTCATTCGCACGATCCATTCTAATTCATTCGTATGATCCATTCTAATTCATTCGCACGATCCATTCTAATTCATTCGTACGATACAATGTAATTCATTCGTACGATCCTTTCTAATTCATTCGCACGATCCATTCTAATTCATTCGTACGATCCATTCTAATTCATTCGTACGATCCATTCTAATTCATTCATACGATATAATCTAATTCATTCGTACGATCCATTCTAATTCATTCACACGAATGTATCCATTCTAATTCATTCATACGATCCATTCTAATTCATCCACACGATCCATTCTAATTCATTTGTATGATCCATTCTTACTCATTCGTACGATTCATTCTAATTCATTCGCACGAATGTATCCATTCTAATTCATTCGCACGATCCATTCTAATTCATTCGCACAATCCATTGTAATTCATTCATACGATCCATTCTAATTCATTCATACAATCCATTCTAATTCTTTCGCACGAATGTATCCATTCTAATTCATTCGTACGATCTATTCTAATTCATTCGCACGATCCATTCTAATTCATTCGTACGATCCATTCTAATTCATTCGCACGAATGTATCCATTCTAATTCATTCGTACGATCTATTCTAATTCATTCGTACGATCCATTCTAATTTATTCATACGATCCATTCTAATTCATTCGTACGATCCATTCTAATTCATTCGCACGATCCATTCTAATTCATTCGTACGATCCATTCTAATTCATTCTAATTCATTCGTACGATCCATTCTAATTCATTCGCACGAATGTATCCATTCTAATTCATTCGTACGATCTATTCTAATTCAATCGTACGATCGATTCTAATTCATTTGTACGATCCATTCTAATTCATTCGCACGATCCAATCTAATTCATTCGTACGATCTATTCTAATTCATTCGTACGATCCATTCTAATTCATTCGCACGATCAGTTCTAATTCATTCATACAATCCATTCTAATTCATTCGCACGAATGTATCCATTCTAATTCATTCGCACGATTCAATCTAATTCATTTGTACGATCAATTCTAATTCAATCATGCGGTCCATTCTAATTCATTTGCATGATCCATTCTAATTCATTCGTACGATCCATTCTAATTCATTTATACGATCCATTCTAATTCATTCATACGATCCATTCTAGTTCATTCGTACGATCCATTCTAATTCATTCGTACGATCCATTCTAATTCATTCGTACGAATGTATCCATTCTAATTCATTCGTACGATCCATTCTAATTCATTCGCACGATCCATTCTAATTCATTCGTACGATCCATTCTAATTCATTCGCACGAATGTATCCAGTCTAATTCATTCATACGATCTATTCTAATTCATTCGCACAATCCATTCTAATTCATTCATACGATCCATTCTAATTCATTCTTACGATCCATTCTAATTCATTCGTACGATACAATCTAATTCATTCGCACAATCTGTTCTAATTCATTCGTACGATCCATTCTAATTCATTAACACGATCCATTCTAATTCATTCGTAAGATCCATTCTAATTCATTCGTACGATCCATTCGTACGATCCATTCTAATTCATTTGCACGATCCATTCTAATTCATTCTAATTCATTCGTACGATACAATCTAATTCATTCGTATGATCCATTCTAATTCAGTCGTACAATCCATTATAATTCATTCGTACGATCCATTCTAATTCATTCGTACGAACCATCCAAATTCATTCGTACGATACAATCTAATTCATTCGTATGATCCATTCTAATCAGTCGTACAATCCATTCTAATTCATTCGTACGATCCATTCTAATTCATTCGCACGATCCATTCTAATTCATTCGCACGATCAATTCTAATTCATTCATATGATCCATTCTAATTCATTCGCATGATCCATTCTAATTCATTCGTACGATCCATTCTAATCCATTCATATCGTACAATGGATTGTACGAACGAATGAATTAGAATGGATACATTCGTGCGAATGAATTAGAATGGATCGAACGAATGAATTAGAATGGATCATGCGAATGAATTAGAATGGATCATATGAATGAATTAGAATTGATCGTGCGAATGAATTAGAATGGATCGTGCGAATGAATTAGAATGGATCGTACGAATGAATTAGAATGGATTGTATGACTGAATTAGAATGGATCATACGAATGAATTAGATTGTATCGTACGAATGAATTAGAATGGATCGTACGAATAAATTAGAATGGATCGTACGAATGAATTAGAATAGATTATACGAATGAATTAGAATGGATACATTCGTGCGAATGAATTAGAATGGATCGTACGAATGAATTAGAATGGATCGTGCGAATGAATTAGAATGGATCGTGCGAATGAATTAGAATCGATCGTACGAATGAATTAGATTGGATTGTGCGAATGAATTAGAATGGATCGTATGAATGAATTAGAATGGATCGTATTAATGAATTAGAATGGATCATGCGAATGAATTAGAATAGATCGTACGAATGAATTAGAATGGATACATTCGTGCGAATGAATTAGAATGGATCGTACGAATTAATTAAAATGGATTGTACGACTGAATTAGAATGGATCATACGAATGAATTAGATTGGATCATGCGAATGAATTAGAATGGATCGTACGAATGAATTAGAATGAATACATTCTTACGAATGAATTTGTATTGTTCGTACGAATGAATTAGAATGGATCGTACGCATGAATTAGAATGGATCGTACGAATGAATTAGAATGGATCGTACGAATGAATTAGAATGGATTGTACGACTAAATTAGAATGGATCATACGAATGAATTAGATTGTATCGTACGAATGAATTAGAATGGATCGTGCGAATGAATTAGAATGGATAGTACGAATGAAATAGAATGGATCATACGAATGAATTACAATCCATTCTAATTCATTCTAATTCATTCGCACGATCCATTCTAATTCATTCGCACAATCAATTCTAATTCATTCATATGATCCATTCTAATTCAATGTATCCATTCTAATTCATTCGTACGATCCATTCTAATTCATTCGTACGATCCATTCTAATTCATTCCTACGATACAATCTAATTCATACGTATGATCCATTCTAATTCAGTCGTACAATCCTTTCTAATTCATTCATACGAACCATTCTAATGGATCGTACGAATGAATTAGAATGGATACATTCGTGCGAATGAATTAGAATAGATCGTATGAATGAATTAGAATAGAATGGATCGTGCGACTGAATTAGAATGGATCTATTCTAATTCATTCGTACGATCCATTCTAATTCATTCGTACGATCAATTCTAATTCATTCGCATGATCCATTCTAATTCATTCGTATGATCCATTCTAATTCATTCGCATGATCCAATCTAATTCATTCGCACGATCCATTCTAATTCATTCGCACGATCCATTCTAATTCATTCGTACAATCCATTCTAATTCATTCGCACGAATGTATCCATTCTAATTCATTCGTACGATCTATTCTAATTCATTCGCACGATCCATTCTAATTCATTCATATGATCCATTCTAATTCATTAGTATGATCTATTCTAATTCATTCGTACGATCTTATTCGTACGAATGAATTAGAATGGATCGTACGATACAATCTAATTCATTCGTATGATCCATTCTAATTCAGTCGTACAATCCATTCTAATTCATTCATACGAACCATACAAATTCATTCATAAGAATGTATTCATTCTAATTCATTCGTACGATCCATTCTAATTCATTCGCATGATCCATTCTAATTCATTCGTACGATCCATTCTAATTCAGTCGTACAATCCATTCTAATTCATTCGTACGATCCATTCTAATTCATTCGTATGATCCATTCTAATTCATTCGTACGATCCAGTCTAATTCATTCGCACGATCCATTTTAATTCATTCATACGATCCATTCTAATTCATTCGCACAATCCATTCTAATTCATTCGTACGATCGATTCTAATTCATTCGCACAAATGTATCCATTCTAATTCATTCGTACGATCTATTCTAATTCATTCGTACGATCCATTCTAATTCATTCGCATTATCCATTCTAATTCATTCGTACGATACAATCTAATTCATACGTATGATCCATTCTAATTCAGTCGTACAATCCTTTCTAATTCATTCATACGAACCATTCTAATGGATCGTACGAATGAATTAGAATGGATACATTCGTGCGAATAAATTAGAATAGATCGTATGAATGAATTAGAATAGATACCTTCGTGCGATCCATTCTAATTCATTCGTACGATCTATTCTAATTCAGTCGTACGATCGATTCTAATTCATTTGTACGATACAATCTAATTCATTCGAACGATCCATTCTAATTCATTTGTGTGATCCATTCTAATTCATTCTAATGGATCGTGGTAATGAATTAGATTGTATCGTACGAATGAATTAGAATCGATCGTACGACTGAATTAGAATAGATCGTACGAATGAATTAGAATGGATACATTCGTGCGAATGAATTAGAATGGATCATACGAATGAATTAGAATGGATCGTGCGAATGAATTAGAATGGATCCTGCGAATGAATTAGAATAGATCGAACGAATGAATTAGAATGGATACATTCGTGCGAATGAATTAGAATGGATTGTACGAATGAATTAGAATGGATCATGCGAATGAATTAGAATGGATCGTACGAACGAATTAGAATGGATCATGCGAATAAATTAGAATGGATCGTACGAATGAATTAGAATGGATCGTATGAATGAATTAGAATGGATCTTGCGAATGAATTAGAATAGATCGAACGAATGAATTAGAATGGATACATTCGTGCGAATGAATTAGAATGGATTGTACGAATGAATTAGAATGGATCGTGCGAATGAATTAGAATGGATCGTACGAATGAATTAGAATGGATCGTGTGAATGAATTAGAATGGATCGCACGAATGAATTAGAATGGATCGTATGAATGAATTAGAATGGATCGTACAAATGAATTAGAATAGATCGTACGAATGAATTAGAATGGATGCATTCGTGCGAATGAATTAGAATGGATCGTATGAATGAATTAGAATGGTTCATGTGAATGAATTAGATTGGATCGTACGAATGAGTAAGAATGGATCGTACGAATGAATTAGAATGGATCGTACGAATGAATTAGAATGGATCGTACGAATGAGTAAGAATGGATCGTACGAATGAAATAAAATGGATCGTACGAATGAAATAGAATTGATCGTACGAATGAATTTGAATGGATCGTGCGAATGAATTAGAATGGATCGTACGAATGAACTACAATGGATCGTACGAATGAAGTAGAATGGATACATTCATGCGAATGAATTAGAATGGATCGTATGAATGAATTAGAATGGATCGTATGAATGAAGTAGAATGGATCATGTGAATGAATTAGAATAGATCTTACGAATGAATTAGAATGGATACATTCGTGCGAATGAATTAGAATGGATCGTATGAATGAATTAGAATGGATCGTGCGAATGAATTAGAATGGATCGTACAAATGAATTAGAATGGATATATTCGTGCGAATGAATTAGAATGGATCGTACAAATGAGTAAGAATAGATCGTACGAATGAAATAGAATGGATTGTACGAATGAATTTGAATGGATCGTACGAATGAATTAGAATGGATCGTACGAATGAACTAGAATGGATCGTACGAATGAAATAGAATGGATCGTGCGAATGAATTAGATTGGATCGTGCGAATAAATTAGAATGGATAGTACGAATGAATTAGAATGGATACATTCATGCGAATGAATTAGAATTGATCGTACGAATGAATTAGAATGGATCGTACGAATGAATTAGAATGGATCGTATGAATGAATTAGAATGGATCGTGCGAATGAATTAGAATAGATCGTACGAATGAATTAGAATGGATACATTCGTACGAATGAATTAGAATTGATCGTGCGAATGAATTAGAATGGATCGTACGAATGAATTAGAATGGATCGTATTAATGAATTAGAATGGATCATGCGAATGAATTAGAATAGATCGTACGAATGAATTAGAATGGATACATTCGTGCGAATGAATTAGAATGGATACATTCGTACTGATTCATTCGTATGAATTAGAATTAATTAGAATAGATCATTCGAATACATTCTAATTAATTCGCACGAATTTGTATCGTACGAATGAATTAGAATGGATCGTACGAATGAATTAGAATCGATCGTACGAATGAATTAGAATGGATGTATGAATGAATTAGAATGGATCGTGCGAATGAATTACAATAGATCGTACGAGTGAATTAGAATGGATCGTACGAATGAATTAGATTGTATCGTACGAATGAATTAGAATGGATCGTACGAATGAATTAGATTGGATCGTGCGAATGAATTAGAATGGATCGTACGAATGAATTAGAATCGATCGTACGACTGAATTAGGATAGATCGTACGAATGAATTAGAATGGATACATTCGTGCGAATGAATTAGAATGGATCGTACGAATGAATTAGAATGGATCGTGCGAATGAATTAGAATGGATCATATGAATGAATTAGAATAGATCGTGCGAATGAATTAGAATGGATCGTGCGAATAAATTACGAATAAACTAGAATGGATCTTATGAATGTATCCATTCTAATTCGTGCGAATGAATTAGAATGGATCGTACGAATAAATTAGAATGGATCGTGCGAATGAATTAGAATGGATCGTACGAATGAATTAGAATGGATCGTGCGAATGAATTAGAATGGATCGTACGAATGAATTAGAATGGATCGTAGGAATGAATTAGAATGGATCGTACGAATGAATTAGATTGTATCGTACGAATGAATTAGAATGGATCGTGCGAATGATTTAGAATGGATCGTACGAATGAATTAGAATGGATCGTATGAATGAATTAGAATGGATCGTACGAATGAATTAGAATGGATCGTACGAATGAATTAGATTGGATCGTGCGAATGAATTAGAATGGATCGTACGAATAAATTAGAATGGATCGTGCGAATGAATTAGAATGGATCATGCGAATAAATTAGAATGGATCGTGCGAATGAATTAGATTGTATCGTACAAATGAATTAGAATGGATCGTACGAATGAATTAGAATGGATCGTGCGAATGAATTAGAATAGATCGTACGAATGAATTAAAATGGATACATTCGTGCGAATAGATCCATTCATTTGCACGATCCATTCTAATTCATTCGTACGATCCATTCTAATTCCTTTGTACGATCCATTCTAATTCATTCATACGATCCATTCTAATTCATTCGTACGATCCATTCTAATTCATTCGCACGATCCATTCTAATTCATTCGTACGATACAATCTAATTCATTCGTACGATCCATTCTAATTCATTCCTACGATCCATTTTAATTCATTCATACGATCCATTCTAATTCATTCGCACGATCCATTCTAAATCATTCGTACGATCCATTCTAATTCATTCGCACGATCCATTCTAATTTATTCGTACGATCCATTCTAATTCATTCGCACGAATTAGAATGGATACATTCATAAGATCCATTCTAGTTTATTCGTACGATTCATTCGTACAATCCATTCTAATACATTCTAATTCATTCGTGCGAATGAATTACAATGGATCGCAAGATCCATTCTAATTCATTCATACGATCCATTCTAATTCATTCGTACGATCCATTCTAATTCATTCGCACGATCCATTCTAATTCGTTCGTACGATCCATTCTAATTCATTCGTACGATCCATTCTAATTAATTCGTGCGATCCATTCTAATTTATTCGTACGATCCATTCTAATTCATTCGTACGAACCATGCTAATTCATTCGTACGATCTATTCTAATCATTCGTACGATCCATTTTATTTCATTCGTACGATCCATTCTAATTCAGTCGTACAATCCTTTCTAATTCATTCGTACGATCCATTCTAATTCATTTGTACGATCTATTCTAATTCATTCGCACGATCCATTCTAATTCATTCATAAGATCCATTCTAATTCATTCGTACGATCCATTCTAATTCATTCGCATGATCCATTCTAATTCATTCGTATGATCCATTCTAATTCATTCGTACGATCCATTCTAATTCATTCGCATGATCCATTCTAATTCACTCGTACGATCCATTCTAATTCATTCGCACGAATGTATCCATTCTAATTCATTCGTACGATCTATTCTAATTCATTCGCATGATCCATTCTAATTCATTCATACGATCCATTCTAATTCATTCATACGATCCATTCTAATTCATTCGTACGATCCATTCAAATTCATTCGCAAGATCCATTCTAATTCATTCGTACGATCCATTCTAGTTCATTCGCACGATCCATTCTAATTCATTCATACGATCCATTCTAATTCATTCGTACGATCCATTCTAATTCATTCGCACGATCCATTCTAATTCATTCGTACGATACAATCTAATTCATTCGTACGATCCATTCTAATTCATTCGTACGATCCATTCTAATTCATTCGTACTATCCAATCTAATTCATTCGCACGATCCATTCTAATTCAGTCGTACAATCCATTCTAATTCATTCGTACGATCCAATCTAATTCATTTGCACGAATGTATCCATTCTACTTCATTCGTACGATCCATTCTAGTTCATTCGCACGATCCATTGTAATTCATTCGTATGATCCATTCTAATTCAGTCGTATAATCCATTCTTATTCATTCGTACGATCCATTCTAATTCATTTGTACGATCTATTGTAATTCATTCGTACGATCTATTCTAATTCATTCGTACGATACAATCTAATTCATTCGAACGATCCATTCTAATTCATTCATTCATTACAATGGATCGTACGAATGAAGTAGAATGGATACATTTGTGCGAATGAATTAGAATGGATCGTACGAATGAATTAGAATGGATTGTACGACTGAATTATAATGGATCGTACGAATGAATTAGAATGGATCATGCGAATGAATTAGAATGGATCGTACAAATGAATTAGAATGGATCGTACGAATGAATTAGAATGGATACATTCGTGCGAATGAATTAGAATGGATCGTATGAATGAATTAGAGTGGATCGTATGAATGAATTAGAATGGATCGTGTGAATGAATTAGAATAGATCTTACGAATGAATTAGAATGGATACATTCGTGCGAATGAATTAGAATGGATCGTACGAATGAATTAGAATGGATCGTACGAATGAGTAAGAATGGATCGTACGAATGAAATAGAATGGATTGTACGAATGAATTTGAATGGATCGTACGAATGAACTAGAATGGATCGTACGAATGAAATAGAATGGATCGTGTGAATGAATTAGATTGGATCGTGCGAATAAATTAGAATGGATAGTATGAATGAATTAGAATGGATACAATCATGTGAATGAATTAGAATTGATCGTACGAATGAATTAGAATGGATCGTACAAATGAATTAGAATGGATCGTATGAATGAATTAGAATGGATCGTGCGAATGAATTAGAATAGATCGTACGAATGAATTAGAATGGATACATTCTTGCGAATGAATTAGAATGGATCGTGCGAATGAATTAGAATGAATACATTCTTACGAATGAATTTGTATGGTTTGTATAAATGAATTAGAATGGATTGTACGACTGAATTAGAATGGATCAAACGAATGAATTAGATTGTATCGTACGAATGAATTAGAATGGATCGTGCGAATGAATTAGAATGGTTCGTACGAATGAATTAGAATCGATTGTATGAATGAATTAGAATGGATCGTGCGAAAGAATTAGAACAGATCGTAGGAATGAATTAGAATGGATACATTTGTGCGAATGAATTAGAATGGATCGTACGAATAAATTAGAATGGATCGTGCGAATGAATTAGAATGGATCGTACTAATGAATTAGAATGAATATATTCGTGCGATTGAATTAGAATGGATCGTACGAATGAATTAGATTGTATCGTACGAATGAATTAGAATGGATCGTGCGAATGAATTAGAATGGATCGTACGAATGAATTAGAATGGATCGTGCGAATGAATTAGAATAGATCGTACGAATGAATTAGAATGGATATATTAGTGTGAATGAATTAGAATGGATCATACGAATGGATTAGATGGATCGTACGAATGAATTAGAATGGGTCGTATGAATGAATTAGAATGGATCGTACGAATGAATTAGATTGGATCATGCGAATAAATTAGAATGGATCATACGAAGGAATTAGAATGGATACATTCGTGCGAATGAAATAGAATGGATGGTATGAATGAATTAGAATGGATCGTGCGAATGAATTAGAATGGATCGTACGAATGAATTAGAATGGATCGTACGAATGAATTAAATGGATCGTACGAATGAATTAGATTGGATACATTCTAATTCATTCGTACGATCCATTCTTATTCATTCGCACAATCTATTCTAATTCATTCGTACGATCCATTCTAATTCATTAACACGATCCATTCTAATTCATTCGTAAGATCCATTCTAATTCATTTGTACGATCCATTTTAATTCATTCGCACGATCCAATCAAATTCATTCGTACGATCCATTCTAATTTATTCGTACGATCCATTCTAATTCATTCGCACGATCCATTCTAATTCATTCGCACGATCCATTCTAATTCATTCGCACGATCCATTCTAATTCATTCATACGATCCATTCTAATTCATTCGTATGATCCATTCTAATTCATTCGCACAATCCATTCTAATTCATTCGTACGATACAATCTAATTCATTCGTACGATCCATTCTAATTCATTCGTACGCACGAATGTATCCATTCTAATTCATTCGTACGATCTATTCTAATTCAGTTGTACGATCGATTCTAATTCATTCGTACGATCCATTCTAATTCATTCGCACGATCCAATCTAATTCATTCATACGATCCATTCTAATTCATTCGTACGATCCATTCTAATTCATTCGCACGATCCATTCTAATTCATTCGTACAATCCATTCTAATTCATTCGCACGAATGTATCCATTCTAATTCATTCATATGATCCATTCTAATTCATTCGTACGATCCATTCTAATTCATTCGTACTATCCATTCTAATTCATTCGCACGATCCATTCTAATTCATTCGTACGATCCATTCTAATTCAGTAGTACAATCCTTTCTAATTCATTCATACGAACCATTCTAATGGATCGTACGAATGAACTAGAATGGATACATTCGTGCGAATGAATTAGAATAGATCTTATGAATGAATTAGAATAGATACCTTCGTGCGATCCATTCTAATTCATTCGCACGATTCATTCGTACGATCCATTCTAATTCATTTGTGCGAATGAGTTAGAATGGATTGTACAAATTCATATGATCGTACGCATGAATTAGAATGGATCGTACGAATGAATTAGAATGGATCTAATTAGAATGGATCGTGCGAATGAATTGTACAATCTAATTCATTCGTACGATCCATTCTAATTCATTCGCACGATCCATTCTAATTCATTCGTACGATCCATTCTAATTCATTCGCACAAATGTATCCATTCTAATTCATTAGTACGATCTGTTCTAATTCTTTCGCACGATCCATTCTAATTCATTCATACGATCGATTCTAATTCATTCGTACGAACCATTCTAATTCATTCGCACGATCCATTCTAATTCATTCGTACGATACAATCTAATTCATTCGTATGATCCATTCTAATTCAGTCGTACAATCCATTCTAATTCATTCATACAAACCATACAAATTCATTCATAAGAATGTATTCATTCTAATTCATTCGCATGATCCATTCTATTTCATTCGCAAGAATGTATCCATTCTAATTCATTCGTACGATCTATTCTAATTCATTCGCACGATCCATTCTAATTCATTCATATGATCCATTCTAATTCATTCGTACGATCCATTCTAATACATTTGTACGATCAATTCTAATTCATTCGCATGAATGTATCCATTCTAATTCATTCGTACTATCCATTCTAATTTATTCGCACCATCCAATCTAATTCATTCGCACGATCCATTTTATTTCATTCGTACGATCCATTCTAGTTCATTCGTACGATCCATTCTAATTCATTCGCACGATCCATTCAAATTCATTCGTACAATCCATTCTATTTCATTCGTACGATCCATTCTTACTCATTCGTACAATCCATTCTAATTCATTCGCACGAATATATCCATTCTAATTCATTCGTACGATCCATTCTAATTCATTCGCACGATCCATTCTAATTCATTCGTACGATCCATTCTAATTCATTCGCACGAATGTATCCTTTCTAATTCATTCGTAAGATCTATTCTAATTCATTCACACGATCCATTCTAATTAATTCATACGATCCATTCTAATTCATTCATACGATCCATTCTAATTCATTCGCACGAATGTATCCATTCTAATTCATCCGTACGATCCATTCTAATTCATTTGTACGATCCATTCTAATTCATTCGCATGATCCATTCTAATTCATTCGTACGATCCATTATAATTCAGTCGTACAATCCATTCTAATTCATTCGTACGATCCATTCTAATTCATTCGCACAAATGTATCCATTCTACTTTATTCGTACGATCCATTGTAGTTCATTCGTACGATCCATTCTAATTCATTCGCACGATCCATTCTAATTCATTCGTACGATCCATTCTAATTCATTCGCACGAATGTATCCATTCTAATTCATTCGTACGATCTATTCTAATTCATTCGTACGATCCATTCTAATTCATTCATACGATCCATTCTAATTCATTCGTACGATCCATTCTAATTCATTCGCACGATCCATTCTAATTCATTCGTACGATACAATCTAATTCATTCGTACGATCCATTCTAATTCATTCGTACGATCCATTCTAATTCATTCATATGATCCATTCTAATTCATTCGTATGATCCATTCTAATTCATTCGCACGATCCATTCTAATTCATTCGTACGATACAATCTAATTCATTCGTATGATCCATTCTAATTCAATCGTACAATCCATTCTAATTCATTCGTACGATCCTTTCTAATTCATTCGCACGATCCATTCTAATTCATTCGCACGATCAATTCTAATTCATTCATACGATCCATTCTAATTCATTCGCACGATCCATTCTAATTCATTCGTACGATCCATTCTAATTCATTCGCACGAATGTATCCATTCTAATTCATTCGTACGATCTATTCTAATTCAGTCGTACGATTGATTCTAAGTCATTCGTACGATACAATCTAATTCATTCGCACGATCTAATTCATTCGTATGAATGAATTAGAATGGATTGTACGACTGAATTAGAATGGATCATACAAATGAATTAGATTGTATCGTACGAATGAATTAGAATGGATCGTGCGAATGAATTAGAATGGATAGTACGAATGAATTAGAATGGATCGTACGAATGAATTAGAATGGATCGTACGAATGAATTAGATTGTATCGTACGAATGAATTAGAATGGATCGTACGAATGAATTAGAATGGATCGTACGAATGAATTAGAATGGATCGTGCGAATGAATTAGAATGGATCGTGCGAATGAATTAGAATGGATCGTACGAATGAATTAGAATGGATTGTACGAATAAATTAGAATGGATCGTACGAATAAATTTGATTGGATCGTGCGAATGAATTAGAATGGATCGTACGAATGAATTAGAATGGATCTTACGAATGAATTAGAATGGATTGTGTTAATGAATTAGAATGGATCGTATGAATGAATTAGAATAGATTGTGCGAATGAATTAGATTGTATCGTACGAATGAATTAGAATGGATCGTAAGAATGAATTAGAATGGATCGTATGAATGAATTAGAATGGATTGTGCGAATGAATTAGAATAGATCGTATGAATGAATTAGACTGGATACATTCGTGCGAATGAATTAGAATGGATTGTGCGAATGAATTAGAATGGATCGTACGAATGAAGTAGAATGGATACATTCGTGCAAATGAATTTGATTGGATCGTACGAATGAATTAGAATGGATTGTACGACTGAATTAGAATGGATCGTATGAATGAATTAGAATGGATCATGCGAATGAATTAGAATGGATCGTATGAATGAATTAGAATGAATACATTCTTACGAATGAATTTGTATGGTTCGTATGAATGAATTAGAATGGATTGTATGACTGAATTAGAATGGATCATACGAATGAATTAGATTGTATCGTACGAATGAATTAGAATGGATCGTGCGAATGAATTAGAATGGATCATATGAATGAATTAGAATGGATCGTATGAATGAAATAGAATGGATCGTGGGAATGAATTAGAATAGATCGTACGAATGAATTAGACTGGTACATTCGTGCGAATGAATTAGAATGAATCGTACGAATGAATTAGAATGGATCGTGCGAATGAATTAGAATGGATCGTACGAATGAATTAGAATGGATACATTTGTGCGAATGAATTAGAATGGATCGTACGAATGAGTAAGAATGGATCGTACGAATGAAATAGAATGGATCGTACGAATGAATTTGAATGGATCGTGCAAATGAATTAGAATGGATCGTACGAATCAATTAGAATGGATCGTACGAATGAATTAGAATGGATCGTACGAATGAATTAGAATGGATTGTGCGAATGAATTAGAATGGATCGTAATACATTCTTACGAATGAATTTGTATGGTTCGTATGAATGAATTAGAATGGATTGTACGACTGAATTAGAATGGATCATACGAATGAATTAGATTGTATCGTACGAATGAATTAGAATGGATCGTGCGAATGAATTAGAATGGATCATATGAATGAATTAGAATGGATCGTATGAATGAAATAGAATGGATCGTGCGAATGAATTAGAATAGATCGTACGAATGAATTAGAATGGATACATTCGTGCGAATGAATTAGAATGAATCGTACGAATGAATTAGAATGGATCGTGCGAATGAATTAGAATGGATCGTACGAATGAATTAGAATGGATACATTTGTGCGAATGAATTAGAATGGATCGTACGAATGAGTAAGAATGGATCGTACGAATGAAATAGATTGGCTCGTATTAATGAATTTGAATGGATCGTGCGAATGAATTAGAATGGATCGTACGAATGAATTAGAATGGATCGTACGAATGAATTAGAATGGATCGTACGAATGAATTAGAATGGATCGTGCGAATGAATTAGAATGGATCGTATGAATGAATTAGAATGGATCGTGCGAATGAATTAGAATAGATCGTACGAATGAATTAGAATGGATACATTCGTGCGAATGAATTAGAATGGATCGTACGAATGAATTAGAATGGATACATTCGTGCGAATGAATTACAATGGATCGTGCGAATGTATCCATTCTACTTCATTCGTACGATCCATTCTAGTTCATTCGTACGATCCATTCTAATTCATTCGTACGATACAATCTAATTCATTCGCCTGATCCATTCTAATTCATTCGCACGATCCATTCTAATTCATTCGCACGATCCATTCTAATTCATTCGTACGATCCATTCTAATTCATTCGCACGATCCATTCTAATTCATTCGTACGATACAATCTAATTCATTCACACGATCCATTCTAATTCATTCGTACGATCCATTCTAATTCATTCGCACGAATGTATCCATTCTAATTCATTCGTAAGATCTATTCTAATTCATTCGTACGATCCATTCTAATTCATTCGTACGATCCATTCTAATTCATTCGCACGATCCAATCTAATTCATTCGTACGATCCATTCTAATTCATTCGTACGATCCATTCTAATTCATTCGCACGATCCATTCTAATTCATTCGCACGATCCATTCTAATTAATTTGCACGATCCATTCTAATTCATTCGTACGATCCATTCTAATTCATTTGCACGATCCATTCTAATTCATTCGTATGATCCATTCTAATTCATTCGCACGAATGTATCCATTCTAATTCATTCGCACGAATGTATCCATTCTAATTCATTCGTACGATCTATTCTAATTCAGTCGTACAATCCATTCTAATTCATTCGTACGATCCATTCTAATTCATTCGTACGATCCATTCTAATTCATTCGCACGATCCATTCTAATTCATTCATACGATCCATTCTAATTCTTTCGCACAATCCATTCTAATTCATTCGTACGATCGATTCTAATTCATTCGCACAAATGTATCCATTCTAATTCATTCGTACGATCTATTCTAATTCATTCGTACGATCCATTCTAGTTCATTCGTACGATCATTCTAATTCATTTGTACGATCCATTCTAATTCATTCGCACGAATGTATCCATTCTACTTCATTCGTACGATCCATTCTAGTTCATTCATACGATCCATTCTAATTCATTCGCACGATCCATTCAAATTCATTCGTACGATCCATTCTATTTCATTCGTACGATCCATTCTTACTCATTCGTACGATCCATTCTAATTCATTCGCACGAATGTATCCATTCTAATTCATTCGTACGATCCATTCTAATTCATTCGTACGATACAATCTAATTCATTCGTATGATCTATTCTAATTCATTCGCACGATCCATTCTAATTCATTCGCACGATCCATTCTTACTCATTCGCACGATCTAATTCTAATTAGAATGGATACATTGAATTAGAATGGATCATATGAATGAATTAGAATTTATCGTGCGAATGAATTAGAATGGATCATACGAATGAATTAGAATGGATCGTATTAATGAACTAGAATGGATCGTACGAATGAATTAGAATAGATCGTACGAATGAATTAGAATGGATACATTCGTGCGAATGAATTAGAATGGATCGTACAAATGAATTAGAATGGATCGTACGAATGAAGTAGAATGGGTACATTCGTGCGGATGAATTAGAATGGATCGTACGAATGAATTAGAATGGATACATTCGTGTGAATGAATTAGAATGGATCGTACGAATGAGTAAGAAAGGATCGTACGAATGAAATAGAATGGATTGTACGAATGAATTTGAATGAATTAGAATGAATTAGAATGGATCGTGCGAATGAATTAGAATGGATCGTATGAATGAATTAGAATGGATCGTGCGAATGAATTAGAATGGAACATACGAATGAACTAGAATGGATCGTACGAATGAATTAGAATGGATCGTGCGAATGAATTAGAATGGATCGTTCGAATGAATTAGAATGGATCGTACGAATGAATTAGAATGGATCGTACGAATGAATTAGAATGGATCGTGCGAATGAATTATAATAGATCGTACGAATGAATTAAAATGGATACATTCGTGCGAATGAATTAGAATGGATCTTGCGAATGAATTAGAATGGATCATACGAATGAATTAGAATGGATCGTACGAATGAATTAGAATGGATACATTCGTGCGAATGAATTAGCATGGATCGTACGAATGAATTAGATTGTATCGTACGAATGAATTAGAATGGATCGCGCGAATGAATTAGAATGGATCGTACGAATGAATTAGAATGGATCGTATGGATGAATTAGAATGGATCATGCGAATGAATTAGAATAGATCGTACGAATAAATTATAATGGATACATTCGTACGAATGAATTAGAATGGATCGTGCGAATGAATTAGAATAGATCGTACAAATGAATTAGAATGGATCGTACGAATGAATTAGAATGGATTGCACGACTGAATTAGAATGGATCATACGAATGAATTAGATTGTATCGTACGAATGAATTAGAATGGATCGTACGAATGAACTAGAATGGATCGTACGAATGAAGTAGAATGGATACATTCGCACGATCCATTGTAATTCATTCGCACGAATGTATCCATTCTAATTCATTCGTACGATCCATTCTAATTCATTCGCACGAATGTATCCATTCTAATTCATTCGTACGATCTATTCTAATTCATTCGCACGATCCATTCTAATTCATTCATACGATCCATTCTAATTCATTCGCACGATCCATTCTAATTCATTCGTACGATACAATCTAATTCATTCGTATGATCCATTCTAATTCAATCGTACAATCTATTCTAATTCATTCGTACGATCCATTCTAATTCATTTGTACGATCTATTCTAATTCATTCGCACGATCCATTCTAATTCATTCATAAGATCCATTCTAATTCATTCGCTCGATCCATTCTAATTCATTCGTACGATCCATTCTAATTCATTCGAACGAATGTATCCATTCTAGATCCATTCTAATTCATTCGTACGATCCATTCTAATTTATTTGCACGATCCAATCTAATTCATTCGTACGAATGGATCGTGCGAATGAATTAGAATGGATCGTACGAATGAATTAGAATGGATTGTACGACTGAATTAGAATGGATCATACGAATGAATTAGAATGGTTCGTACGAATGAATTAGAATGGATCGTACGAATGAATTATAATGGATCGTACGAATGAATTAGAATGGATCGTACGAATGAATTAGAATGGATCGTACGAATGAATTAGAATGGATCGTGCGAATGAATTAGAATCGATCGTACGAATGAATTAGAATGGATGTATGAATGAATTAGAATGGATCGTGCGAATGAATTACAATAGATCGTACGAATGAATTAGAATGGATCGTACGAATGAATTAAAATGGATCGTGCGAATGAATTAGAATGGATCGTACGAATGAATTTGAATGGATCGTATGAATGAATTAGATTGGATCGTGCGAATGAATTAGAATGGATCGTACGAATGAATTAGAATCGATCGTACGAATGAATTAGAATAGATCGTACAAATGAATTAGAATGGATACATTCGTGCGAATGAATTAGAATGTATCGTACGAATGAATTTGAATGGATCGTGCGAATGAATTAGAATGGATCGTGCGAATGAATTAGAATGGATCGTACGAATGAATTAGAATGGATTGTACGACTGAATCAGAATGGATCGTACGAATGAATTAGAATAGATCGTGCGAATGAATTAGAATGGATCGTACGAATGAATTAGAATGGATCGTACGAATGAATTAGAATGGATCGTACGAATGAATTATAATGGATCGTGCGAATGAATTAGAATGTATCATACGAATGAATTAGAATAGATCGTATGAATGAATTAGAATGGATCTTGTGAATGAATTAGAATAGATCGAACGAATGAATTAGAATGGATACATTCGTGCGAATGAATTAGAATGGATCGTGCGAATGAATTAGAATGGATCGTGCGAATGAATTAGAATGGAACAGGCAAATGAACTAGAATGGATCGTACGAATGAATTAGAATGGATCGTGCGAATGAATTAGAATGGATCGTTCGAATGAATTGGAATGGATCGTACGAATGAATTAGAATGGATCGTATGAATGAATTAGAATGGATCGTGCGAATGAATTATAATAGATCATACGAATGAATTAAAATGGATACATTCGTGCGAATGAATTAGAATGGATCTTGCGAATGAATTAGAATGGATCGTACGAATGAATTAGAATGGATCGTACGAATGAACTAGAATAGATACATTCGTGCGAATGAATTAGCATGGATCATACGAATGAATTAGATTGTATCGTACGAATGAATTAGAATGGATCGTGCGAATGAATTAGAATGGATCGTACGAATGAATTAGAATGGATCGTATGGACGAATTAGAATGGATCATGCGAATGAATTAGAATAGATCGTACGAATAAATTATAATGGATACATTCGTGCGAATGAATTAGAATGGATCGTGCGAATGAATTAGAATGGATCGTACGAATGAATTAGATTGGATCGTGCAAATGAATTAGAATGGATCGTACGAATGAATTAGAATGGATCAAGAATGGATACATTCGTTCAAATGAATTAGAATGGATCGTACGAATGAATTAGAATAGATCGTGCGAATGAATTAGAATGGATCTTATGAATGAATTAGAATGGATCGTGCGAATGAATTAGAATAGATCGTACAAATGAATTAGAATGGATCGTACGAATGAATTAGAATGGATTGTACGACTGAATTAGAATGGATCATACGAATGAATTAGATTGTATCGTACGAATGAATTAGAATGGATCGTACGAATGAACTAGAATGGATCGTACGAATGAAGTAGAATGGATACATTCGCACGATCCATTGTAATTCATTCGCACGAATGTATCCATTCTAATTCATTCGTACGATCCATTCTAATTCATTCGCACGAATGTATCCATTCTAATTCATTCGTACGATCTATTCTAATTCATTCGCACGATCCATTCTAATTCATTCATACGATCCATTCTAATTCATTCGCACGATCCATTCTAATTCATTCGTACGATACAATCTAATTCATTCGTATGATCCATTCTAATTCTGTCGTACAATCCATTCTAATTCATTCGTACGATCCATTCTAATTCATTTGTACGATCTATTCTAATTCATTCGCACGATCCATTCTAATTCATTCATAAGATCCATTCTAATTCATTCGCACGATCCATTCTAATTCATTCGTACGATCCATTCTAATTCATTCGAACGAATGTATCCATTCTAGATCCATTCTAATTCATTCGTACGATCCATTCTAATTCATTTGCCCGATCCAATCTAATTCATTCGTACGAATGGATCGTGCGAATGAATTAGAATGGATCGTACGAATGAATTAGAATGGATTGTACGACTGAATTAGAATGGATCATACGAATGAATTAGAATGGTTTGTACGAATGAGTTAGAATGGATCGTACGAATGAATTAGAATGGATCGTACGAATGAATTAGAATGGATCGTACGAATGAATTAGAATGGATCGTGCGAATGAATTAGAATAGATCGTACGAATGAATTAGAATGGATGTATGAATGAATTAGAATGGATCGTGCGAATGAATTACAATAGATCGTACGAATGAATTAGAATGGATCGTACGAATGAATTAGAATGGATCGTGCGAATGAATTAGAATGGATCGTACGAATGAATTTGAATGGATCGTACGAATGAATTAGATTGGATCGTGCGAATTAATTAGAATGGATCGTACGAATGAATTAGAATCGATCGTACGAATGAATTAGAATAGATCGTACAAATGAATTAGAATGGATACATTCGTGCGAATGAATTAGAATGTATCATACGAAAGAATTTGAATGGATCGTGCGAATGAATTAGAATGGATCGTGCGAATGAATTAGAATGGATCGTGCGAATGAATTAGAATGGATCGTTCGAATGAATTAGAATGGATTGTATGACTGAATTAGAATGGATCGTACGAATGAATTAGAATAGATCGTGCGAATGAATTAGAATGGATCGTACGAATGAATTAGAATGGATCGTACGAATGAATTAGAATGGATCGTACGAATGAATTATAATGGATCGTGCGAATGAATTAGAATGGATCATACGAATGAATTAGAATGGATCGTATGAATGAATTAGAATGGATCTTGCGAATGAATTAGAATAGATCGAACGAATGAATTAGAATGGATACATTCGTGCGAATGAATTAGAATGGATTGTACGAATGAATTAGAATGGATCGTGCGAATGAATTAGAATGGATCGTGCGAATGAATTAGAATGGAACAGGCGAATGAACTAGAATGGATCGTACGAATGAATTAGAATGGATCATGCGAATGAATTAGAATGGATCGTTCGAATGAATTAGAATGGATCGTACGAATGAATTAGAATGGATCGTATGAATGAATTAGAATGGATCGTGCGAATGAATTATAAAAGATCGTACGAATGAATTAAAATGGATACATTCGTGCGAATGAATTAGAATGGATCTTGCGAATGAATTAGAATGGATCGTACGAATGAATTAGAATGGATCGTACGAATGAATTAGAATGGATACATTCGTGCGAATGAATTAGCATGGATCATACGAATGAATTAGATTGTATCGTACGAATGAATTAGAATGGATCGTGCGAATGAATTAGAATGGATCGTACGAATGAATTAGAATGGATCGTATGGATGAATTAGAATGGATCATGCGAATGAATTAGAATAGATCGTACGAATAAATTATAATGGATACATTCGTGCGAATGAATTAGAATGGATCGTGCGAATGAATTAGAATGGATCGTACGAATGAATTAGATTGGATCGTGCAAATGAATTAGAATAGATCGTACGAATGAATTAGAATGGATCTAGAATGGATACATTCGTTCGAATGAATTAGAATGGATCGTACGAATGAATTAGAATGGATCGTGCGAATGAATTAGAATGGATCTTATGAATGAATTAGAATGGATCGTGCGAATGAATTAGAATAGATCGTACAAATGAATTAGAATGGATCGTACGAATGAATTAGAATGGATTGTACGACTGAATTAGAATGGATCATACGAATGAATTAGATTGTATCGTACGAATGAATTAGAATGGATCGTACGAATAAACTAGAATGGATCGTACGAATGAAGTAGAATGGATACATTCGCACGATCCATTGTAATTCATTCGCACGAATGTATCCATTCTAATTCATTTGTACGATCCATTCTAATTCATTCGCACGAATGTATCCATTCTAACTCATTCGTACGATCTATTCTAATTCATTCGCACGATCCATTTTAATTCATTCATATGATCCATTCTAATTCATTCGCACGATCCATTCTAATTCATTCGTGCGATACAATCTAATTCATTCGTATGATCCATTCTAATTCAGTCGTACAATCCATTCTAATTCATTCGTACGATCCATTCTAATTCATTTGTACGATCTATTCTAATTCATTCGCACGATCCATTCTAATTCATTCATAAGATCCATTCTAATTCATTCGCACGATCCATTCTAATTCATTCGTACGATCCATTCTAATTCATTCGAACGAATGTATCTATTCTAGATCCATTCTAATTCATTCGTACGATCCATTCTAATTCATTTGCACGATCCAATCTAATTCATTCGTACGAATGGAACGTGCGAATGAATTAGAATGGATCGTACGAATGAATTAGAATGGATTGTACGACTGAATTAGAATGGATCATACGAATGAATTAGAATGGTTTGTACGAATGAATTAGAATGGATCGTACGAATGAATTAGAATGGATCGTACGAATGAATTAGAATGGATCGTGCGAATGAATTAGAATAGATCGTACGAATGAATTAGAATGGATGTATGAATGAATTAGAATGGATCGTGCGAATGAATTACAATAGATCGTACGAATGAATTAGAATGGATCGTACGAATGAATTAGAATGGATCGTGTGAATGAATTAGAATGGATCGTACGAATGAATTTGAATGGATCGTACGAATGAATTAGATTGGATCGTGCGAATGAATTAGAATGGATCGTACGAATGAATTAGAATCGATCGTACGAATGAATTAGAATAGATCGTACAAATGAATTAGAATGGATACATTCGTGTGAATGAATTAGAATGTATCGTACGAATGAATTTGAATGGATCATGCGAATGAATTAGAATGGATCGTGCGAATGAATTAGAATGGATCGTGCGAATGAATTAGAATGGATCGTTCGAATGAATTAGAATGGATTGTACGACTGAATTAGAATGGATCGTACGAATGAATTAGAATAGATCGTGCGAATGAATTAGAATGGATCGTACGAATGAATTAGAATGGATCATACGAATGAATTAGAATGGATCGTACGAATGAATTATAATGGATCGTGCAAATGAATTAGAATGGATCATACGAATGAATTAGAATGGATCGTATGAATGAATTAGAATGGATCTTGCGAATTAATTAGAATAGATCGAACGAATGAATTAGAATGGATACATTCGTGCGAATGAATTAGAATGGATTGTACGAATGAATTAGAATGGATCGTGCGAATGAATTAGAATGGATCGTGCGAATGAATTAGAATGGAACAGGCGAATGAACTAGAATGGATCGTACGAATGAATTAGAATGGATCGTGCGAATGAATTAGAATGGATCGTTCGAATGAATTAGAATGGATCGTACGAATGAATTAGAATGGATCGTATGAATGAATTAGAATGGATCGTGCGAATGAATTATAATAGATCGTACGAATGAATTAAAATGGATACATTCGTGCGAATGAATTAGAATGGATCTTGCGAATGAATTAGAATGGATCGTACGAATGAATTAGAATGGATCGTACGAATGAATTAGAATGGATACATTCGTGCGAATGAATTAGCATGGATCATACGAATGAATTAGATTGTATCGTATGAATGAATTAGAATGGATCGTGCGAATGAATTAGAATGGATCGTACGAATGAATTAGAATGGATCGTATGGATGAATTAGAATGGATCATGCGAATGAATTAGAATAGATCATACGAATAAATTATAATGGATACATTCGTGCGAATGAATTAGAATGGATCGTGCGAATGAATTAGAATGGATCGTACGAATGAATTAGATTGGATCGTGCAAATGAATTAGAATGGATCGTATGAATGAATTAGAATGGATCTAGAATGGATACATTCGTTCGAATGAATTAGATTGGATCGTACGAATGAATTAGAATAGATCGTGCGAATGAATTAGAATGGATCTTATGAATGAATTAGAATGGATCGTGCGAATGAATTAGAATAGATTGTACAAATGAATTAGAATGGATCGTACGAATGAATTAGAATGGATTGTACGACTGAATTAGAATGGATCATACGAATGAATTAGATTGTATCGTACGAATGAATTAGAATGGATCGTACGAATGAACTAGAATGGATCGTACGAATGAAGTAGAATGGATACATTCGCACGATCCATTGTAATTCATTCGCACGAATGTATCCATTCTAATTCATTCGTACGATCCATTCTAATTCATTCGCACGAATGTATCCATTCTAATTCATTCGTACGATCTATTCTAATTCATTCGCACGATCCATTCTAATTCATTCATACGATCCATTCTAATTCATTCGCACGATCCATTCTAATTCATTCGTACGATACAATCTAATTCATTCGTATGATCCATTCTAGTTCAGTCGTACAATCCATTCTAATTCATTCGTACGATCCATTCTAATTCATTTGTACGATCTATTCTAATTCATTCGCACGATCCATTCTAATTCATTCATAAGATCCATTCTAATTCATTCGCACGATCCATTCTAATTCATTCGTACGATCCATTCTAATTCATTCGAACGAATGTATCCATTCTAGATCCATTCTAATTCATTCGTACGATCCATTCTAATTCATTTGCACGATCCAATCTAATTCATTCCTACTAATGGATCGTGCGAATGAATTAGAATGGATCGTACGAATGAATTAGAATGGATTGTACGACTGAATTAGAATGAATCATACGAATGAATTAGAATGGTTCGTACGAATGAATTAGAATGGATCGTACGAATGAATTATAATGGATCGTACGAATGAATTAGAATGGATCGTACGAATGAATTAGAATGGATCGTACGAATGAATTAGAATAGATCGTACGAATGAATTAGAATGGATGTATGAATGAATTAGAATGGATCGTACGAATGAATTACAATAGATCGTACGAATGAATTAGAATGGATCGTACGAATGAATTAGAATGGATCGTGCGAATGAATTAGAATGGATCATACGAATGAATTAGAATGGATCGTACGAATGAATTAGATTGGATCGTGCGAATGAATTAGAATGGATCGTACGAATGAATTAGAATCGATCGTACGAATGAATTAGAATAGATCGTACGAATGAATTAGAATGGATACATTCGTGCAAATGAATTAGAATGTATCGTACGAATGAATTTGAATGGATCGTGCGAATGAATTAGAATGGATCGTGCGAATGAATTAGAATGGATCGTAAGAATGAATTAGAATGGATCGTACGACTGAATTAGAATGGATCGTACGAATGAATTAGAATAGATCGTGCAAATGAATTAGAATGGATCGTACGAATGAATTAGAATGGATCGTACGAATGAATTATAATGGATCGTGCGATTGAATTAGAATGGATCATACGAATGAATAAGAATGGCTCGTATTAATGAATTAGAATGGATCTTGCGAATGAATTAGAATAGATCGAACGAATGAATTAGAATGGATACATTCGTGCGAATGAATTAGAATGGATTGTATGAATGAATTAGAATGGATCGTGCGAATGAATTAGAATGGATCGTACGAATGAATTAGAATGGATCGTGCGAATGAATTAGAATGGATCGTACGAATGAATTAGAATGGATACATTTGTGCGAATGAATTAGAATGGATCGTACGAATGAGTAAGAATGGATCGTACGAATGAAATAGAATGGATCGTACGAATGAATTTGAATGGATCATGCGAATGAATTAGGATGGATCGTACGAATGAATTAGAATGGATCGTACGAATGAATTAGAATGGATCGTATGAATGAATTAGAATGGATCGTGCGAATGAATTAGAATAGATCGTACGAATGAATTAGAATGGATACATTCGTGCGAATGAATTAGAATGGATCGTACGAATGAATTAGAATGGATACATTCGTACGAATGAATTCAATGGATCGTGCGAATATATCCATTCTACTTCATTCGTACGATCCATTCTAGTTCATTCGTACGATCCATTCTAATTCATTCGTACGATACAATCTAATTTATTCGCACGATCCATTCTAATTCATTCGTACGATCAATTCTAATTCATTCGCATGATCCATTCTAATTCATTCGCACGATCCATTCTAATTCATTCGTACGATCCATTCTAATTCATTCGCACGAATGTATCCATTCTAATTCATTCGTACGATCTATTCTAATTCATTCAAATGATCCATTCTAACTCATTCGTACGATCCATTCTAATTCATTCGCACGATCCATTCTAATTAATTCGTACGATACAATCTAATTCATTCGTATGATCCATTCTAATTCAGTCGTACAATCCATTCTAATTCATTCGTACGATCTATTCATTCGTACGAATGAAGTAGAATGAATTAGATTGGATCGTACGAATGAATTAGAATAGATCGTACGAATGAATTAGAATGGATCGTGCGAATGAATTAGAATGGATCATGCGAATGAATTAGAATGGATCGTACGAATGAATTAGAATAGATCGTACGAATGAATTAGATTGTATCGATCATGTGAATAGATCGCACATGATCCATTCTAATTCATTCGTACGATCCATTCTAATTCATTCGTATGAGCCATTCAAATTCATTCGTACGATCCATTCTAATTCATTCGTATGATCATACAATCCATTCTAATTCATTCGTACGATCCATTCGAATTCATTCGCACGATCCATTCTAATTCATTCGTACGATACAATCTAATTCATTCGTACGATCCATTCTAATTCATTCTTACCATCCATTCTAATTCAGTCGTATAATCCATTCTAATTCATTCGTACGATCCATTCTAATTTATTTGTACGATCTATTCTAATTCATTCGTACGAATAAATTATAATGGATACATTCGTGCGAATGAATTAGAATGGATCGTGCGAATGAATTAGAATGGATCGTACGAATGAATTAGATTAGATCGTGCAAATGAATTAGAATGGATCGTACGAATGAATTAGAATGGATCTAGAATGGATACATTCGTTCGAATGAATTAGAATGGATCGTACGAATGAATTAGAATGGATCGTGCGAATGAATTAGAATGGATCTTATGAATGAATTAGAATGGATCGTGCGAATGAATTAGAATAGATCGTACAAATGAATTAGAATGGATCGTAAAAAGGAATTAGAATGGATTGTACGACTGAATTAGAATGGATCATACGAATGAATTAGGTTGTATCGTACGAATGAATTAGAATGGATCGTACGAATGAACTAGAATGGATCGTACGAATGAAGTAGAATGGATACATTCGCACGATCCATTGTAATTCATTCGTACGAATGTATCCATTCTAATTCATTCGTACGATCCATTCTAATTCATTCGCACGAATGTATCCATTCTAATTCATTCGTACGATCTATTCTAATTCATTCGCACGATCCATTCTAATTCATTCATACGATCCATTCTAATTCATTCGCACGATCCATTCTAATTCATTCGTACGATACAATCTAATTCATTCATATGATCCATTCTAATTCAGTCGTACAATCCATTCTAATTCATTCGTACGATCCATTCTAATTCATTTGTACGATCTATTCTAATTCATTCGCACGATGCATTCTAATTCATTCATAAGATCCATTCTAATTCATTCGCACGATCCATTCTAATTCATTCGTACGATCCATTCTAATTCATTCGAACGAATGTATCCATTCTAGATCCATTCTAATTCATTCGTACGATCCATTCTAATTCATTTGCACGATCCAATCTAATTCATTCGTACGAATGGATCGTGCGAATGAATTAGAATGGATCGTACGAATGAATTAGAATGGATTGTACGACTGAATTAGAATGGATCATACGAATGAATTAGAATGGTTTGTACGAATGAATTAGAATGGATCGTACGAATGAATTATAATGGATCGTACGAATGAATTAGAATGGATCGTACGAATGAATTAGAATGGATCGTACGAATGAATTAGAATGGATCGTGCGAATGAATTAGAATAGATCGTACGAATGAATTAGAATGGATGTATGAATGAATTAGAATGGATCGTGCGAATGAATTACAATAGATCGTACGAATGAATTAGAATGGATCGTACGAATGAATTAGAATGGATCGTGCGAATGAATTAGAATGGATCGTACGAATGAATTTGATTGGATCGTACGAATGAATTAGATTGGATAGTGAGAATGAATTAGAATGGATCGTACGAATGAATTAGAATCGATCGTACGAATGAATTAGAATAGATCGTACAAATGAATTAGAATGGATACATTCGTGCGAATGAATTAGAATGTATCGTACGAATGAATTTGAATGGATCGTGCGAATGAATTAGAATGGATCGTGCGAATGAATTAGAATGGATCGTGCGAATGAATTAGAATAGATCGTACGAATGAATTAGAATGGATTGTACGACTGAATTAGAATGGATCGTACGAATGAATTAGAATAGATCGTGCGAATGAATTAGAATGGATCGTACGAATGAATTAGAATGGATCGTACGAATGAATTAGAATGGATCGTACGAATGAATTATAATGGATCGTGCGAATGAATTAGAATGGATCATACGAATGAATTAGAATGGATCGTATGAATGAATTAGAATGGATCTTGCGAATGAATTAGAATAGATCGAACGAATGAATTAGAATGGATACATTCGTGCGAATGAATTAGAATGGATTGTACGAATGAATTAGAATGGATCGTGCGAATGAATTAGAATGGATCGTGCGAATGAATTAGAATGGAACAGGCGAATGTACTAGAATGGATCGTACGAATGAATTAGAATGGATCGTGCGAATGAATTAGAATGGATCGTTCGAATGAATTAGAATGGATCGTACGAATGAATTAGAATGGATCGTATGAATGAATTAGAATGGATCGTGCGAATGAATTATAATAGATCGTACGAATGAATTAAAATGGATACATTCGTGCGAATGAATTAGAATGGATCTTGCGAATGAATTAGAATGGATCGTACGAATGAATTAGAATGGATCATACGAATGAATTAGAATGGATACATTCATGCGAATGAATTTGCATGGATCATACGAATGAATTAGATTGTATCGTACGAATGAATTAGAAAGGATCGTGCGAATGAATTAGAATGGATCGTACGAATGAATTAGAATGGATCGTATGGATGAATTAGAATGGATCATGCGAATGAATTAGAATAGATCGTACGGATAAATTATAATGGATACATTCGTGCGAATGAATTAGAATGGATCGTGCGAATGAATTAGAATGGGTCGTACGAATGAATTAGATTGGATCGTGCAAATGAATTAGAATGGATCGTACGAATGAATTAAAATGGATCTATAATGGATACATTCGTTCAAATGAATTAGAATGGATCGTACGAATGAATTAGAATGGATCGTGCGAATGAATTAGAATGGATCTTATGAATGAATTAGAATGGATCATGCGAATGAATTAGAATAGATTGTACAAATGAATTAGAATGGATCGTACGAATGAATTAGAATGGATTGTACGACTGAATTAGAATGGATCATACGAATGAATTAGATTGTATCGTACGAATGAATTAGAATGGATCGTACGAATGAACTAGAATGGATCGTACGAATGAAGTAGAATGGATACATTCGCACGATCCATTGTAATTCATTCGCACGAATGTATCCATTCTAATTCATTCGTACGATCCATTCTAATTCATTTGCACGAATGTATCCATTCTAATTCATTCGTACGATCTATTCTAATTCATTCGCACGATCCATTCTAATTCATTCATACGATCCATTCTAATTCATTCGCACGATCCATTCTAATTCATTCGTACGATACAATCTAATTCATTCGTATGATCCATTCTAATTCAGTCGTACAATCCATTCTAATTCATTCGTACGATCCATTCTAATTCATTTGTACGATCTATTCTAATTCATTCGCACGATCCATTCTAATTCATTCATAAGATCCATTCTAATTCATTCGCACGATCCATTCTAATTCATTCGTACGATCCATTCTAATTCATTCGAACGAATGTATCCATTCTAGATCCATTCTAATTCATTCGTACGATCCATTCTAATTCATTTGCATGATCCAATCTAATTCATTCGTACGAATGGATCGTGCGAATGAATTAGAATGGATCGTACGAATGAATTAGAATGGATTGTACGACTGAATTAGAATGGATCATACGAATGAATTAGAATGGTTCGTACGAATAAATTAGAATGGATCGTACGAATGAATTATAATGGATAGTACGAATGAATTAGAATGGATCGTACGAATGAATTAGAATGGATCGTACGAATGAATTAGAATGGATCGTGCGAATGAATTAGAATAGATCGTACGAATGAATTAGAATGGATGTATGAATGAATTAGAATGGATCGTGCGAATGAATTACAATAGATCGTACGAATGAATTAGAATGGATCGTACGAATGAATTAGAATGGATCGTGCGAATGAATTAGAATGGATCATACGAATGAATTAGAATGGATCGTACGAATGAATTAGATTGGATCGTGCGAATGAATTAGAATGGATCGTACGAATGAATTAGAATCGATCGTACGAATGAATTAGAATAGATCGTATGAATGAATTAGAATGGATACAGTCGTGCGAATGAATTAGAATGTATCGTACGAATGAATTTGAATGGATCGTGCGAATGAATTAGAATGGATCGTGCGAATGAATTAGAATGGATCGTACGAATGAATTAGAATGGATCGTACGACTGAATTAGAATGGATCGTACGAATGAATTAGAATAGATCGTGCGAATGAATTATAATGGATCGTACGAATGAATTAGAATGGATCGTACGAATGAATTATAATGGATCGTGCGAATGAATTTGAATGGATCATACGAATGAATAAGAATGGCTCGTATGAATGAATTAGAATGCATCTTGCGAATGAATTAGAATAGATCGAACGAATGAATTAGAATGGATACATTCGTGCGAATGAATTAGAATGGATTGTATGAATGAATTAGAATGGATCGTGCGAATGAATTAGAATGGATCGTACGAATGAATTAGAATGGATCGTGCGAATGAATTAGAATGGATCGTACGAATGAATTAGAATGGATACATTTGTGCGAATGAATTAGAATGGATCGTATGAATGAGTAAGAATGGATCGTACGAATGAAATAGAATGGATCGTACGAATGAATTTGAATGGATCATGCGAATGAATTAGAATGGATCGTACGAATGAATTAGAATGGATCGTACGAATGAATTAGAATGGATCGTGCGAATGAATTAGAATGGATCATATGAATGAATTAGAATGGATCGTGCGAATGAATTAGAATAGATCGTACGAATGAATTAGAATGGATACATTCGTGCGAATGAATTAGAATGGATCGTACGAATGAATTAGAATGGATACATTCGTGCGAATGAATTCAATGGATCGTGCGAATGTATCCATTCTACTTCATTCGTACGATCCATTCTAGTTCATTCGTACGATCCATTCTAATTCATTCGTACGATACAATCTAATTCATTCGCACGATCCATTCTAATTCATTCGTACGATCAATTCTAATTCATTCGCATGATCCATTCTAATTCATTCGCACGATCCATTCTAATTCATTCGTACGATCTATTCTAATTCATTCGCACGATTGTATCCATTCTAATTCATTCGTACGATCTATTCTAATTCATTCAAACGATCCATTCTAACTCATTCGTACGATCCATTCTAATTCATTCGCACGATCCATTCTAATTAATTCGTACGATACAATCTAATTCATTCGTATGATCCATTCTAATTCAGTCGTACAATCCATTCTAATTCATTCGTACGATCTATTCATTCGTACGAATGAAGTAGAATGAATTAGATTGGATCGTACGAATGAATTAGAATAGATCGTACGAATGAATTAGAATGGATCGTGCGAATGAATTAGAATGGATCGTACGAATGAATTAGAATAGATCGTACGAATGAATTAGAATAGATCGTACGAATGAATTAGATTGTATTGATCATGTGAATAGATCGCACACGATCTATTCTAATTCATTCGTACGATCCATTATAATTCATTCGTATGAGCCATTCAAATTCATTCGTACGATCCATTCTAATTCATTCGTATGATCATACAATCCATTCTAATTCATTCGTACGATCCATTCGAATTCATTCGCACGATCCATTCTAATTCATTCGTACGATACAATCTAATTCATTCGTACGATCCATTCTAATTCATTCGTACGATCCATTCCAATTCAGTCGTACAATCCATTCTAATTCATTCGTACGATCCATTCTAATTTATTTGTACGATCTATTCTAATTCATTCGCACGATCCATTCTAATTCATTCATACGATTCATTCTAATTCATTCGCACGATCCATTCTAATTCATTCGTACGATCCTTTCTAATTCATTCGAACGAATGTATCCATTCTAGATCCATTCTAATTCATTCGTACGATCCATTCTAATTCATTTGCACGATCCAATCTAATTCATTCGTACGATCCATTTTAATTCATTCCTACGATCCATTCTAATTCATTCGTGCGAATGAATTAGATTGTATCGTACGAATGAATTTGAATGGATCGTGCGAATGAATTAGAATGGATCGTACAAATGAACTAGAATGGATCGTACGAATGAAGTAGAATGGATAGATTCGTGCGAATGAATTAGAATGGATCGTACGAATGAATTAGAATGGATCGTGCAAATGAATTAGAATGGAGAGAAGGAAATCAGCCAGCTGATATCCTATCTAAGATGGGCTTTGATTCCAATTCAATTGTGAAGATTTATCCTAGTGAATTTAAGGAAAATCTTCGAATTGCAGTTGCATCAGATCAAGAATTGAGACTGTATGATCGGATTTAGAGCTTAACTTTGGTGGAACAAGTTTCAGATCTATTTCCTTTATGTCAGAGGTTGATGAGGGAAAAAATATTCAAAGAAATTGTTTAGGGGGCTGATTTGACTTGGGCTGCACTTGTGATACGAATCACTTTTCCAATCAAGGGTACTTCTGTGCGACTTGGGTTTAGAGTTGTATTTAGGATATCGTTTATGTTTTGAGTGCTATGTTTTTCTTTGTATTATTTTCAACCCTCAGTTGCCTTATTTCTATAAAAGGCCGGAGATGTAAGGTGAATTTTACTTTGATTCAAGGGCGGGGTCCCTAATAAAATCCCCTGACTTTGATTAAAAAAAAAAGAATTAGAATGGATCATGCGAATGAATTAGAATGGATCGTGCGAATGAATTAGAATGGATCGTGCGAATGAATTAGAATGGATCATACAAATGAATTAGAATAGATACATTCATGCGAATGAATTAGAATGGATCGTACGAATGAATTAGTATGGATCGTACGAATGAATTAGAATGGATCGTACGAATGAATTAGAATGGATACATTCGTGCGAATGAATTAGAATGGATCATCCGAATGAGAAAGAATGGATCGTACGAATAAAATAGAATGGATCGTACGAATGAATTTGAATGGATCATGTGAATGAATTAGAATGAATCGTACGAATGAATTAGAATGGATTGTACGACTGAATTAGAATGGATCATACGAATGAATTAGATTGTATCGTATGAATGAATTAGAATGGATCATGCGAATGAATTAGAATGGATCGTACGAATGAATTAGAATGGATCGTATGAATGAATTAGAATGGATCGTGCGAATGAATTAGAATAGATCGTACGAATGAATTAGAATGGATACATTCGTGCGAATGAATTAGAATGGATCGTACGAATGAATTAGAATGGATACATTCGTGCGAATGAATTACAATGGATCGTGCGAATGTATCCATTCTACTTCATTCGTACGATCCATTCTAGTTCATTCGTACGATCCATTCTAATTCATTCGTACGATACAATCTAATTCATTCGTATGATCCATTCTAATTCAGTCGTACAATCCATTCTAATTCATTCGTACGATCCATTCTAATTCATTTGTACGATCTATTCTAATTCATTCGCACGATCCATTCTAATTTATTCATACGATCCATTCTAATTCATTTGCACGATCCATTCTAATTCATTCGTACGATCCTTTCTAATTCATTCGAACGAATGTATCCATTCTAGATCCATTCTAATTCATTCATACGATCCATTCTAATTCATTTGCACGATCCAATCTAATTCATTCGTACGATCCATTTTAATTCATTCCTACGATCCATTCTAATTCATTCGTGCGAATGAATTAGAATGGATCGTACGAATGAATTAGAATGGATACATTCGTGCGAATGAATTAGAATGGATCGCACGAATGAGTAAGAATGAATCGTATGAATGAAATAGAATGGATCAAACAAATGAATTTGAATAGATCGTGCGAATAAATTAGAATGGATCGTACGAATGAACTAGAATGGATCGTACGAATGAAATAGAATGGATCGTACGAATGACTTAGAATGGATCGTACGAATGAATTAGAATAGATCGTACGAATGAATTAGAATGGATACATTCGTGCGAATGAATTAGAATGGATCGTACGAATGAATTAGAATGGATCATGCGAATGAATTAGAATGGATCATATGAATGAATTAGAATTGATCGTGCGAATGAATTAGAATGGATCGTGCGAATGAATTAGAATGGATCGTACGAATGAATTAGAATGGATTGTACGACTGAATCAGAATGGATCATACGAATGAATTAGATTGTATCGTACGATTGAATTAGAATGGATCGTGCGAATGAATTAGAATGGATAGTACGAATGAATTAGAATGGATCGTACGAATGAATTAGAATAGATCGTACGAATGAATTAGATTGTATCGTACGAATGAATTAGAATGGATCGTGCGAATGAATTAGAATGGATCGTACGAATGAATTAGAATGGATCGTATGAATGAATTAGAATGGATCGTGCGAATGAATTAGAATGGATCGTACGAATGAATTAGAATGGATCGTGCGAATGAGTTTGAAAGGATCGTACGAATAAATTAGAATGGATCGTACGAATGAATTTGATTGGATCGTGCGAATGAATTAGAATGGATCGTACAAATGAATTAGAATGGATCTTACGAATGAATTTGAATGGATCGTGCGAATGAATTAGAATGGATCGTATGAATGAATTAGAATGGATCGTGCGAATGAATTAGAATGGATCGTACGAATGAATTAGAATGGATCATACGAAAGAATTAGAATGGATCGTACGAATGAATTAGAATAGATTGTACGACTGAATTAGAATGGATCGTACGAATGAATTAGAATGGATCATGCGAATGAATTAGCATGGTTCGTACGAATGAATTAGAATGAGTACATTCTTACGAATGAATTTGTATGGTTCGTATGAATGAATTAGAATGGATTGTACGACTGAATTAGAATGGATCGTACGAATGAATTAGAATGGATCGTACGAATGAATTAGAATGGATACATTCGTGCGAATGAATTAGAATGGATCGTACGAATGAGTAAGAATGGATCGTACGAATGAAATAGAATGGATCGTACGAATGAATTTGAATGGATCGTGCGAATGAATTAGAATGGATCGTATGAATGAACTAGAATGGATCGTACGAATGAAGTAGAATGGATACATTCGTGCGAATGAATTAGAATGGATCGTACGAATGAATTAGAATGATCGTACGAATGAACTAGAATGGATCGTACGAATGAATTAGAATAGATCATACGAATGAATTAGAATGAATACATTCTTACGAATGAATTTGTATGGTTCGTATGAATGAATTAGAATGGATTGTACGACTGAATTAGAATGGATCATACGAATGAATTAGATTGTATCGTACGATCCATTCTAATTCATTCGTACGAATAAGATCGTACGAATGAATTAGAATGGATCGTACGAATGAATTAGAATGGATCGTATGAATGAATTAGAATGGATCGTGGGAATGAATTAGAATAGATCGTACGAATGAATTAGAATGGATACATTCGTGCGAATGAATTAGAATGGATCCTACGAATGAATTAGAATGGATCGTACGAATGAATAATAATAGATCGTACGAATGAATTAGAATGGATCGTACGAGTGAATGGATCCATTCTAATTCATTCGTACAATCCATTCTAATTCAGTCGTACGATACATTCTAATTCATTCATACGAACCATACAAATTCATTCGTAAGAATGTATTCATTCTAATTCATTCGTACGATCCATTCTAATTCATTCGGATGATCCAATCTAATTCATTCGTATGATCCATTCTAATTCAGTCGTACAATCCATTCTAATTCATTCGTATGATCCATTCTATTTCATTCGCACGATCAATTCTAATTCATTCGCACGATCAATTCTAATTCATTCATATGATCCATTCTAATTCATTCGCACGATCCATTCTAATTCATTCGTACGATCCATTCTAATTCATTCGCACGATCCATTATAATTCATTCGTACGATCTATTCTAATTCAGTCGTACGATCGATTCTAATTCATTCGTACGATCCATTCTAATTCATACGCACGATCCAATCTAATTCATTCATACGATCCATTCTAATTCATTCGTACGATCCATTCTAATTCATTCGCACGATCCATTCTAATTCATTCGTACAATCCATTCTAATTCATTCGCACGAATGTATCCATTCTACTTCATTCGTACGATCCATTCTAATTCATTCGCACGATCCATTCGTGCGAATAAATTAGATTGGATCTTAGAATAAATTCATTCTTACGAATGAATTTGTAATCATTCATTCTAATTTGTATGATATAAACGATTAATTCTAATTCATACGATACAATCTAATTCATTACCACGATCCATTAGAATGAATTAGAATGAATTAGAATGGATCACACGAATGAATTAGAATGGATCGTTCGAATGAATTTGATTGTATCAAACGAATGAATTAAAATGTATCGTACAAATGAATTAGAATGGATCGTACGAATGAATTAGAATGGATCGCACGAAGGTATCATTTCTAATTCATTCATACGATCTATTCTAATTCATTCGCACGAATGTATCCATTCTAATTCATTCGTACGATCCATTAGAATGGTTCGTATGAATGAATTAGAAAGGATTGTACGACTGAATTAGAATGGATCATACGTATGAATTAGATTGGATCGTACAAATGAATTAGAATGGATCATGCGAATGAATTAGAATGGATCGTACGAATGAATTAGAATAGATCGTACAAATGAATTAGAATGGATCGTATGAATGAATTAGAATGGATACATTCGTGCGAATGAATTAGAATGGATTATACGAATGAATTAGAATGGATCGTGCGAATCTATTAGAAAGGATCGTACGAATGAATTAGATTGGATCGTGCGAATGAATTAGAATGGATCATACGAATGAATTAGAATCGATCGTACGACTGAATTAGAATAGATCGTACGAATGAATTAGAATGGATACATTCGTGCGAATGAATTAGAATGGATCGTACGAATGAATTAGAATGGATCGTGCGAATGAATTAGAATGGATCATATGAATGAATTAGAATGGATCGTACGAATGAATTAGAATGGATCGTACGAATGAATTAGAATGGATCGTACGAACGAATTAGAATGGATCGTACGAATGAATTAGAATGGATCGTATGAATGAATTAGAATGGATCTTGCGAATGAATTAGAATAGATCGAACGAATGAATTAGAATGGATACATTTGTGCGAATGAATTAGAATGGATTGTACGAATTAATTAGAATGGATCGTGCGAAGGAATTAGATTGTTTCTACTTCATTCGTACGATCTATTCTAGTTCATTCATACGATCCATTCTAATTCATTCGTACGATCCATTCTAATTCATTCACACGATCCATTCTAATTCATTCATACGATCCATTCTAATTCATTCGCACAATCCATTCTAATTCATTCTAATTCATTCAAATTCATTCGTACGATCCATTCTATTTCATTCGTACGATCCTTTCTTACTCATTCATACGATCCATTCTAATTCTTTCACACGAATGTATCCATTCTAATTCATTCGTACGATCCATTCTAATTCATTCGCACGAATGTATCCATTCTACTTCATTCATACGATCCATTCTAATTCATTCGTACGATCCATTCTAATTCATTCGCATGAATGTATCCATTCTAATTCATTCGTACGATCTATTCTAATTCATTCGTACGATCCATTCTAATTCATTAATATGATCCATTCTAATTCATTCGTACGATCCATTCTAATTCATTCGCACGATCCATTCTAATTCATTCGTACGATCCATTCTAATTCATTCGCACGAATGTATCCATTCTAATTCATTCGTACGATCCATTCTAATTCATTCGTACGATCCATTCTAATTCATTCGCACGATCCATTCTAATTCATTCGTACGATACAATCTAATTCATTCGTACGATCCATTCTAATTCATTCGCACGAATGTATCCATTCTAATTCATTCGTACGATCCATTCTAATTCATTCGCACGATCCATTCTAATTCATTCGTACGATCCATTCTAATTCATTCGCATGAATGTATCCAGTCTAATTCATTCGTACGATCTATTCTAATTCATTCGCATGATCCATTCTAATTCATTCATACGATCCATTCTAATTCATTCTTACGATCCATTCTAATTCATTCGCACGATCCATTCTAATTAATTCATACAATCCAATCTAATTAATTCGGTACAATCTATTCTAATTCATTCGCACGATCCATTCTAATTCATTCGCACAATCCATTCTAATTCATTCGTACGATCGATTCTAATTCATTCGCACAAATGTATCCATTCTAATTCATTCGTACGATCTATTCTAATTCATTCATCAGATCCATTCTAATTCATTCGCACGATCCATTCAAATTCATTCATAGATCGTGCGAATGTAATTCTAATTCATTAGTACGATACAATCTAATTCATTCGTACGATCATTCTAATTCATTCGTACGATCCATTCTAATTCATTCGCACAAATGTATCCATTCTAATTCATTCGTTCGATCTATTCTAATTCATTCGCAAGATCCATTCTAATTCATTCATACGATCCATTCTAATTCATTCGTACGATCCATTCTAATTCATTCGCACGATCCATTCTAATTCGTTCGTACGATCCATTCTAATTCATTCGTACGATCCATTCTAGTTCATTCGTACGATCATTCTAATTCATTCGTACGATCCATTCTAATTCATTCGCACGAATGTATCCATTCTACTTCATTCGTACGATCCATTCTAGTTCATTCATACGATTCATTCTAATTCATACGTATGAATTAGATTGTATCGTACGAATGAATTAGAATGGATCATGCGAATGAATTAGAATGGATCATACGAATAAATTAGAATGGATCGTACGAATGAATTAGAATGGATCGTACAAATGAATTAGAATGGATCGTACGAATGAATTAGAATGGATCGTACGAATGAATTAGATTGGATCGTACGAATGAATTAGAATGGATCGTACGAATGAATTAGAATAGATCGTACGAATAAATTAGAATGGATACATTCGTGCGAATATATTAGAATGGATCGTACGAATGAATTAGAATGGATCGTGCGAATGAATTAGAATGGATCGTATGAATGAATTAGAATGGATCGTGCGAATGAATTAGAATGGATCGTGCGAATGAATTAGAATGGATCGTAATAATGAATTAGAATGGATCATATGAATTCATTCGTACGTATGAATTAGAATGGATCGTAGAATCTATTCTAATTCATTCGCACGAATGAATTCGTACGATTGAATGTATCCATTCTAATTCATTCGTACGATCTATTCTAATTCATTCGCACGATCCATTCTAATTCATTCAAACGATCCATTCTAATTCATTCGTACGATCCATTCTAATTCATTCGCACGATCCATTCTAATTCATTCGTACGATACAATCTAATTCATTCGTACGATCCATTCTAATTCATTCGCACGAATGTATCCATTCTAATTCATTCGTACGATCCATTCTAATTCATTCGCACGATCCATTCTAATTCATTCGTACGATCCATTCTAATTCATTCGCACGAATGTATCCAGTCTAATTCATTCGTACGATCTATTCTAATTCATTCGCACGATCCATTCTAATTCATTCATACGATCCATTCTAATTCATTCTTACGATCCATTCTAATTCATTCGCACGATCCATTCTAATTAATTCGTACAATCCAATCTAATTTATTCGGTACAATCTATTCTAATTCATTCGCACGATCCATTCTAATTCATTCGCACAATCCATTCTAATTCATTCGTACGATCGATTCTAATTCATTCGCACAAATGTGTCCATTCTAATTCATTCGTACGATCTATTCTAATTCATTCATCAGATCCATTCTAATTCATTCGCACGATCCATTCAAATTCATTCATAGATCGTGCGAATGTAATTCTAATTCATTAGTACGATACAATCTAATTCATTCGTACGATCATTCTAATTCATTCGTACGATCCATTCTAATTCATTCGCACAAATGTATCCATTCTAATTCATTCGTTCAATCTATTCTAATTCATTCGCAAGATCCATTCTAATTCATTCATACGATCCATTCTAATTCATTCGTACGATCCATTCTAATTCATTCGCACGATCCATTCTAATTCGTTCGTACGATCCATTCTAATTCATTCGTACGATCCATTCTAGTTCATTCGTACGATCATTCTAATTCATTCGTACGATCCATTCTAATTCATTCGCACGAATGTATCCATTCTACTTCATTCGTACGATCCATTCTAGTTCATTCATACGATCCATTCTAATTCATACGTATGAATTAGATTGTATCGTACGAATGAATTAGAATGGATCATGCGAATGAATTAGAATGGATCATACGAATAAATTAGAATGGATCGTACGAATGAATTAGAATGGATCGTACAAATGAATTAGAATGGATCGTACGAATGAATTAGAATGGATCGTACGAATGAATTAGATTGGATCGTACGAATGAATTAGAATGGATCGTACGAATGAATTAGAATAGATCGTACGAATAAATTAGAATGGATACATTCGTGCGAATATATTAGAATGGATCGTACGAATGAATTAGAATGGATCGTGCGAATAAATTAGAATGGATCGTATGAATGAATTAGAATGGATCGTGCGAATGAATTAGAATGGATCGTGCGAATGAATTAGAATGGATCGTAATAATGAATTAGAATGGATCATATGAATTCATTCGTACGTATGAATTAGAATGGATCGTAGAATCTATTCTAATTCATTCGCACGAATGAATTCGTACGATTGAATGTATCCATTCTAATTCATTCGTACGATCTATTCTAATTCATTTGCACGATCCATTCTAATTCATTCAAACGATCCATTCTAATTCATTCGTACGATCCATTCTAATTCATTCGCATGAATGTATCCATTCTAATTCATTCGTACGATCCATTCTAATTCATTCGTACGATCCATTCTAATTCATTCGCATGATCCATTCTAATTCATTCGTACGATCCATTCTAATTCAGTCGTACAATCCATTCTAATTCATTCGTACGATCCATTCTAATTCATTCGCACGAATGTATCCATTCTACTTCATTTGTACGATCCATTCAAGTTCATTCGTACGATCCATTCTAATTCATTCGCACGATCCATTCAAATTCATTCGTACGATCCATTCTATTTCATTCGTACGATCCATTCTATTTCATTCGTACGATACAATCTAATTCATTCGTATAATCCATTCTAATTCAGTCGTACAATCCATTAGAATGGTTCGTATGAATGAATTAGAAAGGATTGTACTACTGAATTAGAATGGATCATACGTATGAATTAGATTGTATCGTACAAATGAATTAGAATGGATCATGCGAATGAATTAGAATGGATCATACGAATGAATTAGAATAGATCGTACAAATGAATTAGAATGGATCGTACGAATGAATTAGAATGGATACATTCGTGCGAATGAATTAGAATGGATTGTACGAATGAATTAGAATGGATCGTGCGAATGAATTAGAATGGATTGTACGAATGAATTAGAATGGATCGTATGAATGAATTAGATTGGATCATGCGAATGAATTAGAATGGATTGTATGAATGAATTAGAATAGATCGTACGACTGAATTAGAATAGATCGTACGAATGAATTAGAATGGATACATTCGTGCGAATGAATTAGAATGGATCTTACGAATGAATTAGAATGGATCGTGCGAATGAATTAGAATGGATCATATGAATGAATTAGAATTAATCGTGCGAATGAATTAGAATGGATCGTACGAATGAATTAGAATCGATCGTACGAATGAATTAGAATGGATGTATGAATGAATTAGAATGGATCGTGCGAATGGATCGTAATTCAGTCGTACAATCCATTCTAATTCATTCGTACGATCCATTCTAATTCATTCGCACGATCCATTCAAATTCATTCGTAAGATCCATTCTAATTCATTTGTACGATCCATTCTAATTCATTCGCACGATCCAATCAAATTCATTCGTACGATCCATTCTAATTTATTCGTACGATCCATTCTAATTCATTCGCACGATCCATTCTAATTCATTCGTACGATCGTTTCTAATTCATTCGCACAATCCATTCTAATTCATTCATACGATCTATTCTAATTTATTCGTACGATCCATTCTAATTCATTCGCACGATCCATTCTAATTCATTCGTACGATACAATCTAATTCATTCGTACGATCCATTCTAATTCATTCGTACGATCCATTCTAATTCATTCGTACTATCCAATCTAATTCATTCGCACGATCCATTCTAATTCATTCGTATGATACAATCTAATTCATTTGTATGATCCATTCTAATTCAGTCGTACAATCCATTCTAATTCATTCGTACGATCCATTCTAATTCATTCGCACGATCCATTCTACTTCATTCGCACGATCAATTCTAATTCATTCATATGATCCATTCTAACTCATTCGCACGATCCATTCTAATTCATTCGTACGGTCCATTCTAATTCATTCGCACGAATGTATCCATTCTAATTCATTCGTACGATCTATTCTAATTCATTCGTACGATCCATTCTAAGTCATTCGTACGATCCATTCTATTTCATTCGTCCGATCCATTCTAGTTCATTCGTACGATCCATTCTAATTCATTCGCACGGTCCATTCAAATTCATTTGTTTGATCCATTCTATTTCATTCGTACGATTCATTCTTACTCATTCGTGCGATCCATTCTAATTCATTCGCACGAATGTATCCATTCTAATTCATTCGTACGATCCCTTCTAATTCATTCGCACGAATGAATTAGAATGGATCATAGGAATGAATTAAAATGGATCGTACGAATGAATTAGATTGTATCGTGCGAATGAATTAGAATGGATCATACGAATGAATTAGATTGTATCGCGCGAATGAATTAGAATGGATGATACGAATGAATTAGATTGTATCTTACGAATGAATTAGAATGGATCGTACGAATGAATTAGAATGGATCATACGAATGAATTAGAATGGATCGTATGAATGAATTAGAATACATCGTACGAATAAATTAGAATGGATACATTCGTGCGAATGAATAAGAATGGATCGTACGAATGAATTAGAATGGATCGTACGAATGAATTAGAATAGAATGGATCTTACGAATGAATTAGAACAGAATGTACGAATGAATTAGAATGGATCCATTCATTCGTACGATTTATTCTAATTCATTCGCACGATTCATTCTAATTCATTCGTACGATCCATTCTAATTCATTCGCACGATCCATTCTAATTCATTCGTATGATCCATTCTAATTCATTCGCACGATCCATTCTAATTCATTCGTACGATACAATCTTATTCATTCGTACGATCCTTTCTAATTCATTCGCACGATCCATTCTAATTCATTCGTACGATCCATTCTAATTCATTCGTACGATACAATCTAATTCATTCGTACGATCCATTCTAATTCATTCACACGATTGTATCCATTCTAATTCATTCATACGATCCATTCTAATTCATCCACACGATCCATTCTAATTCATTTGTATGATCCATTCTTACTCATTCGTACGATTCATTCTAATTCATTCGCACGAATGTATCCATTCTAATTCATTCGCACGATCGATCCATTCTAATTCATTCGCGCGATCCATTGAAATTCATTCATACGATCCATTCTAATTCATTCATACAATCCATTCTAATTCTTTCGCACGAATGTATCCATTCTAATTCATTCGTACGATCTATTCTAACTCATTCGCACGATCCATGCTAATTCATTCGTACGATCCATTCTAATTCATTCGCACGAATGTATCCATTCTAATTCATTCGTACGATCTATTCTAATTCATTCGTATGATCCATTCTAAGTCATTCGTACGATCCATTCTATTTCATTCATACGATCCATTCTAGTTCATTCGTACGATCCATTCTAATTCATTCGCACGATCCATTCAAATTCATTTGTTTGATCCATTCTATTTCATTCGTACGATTCATTCTTACTCATTCGTGCGATCCATTCTAATTCATTCGCACGAATGTATCCATTCTAATTCATTCGTACGATCCATTCTAATTCATTCGCACGAATGAATTAGAATGGATCGTAGGAATGAATTAAAATGGATCGTATTCATTCATTAGAATGGATCGTACGAATGAAGTAGAATGGATACATTCGTGTGAATGAATTAGAATGGATCGTACGAATGAATTAGAATGGATCGTGCGAATGAATTAGAATGGATCGTACGAATGGATTAGAATGGATCGTGCGAATGAATTAGAATGGATCATATGAATGAATTAGAATTGATCGTGCGAATGAATTAGAATGGATCGTGCGAATGAATTAGAATGGATCGTACGAATGAATTAGAATGGATTGTACGACTGAATTAGAATGGATCATACGAATGAATTAGATTGTATCGTGCGAATGAATTAGAATGGATCGTGCGAATGAATTAGAATGGATAGTACGAATGAATTAGAATGGATCGTACGAACGAATTAGATTGTATCGTACGAATGAATTAGAATGGATCGTGCGAATGAATTAGAATGGATCGTACGAATGAATTAGAATGGATCGTATGAATGAATTAGAATGGATAGTACGAATGAATTAGAATAGATCGTACGAATGAATTAGAATGGATACATTCGTGCGAATGAATTAGAATGGATCATACGAATGAATTAGAATGGATCGTACGAATGAATTAGAATGGATCGTGCGAATGAATTAGAATGGATCGTGCGAATGAAGTAGAATGGATCGTACGAATGAATTAGAATGGATCGTACGAATGAATTAGATTGGATCGTGCGAATGAATTAGAATGGATCGTATGAATGAATTAGAATAGATCGTACGAATGAATTAGAATAGATCGTATGAATGAATTAGAATGGATCGTACGAATGAATGGATCGTACGAATGAATTAGATTGTATCGTACGAATGAATTAGAATGGATCGTACGAATGAATTAGAATGGATCGTATGAATGAATTAGAATGGATCGTGCGAATGAATTAGAATGGATCGTATGAATGAATTAGAATGGATCGTGCGAATGAATTAGAATGGATCGTGCGAATGAACTAGAATGGATCGTAATAATGAATTAGAATGGATCGTACGAATGAATTAGAATAGATCGTACGAATGAATTAGAATGGGTACATTCGTTCGAATGAATTAGAATGGATCGTACGAATGAATTAGAATGGATCGTGTGAATGAATTAGAATTGATCATACGAATGAATTAGAATGGATCGTATGAATGAATTAGAATGGATCGTGCGAATGAATTAGAATAGATCGTACGAATGAATTAGAATGGATACATTCGTGCGAATGAATTAAAATGAATCGTACGAATGAATTAGAATGGATCGTGTGAATGAATTAGAATGGATCGTACGAATGAATAAGAATGGATCGTATGAATGAATTAGATTGGATCGTGCGAATGAATTAGAATGGATCGTACGAATGAATTAGAATGGATCATTCGATTGAATTAGAATAGATCGTGCGAATGAATTAGAATGGATATATTCGTGCGAATGAATTAGAATGGATCGTACGAATGAATTAGAATGGATCGTGCGAATGAATTAGAATGGATCGTACGAATGAATTAGAATGGATCGTACGAATGAATTAGATTGGATCGTGCGAATGAAGTAGAATGGATCGTACGAATGAATTAGAATGGATCGTACGAATGAATTAGATTGGATCGTGCGAATGAATTAGAATGGATCGTACAAATGAATTAGAATGGATCGTGCAAATGAATTAGAATAGATCGTACGAATGAATTAGAATGGATGTATGAATGAATTAGAATGGATCGTGCGAAAGAATTACAATAGATCGTACGAATGAATTAGAATGGATCGTACGAATGAATTAGAATGGATCGTGCGAATGAATTAGAATGGATCGTACGAATGAATTAGAATGGATCGTACGAATGAATTAGAATGGATCATACTAATGAATTAGAATGGATCATATGAATGAATTAGAATGGATTGTGCGAATGAATTAGAATAGATCGTACGAATGAATTAGAATGGATACATTCGTGCGAATGAATTAGAATGGATCGTACGAATGAATTAGAATAGATCGTGCGAATGAATTAAAATGGATCGTGCGAATGAATTAGAATGGATCGTACGAATGAATTAGAATAGATCGTACGAATGAATTAGATTGGATCGTGCGAATGAATTAGAATGGATCATATGAATGAATTAGAATGGATCCATTCGTATGATCCAATCTAATTCATTCGCACGATCCAATCTAATTCATTCCTACGATCCATTCTACTTCGTTCGCACGATCCAATCTAATTCATTCGTACGATCCATTCTAATTCATTCGTACGATCCATTCTAATTCATTCGCTCGATCCATTCTAATTCATTCGTACGATCCATTCTAATTCATTCGCACGAATATATCCATTCTAATTCATTCGCACGATCTATTCTAACTCAATCGTATGATCCATTCTAATTCATTCGTACGATCCATTCTAATTCATTCGCACGATCCAATCTAATTCATTCGTACGATCCATTCTTATTCATTCGTACGATCCATTCTAATTCATTCGCACGATCCATTCTAATTCATTCGTGCGATTCATTCTAATTCATTCGCACGAATGTATCCATTCTAATTCATTCGTACGATCTATTCTAATTCATTCGCACGATTCATTCTAATTCATTCGTACGATCCATTCTAATTCAGTCGTACAATCCATTCTAATTCATTCGTACGATCCATTCTAATTCATTCGCACGATCCATTCTAATTCATTCGCACGATCCATTCTAATTCATTCGTACAATCCATTCTAATTCATTCGCACGAATGTATCCATTCTAATTCATTCGTACGATCTATTCTAATTCATTCGCACGATCCATTCTAATTCATTCATATGATCCATTCTAATTCATTAGTATGATCCATTCTAATTCATTCGTACGAGCCATTCTAATTCAGTCATACAATCCATTCTAATTCATTCGTACGATCCAATCTAATTCATTCACACGATCCATTCTAATTCATTCGTACGATCCATTCTAATTCATTCGCACGAATATATCCATTCTAATTCATTCGTACGATCTATTCTAATTCAGTCGTACGATCGATTCTAATTCATTCGTACGATCCATTCTAATTCATTCGCACGATCCAATCTAATTCTTTCGCACGAATGTATCCATTCTAATTCAGTCGTATGAATGAAATAGAATGGATCATACGAATGAATTTGAATGAATTAGAATAGATTGCGCGAATGAATTAGAATGGATCGTATAAATGAATTAGAATGGATCGTGCGAATGAATTGGAATCGAACATGCGAATGAACTAGAATGGATCGTACGAATGAATTAGAATGGATCATGCGAATGAATTAGAATGGATCGTGCGAATGAATTAGAATGGATCGTACGAATAAATACGAATGAATTACATTCGCACGATCTATTTCATTCGTACGATACAATCTAATTCGTACAATTCATTTGTACGAATACAATCTAATGGATTAGAATGAATTAGAATGGATCATAGATCGTACGAATTAGAATGGATTGTAATTGGATCCATTCTAATTAGAATGAATGAATTAGAATGGTTCGTATGAATGGATCCATTCTAATTTCATTCGTACGATCCATTCTAATTCATTCGCACGAATGTATCCATTCTATTCTAATTCAGTCGTATGATCGATTCTAATTCATTCGTATGATCCATTCTAATTCATTCGCACGATCCAATCTAATTCATTCGTACGATCCATTCTAATTCATTCGTACGATCCATTCTAATTCATTTGCACGATCCATTCTAATTCATTCGTACGATCCATTCTAATTCATTCGCACGATCCATTCTAATTCATTCGTACGATACAATCTAATTCGTTCGTACGATCCATTCAAATTCATTCGTACGATCCATTCTAATTCATTCGCACGATCCATTCTAATTCATTCGTACGATACAATCTAATTCATTCGTATGATCCATTCTAATTCAGTCGTACAATCCATTCTAATTCATTCGTACGATCCAATCTAATTCATTCACATGATCCATTCTAATTCATTCATACGATCCATTCTAATTCATTCGCACGAATGTATCCATTCTAATTCATTCGTACGATCTATTCTAATTCATTCGTACGATCCATTCTAATTCATTCATACGATCCATTCTAATTCATTCGTACGATCCATTCTAATTCATTCGCACGATCCATTCTAATTCATTCGTACGATCCATTCTAATTCATTCTAATTCATTCGTACGATCCATTCTAATTCATTCGCACGAATGTATCCATTCTAATTCATTCGTACGATCTATTCTAATTCAGTCGTACGATCCATTCTAATTCATTCGCACGATCCATTCTAATTCATTCGTACGATCCATTCTATTTCATTCGCACAATCCATTATAATTCATTCGTACAATCCATTCTAATTCATTCATACGATCCATTCTAATTCATTCATACGAATGTATCCATTCTAATTCATCTGTAAGATACAATCTAATTCATTCGTATGATCCATTCTAATTCAGTCGTACAATCCATTCTAATTCATTCGTACGATCCATTCTAATTCACTCATACGATCCATTCTAATTCATTCGCACGATCCATTCTAATTCATTCGTACGATCCATTCTAATTCATTCGCACGAATGTATCCATCCTAATTCATTCGTACAATCCATTCTAATTCATTCGCACGATCCATTCTAATTCATTCGTCTGATCCATTCTAATTCATTCGTATGATCCATTCTAATTCATTCTAATGGATTGTACGACTGAATTAGAATGGATCATACGAATGAATTAGAATGGATCGTGCGAATGAAATAGAATGGATCGTACGAATGAATTTGAATGGATCGTGCGAATGAATTAGAATGGATCGTACAAATGAACTAGAATGGATCGTACGAATGAAGTAGAATGGATACATTCGTGTGAATGAATTAGAATGGATCGTACAAATGAATTAGAATGGATCATACAAATGAATTAAAATGGATCGTACGAATGAAACAGAATGGATCGTACGAATGAAATAGAATGGATCGTACGAATGAATTTGAATGGATCGTGCGAATGAATTAGAATGGATCGTACAAATGAACTAGAATGGATCGTACGAATGAAGTAGAATGGATACATTCGTGTGAATGAATTAGAAAGGATCGTACAAATGAATTAGAATGGATCGTACAAATGAATTAGAATGGATCGTGCGAATGAATTAGAATGGATCATGCGAATGAATTAGAATGGATCGTGCGAATGAATTAGAATGGATCGTGCGAATGAATTAGAATAGATACATTCATGCGAATGAATTAGAATGGATCGTACGAATGAATTAGAATGGATCGTGCGAATGAATTAGAATGGATCGTACGAATGAATTAGAATGGATACATTCGTGCGAATGAATTAGAATGGATCATCCGAATGAGAAAGAATGGATCGTACGAATGAAATAGAATGGATCGTACGAATTAATTTGAATGGATCATGTAAATGAATTAGAATGAATCGTACGAATGAATTAGAATGGATTGTACCACTGAATTAGAATGGATCATACGAATGAATTAGATTGTATCGTACGAATGAATTAGAATGGATCATGCGAATGAATTAGAATGGATCGTACGAATGAATTAGAATGGATCGTATGAATGAATTAGAATGGATCGTGCGAATGAATTAGAATAGATCGTACGAATGAATTAGAATGGATACATTCGTGCGAATGAATTAGAATGGATCGTACGAATGAATTAGAATGGATACATTCGTGCGAATGAATTACAATGGATCGTGCGAATGTATCCATTCTACTTCATTCGTACGATCCATTCTAGTTCATTCGTACGATCCATTCTAATTCATTCGTACGATACAATCTAATTCATTCGTATGATCCATTCTAATTCAGTCGTACAATCCATTCTAATTCATTCGTACGATCCATTCTAATTCATTTGTACGATCTATTCTAATTCATTCGCACGATCCATTCTAATTCATTCATACGATCTATTCTAATTCATTCACACGATCCATTCTAATTCATTCGTACGATCCATTCTAATTCATTCGAACGAATGTATCCATTCTAGATCCATTCTAATTCATTCGTACGATCCATTCTAATTCATTTGCACGATCCAATCTAATTCATTCGTACGATCCATTTTAATTCATTCCTACGATCCATTCTAATTCATTCGTGCGAATGAATTAGAATGGATCGTACGAATGAATTAGAATGGATACATTCATGCGAATGAATTAGAATGGATCGCACGAATGAGTAAGAATGAATCGTAAGAATGAAATAGAATGGATCAAAGAAATGAATTTGAATGGATCGTGCGAATGAATTAGAATGGATCGTACGAATGAACTAGAATGGATCGTACGAATGAAATAGAATGGATCGTACGAATGACTTAGAATGGATCGTACGAATGAATTAGAATAGATCGTACGAATGAATTAGAATGGATACATTCGTGCGAATGAATTAGAATGGATCGTACAAATGAATTAGAATGGATCGTGCGAATGAATTAGAATAGATCGTACGAATGAATTACAATGGATACATTCGTGCGAAAGAATTAGAATGGATTGTATGAATGAATTAGAATGGATCGTATGAATGAATTACAATGGATCGTGCGAATGAATTAGAATGGATCGTGCGAATGAATTAGACTGGATACATTCGTGCGAATGAATTAGATTGAATCGTACGAATGAGTAAGAATGGATCATACAAATGAATTAGAATGGATCGTGTGGATGAATTAGAATGGATCGTATGAATGAATTAGAATGGATACATTCGTGTGAATGAATTAGAATGAATCGTACGAATGAATTAGATTGTATCGTACGAATAAATTAGAAAGGATCGTACGAATGAATTAGATTGTATCGTACGAATGAATTAGAATGGATCGTGCGAATGAATTAGAATGGATCCTATGAATGAATTAGATTGTATCGTGCGAATGAATTAGAATGGATCATACGAATGAATTAGATTGTATCGTGCGAATGAATTAGAATGGTTCATACGAATGAATTAGATTGTATCGTACGAATGAATTAGAATGGATCGTACGAATGAATTAGAATGGATCGTACGAATGAATTAGAATGGATCGTATGAATGAATTAGAATACATCGTACGAATGAATTAGAATGGATCGTACGAATGAATTAGAATAGAATGGATCTTACGAATGAATTAGAATAGATCGTACGAATCAATTAGAATGGATCCATTCATTCGTACGATTTATTCTAATTCATTCGCACGATTCATTCTAATTTATTCGTACGATCCATTCTAATTCATTCGCACGATCCATTCTAATTCATTCGTATGATCCATTCTAATTCATTCGCACGATCCATTCTAATTCATTCGTACGATACAATCTAATTCATTCGTACGATCCTTTCTAATTCATTCGCACGATCCATTCTAATTCATTCGTACGATCCATTCTAATTCATTCGCACGATCCATTCTAATTCATTCGTACGATACAATCTAATTCATTCGTACGATCCATTCAAATTCATTCGCACGAATGTATCCATTCTAATTCATTCGTATGATCCATTCTAATTCATTCGTACGATCCATTCTAATTCATTCGCACGATCCATTCTAATTCATTCGTACGATACAATCTAATTCATTCGTACGATCCATTCTAATTCATACGCACGATGTATCCATTCTAATTCATTCGTACGATCCATTCTAATTCATTCGCACGATCCATTCTAATTCTTCGCACGAATGTATCCAGTCTAATTCATTCGTACGATCTATTCTAATTCATTCGCACGATCCATTCTAATTCATTCATACGATCCATTCTAATTCATTCTTACGATCCATTCTAATTCATTCGCACGATCCATTCTAATTAATTCGTACAATCCAATCTAATTTATTCGCACAATCTATTCTAATTCATTCGCACGATCCATTCTAATTCATTCGCACGATCCATTCTAATCCATTCTAGTTAATTCGCCGAATCCATTCTAATTCATTCTAATTCATTCGTACGATCCATTCTAATTCATTCGCTCGAATGTATCCATTCTACTTCATTCGTACGATCCATTCTAGTTCATTCGTACGATCCATTCTAATTCATTCGCACGATCCATTCAAAATCATTCGTACGATCCATTCTATTTCATTCATACGATCCATTCTTACTCATTCGTACGATCCATTCTAATTCATTCGTACGATCCATTCTAATTCATTCGTACGATCCACTCTAATTCATTCATTAGAATGGATCGTGCGAAGGAATTAGAATGGATACATTCGTGCGAATGAATTGAATGGATCGTACGAATGAATTAGAATGGATCGTGCGAATGAATTAGAATGGATCGTACGAATGAATTAGAATGGATACATTCGTGCGAATGAATTAGAATGGATCGTACGAATGAATTAGAATGGATCGTACGAATTAATTAGAATAGATCGTACGAATGAATTAGAATGGATACATTCGTGCGAATGAATTAGAATGGATCGTGCGAATGAATTAGAATGGATCGTATGAATGAATTAGAATGGATCGTGCGAATGAATTAGAATGGAACATGCGAATGAACTAGAATGGATCGTACGAATGAATTAGAATGGATCGTACGAATGAATTAGAATGGATCGTGCGAATGAATTAGAATGGATCGTACGAATGAATTAGAATGGATCGTATGAATGAATTAGAATGGATCGTGCGAATGAATTATAATAGATCGTACGAATGAATTAAAATAGATACATTCATGCGAATGAATTAGAATGGATCGTACGAATGAATTAGATTGGATCGTGCGAATGAATTAGAATGGATCGTACGAATGAATTAGAATGGATCGTATGAATGAATTAGAATGGATCGTACGAATGAACTAGAATGGATTGTACGATCCATTCTAATTCATTCGTACGATCCATTCTAATTCATTCGCACGAATGTATCCATTCTACTTCATTCGTACGATCCATTCTAGTTCATTCGTACGATCCATTCTAATTCATTCGCACGATCCATTCAAATTCATTCGTACGATCCATTCTATTTCATTCATACGATCCATTCTTACTCATTCGTACGATCCATTCTAATTCATTCGTACGATCCATTCTAATTCATTCGTACGATCCACTCTAATTCATTCATTAGAATGGATCGTGCGAAGGAATTAGAATGGATACATTCGTGCGAATGAATTGAATGGATCGTACGAATGAATTAGAATGGATCGTGCGAATGAATTAGAATGGATCGTACGAATGAATTAGAATGGATCGTATTAATGAATTAGAATGGATCGTACGAATTAATTAGAATAGATCGTACGAATGAATTAGAATGGATACATTCGTGCGAATGAATTAGAATGGATCGTGCGAATGAATTAGAATGGATCGTATGAATGAATTAGAATGGATCGTGCGAATGAATTAGAATGGAACATGCGAATGAACTAGAATGGATCGTACGAATGAATTAGAATGGATCGTACGAATGAATTATAATGGATCGTGCGAATGAATTAGAATGGATCGTACGAATGAATTAGAATGGATCGTATGAATGAATTAGAATGGATCGTGCGAATGAATTATAATAGATCGTACGAATGAATTAAAATGGATACATTCGTGCGAATGAATTAGAATGGATCGTACGAATGAATTAGATTGGATCGTGCGAATGAATTAGAATGGATCGTACGAATGAATTAGAATGGATCGTATGAATGAATTAGAATGGATCGTACGAATGAACTAGAATGGATTGTATGATTCATTCTAATTCATTCGTACGATCCATTCTAATTCATTCGCACGAATGTATCCATTCTACTTCATTCGTACGATCCATTCTAGTTCATTCGTACGATCCTTTCTAATTCATTCATACAATCCATTCTAATTCTTTCGCATGAATGTATCCATTCTAATTCATTCGTACGATCCATTCTAATTCATTCGTATGATCCATTCTATTTCATTCACACAATCCATTATAATTCATTCGTACAATCCATTCTAATTCATTCATACGATCCATTTTAATTCATTCATACGAATGTATCCATTCTAATTCATTCGTACGATACAATCTAATTCATTCGTATGATCCATTCTAATTCAGTCGTACAATCCATTCTAATTCATTCGTACGATCCATTCTAATTCGTTCATACGATCCATTCTAATTCATTCGCACGATCCATTCTAATTCATTCGTATGATCCATTCTAATTCATTCGCACGAATGTATCCATTCTAATTCATTCGTACAATCCATTCTAATTCATTCGCACGATCCATTCTAATTCATTCGTCTGATCCATTCTAATTCATTCGTACGATCCATTCTAATTCATTCTAATGGATTGTACGACTGAATTAGAATGGATTATACGAATGAATTAGATTGTATTATACAAATGAATTAGAATTGATCGTATGAATGAAATAGAATGGATCGTACGAATGAAATAGATTGGATCGTACGAATGAATTTGAATGGATCGTGCGAATGAATTAGAATGGATCATATAAATGAACTAGAAGGGATCGTACGAATGAAGTAGAATGGATACATTCGTGTGAATGAATTAGAATGGATCGTACGAATGAATTAGAATGGATTGTACGACTGAATTAGAATGGATCGTACGAATGAATTAGAATGGATCGTGCGAATGAATTAGAATGGATCATGCGAATGAATTCGAATGGATCGTGCGAATGAATTAGAATGGATCGTGCGAATGAATTAGAATGGATCATACAAATGAATTAGAATGGATATATTCATGCGAATGAATTAGAATGGATCATACGAATGAATTAGTATGGATCGTGCGAATGAATTAGAATGGATCGTGCGAATGAATTAGAATGGATACATTCGTGCGAATGAATTAGAATGGATCATCTGAATGAGAAAGAATGTATCGTACGAATGAAATAGAATGGATCGTACGAATGAATTTGAATGGATCGTGTGAATGAATTAGAATGAATCGTACGAATGAATTAGAATGGATTGTACGACTGAATTAGAATGGATCATACGAATGAATTAGATTGTATCGTACGAATGAATTAGAATGGATTGTGCGAATGAATTAGAATGGATTGTACGAATGAATTAGAATGGATCGTATGAATGAATTAGAATGGATCGTGCGAATGAATTAGAATAGATCGTACGAATGAATTAGAATGGATACATTCGTGCGAATGAATTAAAATGGATCGTACGAATGAATTTGAATGGATACATTCGTGCGAATGAATTACAATGGATCGTGCGAATGTATCCATTCTACTTCATTCGTACGATCCATTCTAGTTCATTCGTATGATCCATTCTAATTCATTCGTACGATACAATCTAATTCATTCGTATAATCCATTCTAATTCAGTCGTACAATCCATTCTAATTCATTCGTACGATCCATTCTAATTAATTTGTACGATCTATTCTAATTCATTCGCACGATCCATTCTAATTCATTCATACGATCCATTCTAATTCATTCGCACGATCCATTCTAATTCATTCGTACGATCCATTCTAATTCATTCGAACGAATGTATCCATTCTAGATCCATTCTAATTCATTCGTACGATCCATTCTAATTCATTCGTGCGAATGAATTAGAATGGATCATACGAATGAATTAGAATGGATACATTCGTGCGAATGAATTAGAATGGATCGTACGAATGTGTAAGAATGAATCGTACTAATGAAATAGAATGGATCAAACAAATGAATTTGAATGGAACGTGCGAATGAATTAGAATGGATCGTACGAATGAAGTAGAATGGATCGTACGAATGAAATAGAATGGATCGTACGAATGACTTAGAATGGATCGTACGAATGAATTAGAAAAGATCGTACGAATGAATTAGAATGGATACATTCGTGCGAATGAATTAGAATGGATCGTACGAATGAATTAGAATGGATCGTGCGAATGAATTAGAATAGATCGTACGAATGAATTAGAATGGATACATTCGTGCGAAAGAATTAGAATGGATTGTATGAATGAATTAGAATGGATCGTATGAATGAATTAGAATGGATCGTGCGAATGAATTAGAATGGATAGTGTGAATGAATTAGAATGGATACATTCGTGCGAATGAATTAGAATGGATCGTATGAATGAGTAAGAATGGATCATACAAATGAATTAGAATGGATCGTATGGATAAATTAGAATGGATCGTATGAATGAATTAGAATGGATACATTCGTGTGAATGAATTATAATGGATCGTACGAATGAATTAGATTGTATCGTACGAATGAATTAGAATGGATCGTATGAATGAATTAGATTGTATCGTACGAATGAATTAGAATGGATCGTGCGAATGAATTAGTATGGATCATACGAATGAATTAAATTGTATCGTGCGAATGAATTAGAATGGATCATACGAATGAATTAGATTATATCGTGCGAATGAATTAGAATGGATCATACGAATGAATTAGATTGAATCGTAGGAATGAATTAGAATGGATCGTGCGATTGAATTAGAATGGATCGTACGAATGAATTAGAATGGATCATATGAATGAATTAGAATAGATCGTACGAATGAATTAGAATGGATACATTCGTGCGAATGAATTAGAATGGATCGTACGAATGAATTAGAATGGATCGTACGAATGAATTAGAATAGAATGGATCTTACGAATGAATTAGAATAGATCGTACGAATGAATTAGAATGGATCCATTCATTCGTACGATTCATTCTAATTCATTCGCACGATTCATTCTAATTCATTCGTACGATCCATTCTAATTCATTCGCACGATCCATTCTAATTCATCGTATGATCAATTCTAATTCATTCGGACGATCCATTCTAATTCATTCGTACTATACAATCTAATTCATTCGTACGATCCTTTCTAATTCATTCGCACGATCCATTCTAATTCATTCGTACGATCCATTCTTATTCATTCGCACGATCCATTCTAATTCATTCGTACGATACAATCTAATTCATTCGTACGATCCATGCTAATTCATTCGCACGAATGTATCCATTCTAATTCATTCGTACGATCCGTTTTAATTCATTCGTACGATCCATTCTAATTCATTCGCACGAACCATTCTAATTCATTCGTACGATACAATCTAATTCATTCGTACGATCCATTCTAATTCATTCGCACGAATGTATCCATTCTAATTCATTCGTACGATCCATTCTAATTTATTCGCACGATCCATTCTAATTCATTCGTAAGATCCATTCTAATTCATTCGCACGAATGTATCCAGTCAAATTCATTCATACGATCTATTCTAATTCATTCGCACAATCCATTCTAATTCATTCATACGATCCATTCTAATTCATTCTTACGATCCATTCTAATTTATTCGCACGATCCATTCTAATTCATTCGTACAATCCAATCTAATTTATTCGCACAATCTATTCTAATTCATTCGCACGATCCATTCTAATTCATTCGCACGATCTATTCTAATCCATTCTAGTTAATTCGCCGAATCCATTCTAATTCATTCTAATTCATTCGTACGATCCATTCTAATTCATTTGCTCGAATGTATCCATTCTACTTCATTCGTACGATCCATTCTAGTTCATTCGTACGATCCATTTTAATTCATTCGCACGATCCATTCAAATTCATTCGTACGATCCATTCTAATTCATTCGTACGATCCATTCTAATTCATTCGTACGATCCATTCTAATTCATTCATTAGAATGGATCGTGCGAAGGAAATAGAATGGATACATTCGTGCGAATGAATTGAATGGATCGTACGAATTAATTAGAATGGATCGTGCGAATGAATTAGAATAGATCGTACGAATGAATTAGAATGGATCGTACGAATGAATTAGAATAGATCGTACGAATGAATTAGAATGGATACATTCGTGCGAATGAATTAGAATGGATCGTACGAATGAATTAGAATGGATCGTACGAATGAAGTAGAATGGATACATTCGTGCGAATGAATTAGAATGGATCGTACGAATGAATTAGAATGGATGCATTCGTGTGAATGAATTAGAATGGATCGTACGAATGAGTAAGAAAGGATCGTAGGAATAAAATAGAATGGATCATACGAATGAATTTGAATGAATGAGAATGGATTGTGCGAATGAATTAGAATGGATCGTATGAATGAATTAGAATGGATCGTGCGAATGAATTAGAATCGAACATGCGAATGAACTAGAATGGATCGTACGAATGAAATAGAATGGATCGTGCGAATGAATTAGAATGGATCGTGCGAATGAATTAGAATGGATCGTACTAATGTATTAGAATGGATCGTATGAATGAATTAGAATGGATCGTGCGAATGAATTATAATAGATCGTACGAATGAATTAAAATGGATACATTCGTGCGAATGAATTAGAATGGATCGTACGAATGAATTAGAATGGATCGTGCGAATGAATTAGAATGGATCGTACGAATGAATTAGAATGGATTGTATGAATGAATTAGAATGGATCGTATGAATGAATTAGAATAGATCGTGCGAATGAATTAGAATGGATCGTACGAATGAATTAGAATGGATACATTCGTGCGAATGAATTAGAATGGATCATACGAATGAGTAAGAATGGATCATACAAATGAATTAGAATAGATCGTGTGGATGAATTAGAATAGATCGTGTGGATGAATTAGAATGGATCGTATGAATGAATTAGAATGGATATATTCGTGTGAATGAATCAGAATGGATCGTACGAATGAATTAGAATGGATCGTACGAATGAATTAGAATGGATCGTGCGAATGAATTAGAATGATTCGTACGAATGAATTAGAATGGATATATTCATGCAAATGAATTAGAATGGATCGTACGAATGAATTAGAATGGATCATGTGAATGAATTAGAATGGATCGTACGAATGTATTCATTCTAATTCATTCTAATTCATTCGTACGATCCATTCTAATTCATTCGCACAATCCATTCTAATTCATTCGTACGATCCATTCTAATTCATTCGCACGAATGTATCTATTCTAATTCCTTCGCACGATCCATTCTAATGAATGAATTAGAATGGATCGTATGAATGAATAAGAATGGATCGTACGAATGAATTAGAATGGATACATTCGTGCGAATGAATTAGAATGGATCGTACGAATGAAATAGAATGGATCGTACGAATTAATTTGAATGGATCGTGCGAATGAATTAGAATAGATCGTACTAATGAACTAGAATGGATCATACGAATGAATTTAAATGGATCGTGCGAATGAATTAGAATGGATCGTACGAATAAACTAGAATGGATCGTACGAATGAAGTAGAATGGATACATTCGTGTGAATGAATTAGAATGGATAGTACGAATGAATTAGAATGGATTGTACGACTGAATTAGAATGGATCGTACGAATGAATTAGAATGGATCATTCGAATGAATTAGAATGAATCGTACGAATGAATTAGAATGAACACATTCTTACGAATGAATTTGTATGGTTCGTATGAATGAATTAGAATGGATCGTAGGAATGAATTAGAATAGATCATACGAATGAATTAGATTGTATCGTACGAATGAATTAGAATGGATCGTACGAATGAATTAGAATGGATACATTCGTGCGAATGAATTAGAATGGATCGTACGAATGAGTAAGAATGGATCGTACGAATGAAATAGAATGGATCGTACGAATGAATTTGAATGGATCGTGCGAATGAATTAGAATGGATCGTATGAATGAACTAGAATGGATCGTACGAATGAAATAGAATGGATACATTCGTGCGAATGAATTAGAATGGATCGTACGAATGAATTAGAATGATCGTACGAATGAACTAGAATGGATCGTACGAATGAATTAGAATAGATCGTACGAATGAATTAGAATGGATACATTTGTGCGAATGAATTAGAATCGATCGTACGAATGAATTAGAAAGGATTGTGCGAATGAATTAGAATGGATCATATGAATGAATTAGAATGGATCGTGCGAATGAATTAGAATGGATCGTACGAATGAATTAGAATGGATCGTACGAATGAATTAGAATGGATTGTACGACTGAATTAGAATGGATCGTACGAATGAATTTGAATGGATCATGCGAATGAATTAGAATGGATCGTACGAATGAATTAGAATGAATACATTCTTACGAATGAATTTGTATGGTTTGTATGAATGAATTAGAATGGATTGTACGACTGAATTAGAATGGATCATACGAATGAATTAGATTGTATCGTACGATCCATTCTAATTCATTCGTACGAGTAAGATCGTACGAATGAATTAGAATGGATCATATGAATGAATTAGAATGGATCGTATGAATGAATTAGAATGGATCGTGTGAATGAATTAGAATAGATCGTACGAATGAATTAGAATGGATACATTCGTGCGAATGAATTAGAATGGATCGTACGAATGAATTAGAATGGTTCGTGTGAATGAATTAGATTGGATCGTACGAATGAGTAAGAATGGATCGTACGAATGAATTAGAATGGATCGTACGAATGAATTAGAATGGGTCGTACGATTGAGTAAGAATGGATCGTACAAATGAAATAGAACGGATCGTACGAATGAAAAAGAATGGATCGTACGAATGAATTTGAATGGATCGTATGAATGAATTAGATTGGATCGTACGAATGAACTAGAATGGATCGTACGAATGAAGTAGAATGGATACATTCGCACGATCCATTGTAATTCATTCGCACGAATGTATCCATTCTAATTCATTCGTACGATCCATTCTAATTCATTCGCACGAATGTATCCATTCTAATTCATTCGTACGATCTATTCTAATTCATTCGTACGATCCATTCTAATTCATTCATACGATCCATTCTAATTCATTCGTACGATCTGTTGGGGGTAGTCAGAAACCACCTATCTTGGATAGCATTGCAAGCGCACCGGAGATAAGAGTGCTCGAGGGAGCCCGTCCAGGAGTTGGAACCCTCGGAAGCCGAGCGTGCCCCCTTTCCAGTCCGCAAGAAGCTCGCCCCCACAGGGAGCTGGATGGACACCTTGTATCTGAGTGCAGCTCGCCCCCACAGGGAGCTGGATGGACACCTTGTATCTGAGTGCAGCTCGCCCCCACAGGGAGCTGGATGGACACCTTGTATCTGAGTGCAGCTCGCCCCTCCCAGGCCCCGCAGGAGTTCCCGCCCCCGTGCTCACTAAAATCACCTTGACAGGGAGCGAGATCCATATTGGGCTGAAGGGGCCTAGGCCAAGAGCACTCTTAGGAGCTCGCCTAAGCTCGCTGGAGCTCGCCTGAGATCGCCCAGGAGCTCGCCTAAGCTCGCTCAGGAGCTCGCTCAGGAGCTCGCCTAAGCTCGCTCAGGAGCGAGCTAAGCTCGCACAAGAGCCCGCCAAGCTCGCCCAGGAGCTCGCCAAGCCCGCGCGAGAACTCACTTGCAGTGATAGCGGGAGTTAGACCGTCATGCATAACAAAGACACCGGCATCGCAAACGCCCCTAGCTCGCGTAGGAGCTCGCCCCTAGCTCGCGCAGGAGCTCGCCCAAGCTCGCAAAGGAGCTCGTCCAAGCTCGCTCAGGAGCTCGCCCAAGCTCGCCAGAATTCCCCAGTTTATCGAAGAGGTTGCTCCCGCGAGGTCCGACTCTTGATAGATGTGGAAGAGAAGGCGGAGCAATGGAGGGCGAGCTCGCCTTAGCTCCCTATCGGAGGTCGCCCATAATGTATGAAAGGATGCCAGGTGTCGAAACCCCACGGAAGCTACGTGGACAAACGTGGTCCACGGAAGCTCGCTCGAATCAGTTCGAGACCTCCCAGACTTGAACATTCCAGAAGGGCCACCTGGCCACGACAAGAAAGATTCCCTTCCCCACTCAAACCGTCTGGCAGGCTACACGACAGAATGTCAGGGCGCGAGTACCAAGGACTGTCAGACCCATGCGAGCCAGAACGTGGGGGTCTAGAAGGCCCTGGAAGAATCTCCATGTGTCGGGGTACGGTAGGCCGCCGATTGCTATAAATGCTCACCCCTAGGCCCCATAGTATAGGTTCGAATTCCTTTTCCCTACCACTTTGGTATACCGCAGCTCGCCGTTGTGCCACTGTGACTGACTTGAGCGTCGGAGGGTCTGCGCTCCTAAGGGAGCCAGCCGTTCTCACGTTCTCTTTCCTTTGTCTTGCAGGCAGCCCGCACGGACCAGCAAAAAATCCCCCGAACATTTGGTGCCGTCTGTGGGATCTTCGACTGGTTCCTGCGAGAACGCCCACGACCATGCGGTTGAGCGCCGCTCGCCCTCGTAACCTCAAGGATGGCTCCGGTGACAAGGGGACGCAGGCGACCGAGGACTCGGGCCAGATCTGCGCGCAGCGAGCCTCCGGTCGAGACCCCTCAGCCCCAGGTCCCGCTCAGCGACCAACTCTTGTTGGAGATGTTGGCCACCCAGCGGGCCATGATGGAGGAACTGACGCGATTGCGTCAGGCTCCAGCGGCCAGCCGGCGGTCTGGGCCGGCGAAGACGGTGTCTCCGGTGCGACCACCGGTGTCAACATCGCGACCGCCCACGGTCGCTCCGGCGCGGCAGGTTTCCCAGCCGGAACCTCTAGTCGGGAGAGCGGCTGTGCGCGGGGTACCGGAAACCCCGCTCACGAGGCTGCAGAAGCTGGTAACCGAGCGGTCCAGCAACCAGGCGACCTCACGCGCGACCATCCCTTGCCGCCATAGTCGGAGCGTCGATTCTGACGGGTCGGAGGCAAGGTCTCTGGAACGGGATCGCGACCCGCGCCATCGACGACGAGGGAAAGAGCCCGCGGTGGAAATACCATCCGAAGCTCGCGAGGCAACGACCTCCCATAGACCGACAGGCGCGCTGAAGGAATCCACGAGCGGACAGCAAGGAGGCCGCCGATTGGCAGCCCCCGAAGGTCGCCGCGGGGTGGATCCGATCTTGCCATGAGGGAGTGTACGAGACCGCCTAGGACCTGCACAGCCGCCTCTGGGAGTTCTCCCCGGGCACTGGCAGCGACCTAGTACGCCAGTAGATTTACTGGAAGATATCGCCGCCCACGGAGGTAGCTCGCCTTTCACCAGCGAGGTCCACCGAGGGGGTTTTCCGCACCACTGGACCCCCCCGAAGTTTGTATTGTTCGACGGATCGCAGGATCCCGTTGACCATCTCTTGGCCTACAGAAAGCTCCTGTTTTTCCTGGACCAAGACCACGTCTTGTGCCGAGCATTCCCGAGCAGCTTGACCGGCTCGGCATTGAACTGGTTCCACAAGTTGCCGCCCGGCATGATCCCCGACTTTCCAACTCTCTCTAGGCTATTCCTGGAGCAGTATCGCTGCAATAGGCAGCCCCCGAAGAGAATCGAGTCTCTGTTTACCTTAACCATGGGAGCTCGCGAGACGCTCCGGTGCTTCGCAACGCGATTCCGAAGCGCCTACCTCGCTCTGGAAGACGCGGCGGGCCAAGATCGTACCGTGGTGAGTGCTTTCAGAAGCGCCCTCCCCGAGGGTTGCAAGCTTCATGACGCCCTAGTGATCAAGGACCCTCGCACGATGGTCGAACTATTTGCCCTGGTCCAGCAACACATCAAGCTCGAGGACGCTGTGCTAGACCGGAAGGGAAAGGCAGTCGAGCAGCGACCTCCTCCGGCCCCGCGACCGCTGGTCGTTAAGGCCGTGGAGAGAAGGGAGATGCCCCTGGCGGTGCCTTTGCCTGGACCGCCCGCTGTTCCTGCCGAACAGCCCGCTGAAGCTCCCGCGGCTGTCGCTGGAAGGCCGGCGAACTGGCGCCTGCCTCCAGGACCCGGGGAGTGGGACTTCACCGTGCTAACCCACTCGCCAGGACAAATCGTCCATCAGATTCGGAATGAACCTTTCTTCCAGTACCCGCCACCCCTGCAGGTCCGAGAGCCCGGCTCTACCGACAACTCGCGGCGGTGCGCTTTTCATCGAAGCCCGGGGCATCACACTAACAGATGCCGGGCTCTCAAGAACCACCTCGAGGATTTGGTCACCCAGGGCCACTTGAATCAGTTTATTTCACCTCCAAGGAGGTTCGAGGTGGTACCGGCACGGGCTCCTCGGGAGGGAGATCGCCCAGGGCCCGCTGAACCCGCCCTGCCTCCGCCTCCCGCGGGAGGACCGGCGATCTGCCATACCATTAGCGGGTGGCTGAGCGGTCCGAGATCCAGTAATGAAGCCCGCCGACGAGTCAGGGAGATGGAGCGGGCACAGAAGGTATTTTCCGTCTCGCTAACTCCTACTTTACTTCAAGCACCAAGGGTGGAAGCCTGCGATTTTCTCTGGTTTTCGAAAGATGACATGACTGGGGTCGTTACACCCCACAATGACCCCCTCGTCATACGCCTGATGATGGCTAACATCGAAGTGAGGCGAGCTCTGGTTGATTCGGGGAGCGCCGTGGACATCCTTTTTCTGTCGGCCTACATGAGAATGGGGTTGAGACTCGCCGACCTGTCTCCTTCGATGAGCTCCCTCAGTGGATTCATCGGCGAGGTTGCCAAAGTGGCAGGGGAGATAACCCTCACTGTGACCGCTGGCCCGGAGGCTCGCCAAGTCCGCTTCGCGGTAGTGGATGGAAGTTCCGCATTTAACGCCATCCTTGGGCGGCCTTGGCTAAGGCAAATGAATGCGGTAGCTTCACCCAACCATCAGGCCCTCAAATTCCCGACCGCGAGCGGGGTCATAGTAATTCGGGGTGATCAGGTAGCCGCTACCCGATGCGAGCAGGATGTCCTTGACCTCATGGACATGGAGGTCGCCGAGGCCAAGAGGCCCGCACCCTCCTAGCAATTACCGCCCGCTACGGGCGAGCTATTGGGGAGCCCGCTGGAGGCCTCCTCGCTTAAGTCCCCTACTCCACCCCCGAGTGGGAGCTGTGTGGACCTTAAGTTGGAAGAGGGAGGTCGCCCGACAACCCCCGAGAGAGGAAGTTTTCCAATTGCCGAACCACTTCAAGAGGTCGACATTGGCGGCAAAGAAGGGCCAAGAGTTGTTAGCCTCGGGACCTCGCTAACCAAGGGCGAGGTCCTGGCCATAACCAACTTACTCAGAGAATATCGTGACGTATTCGCCTGGAGCTTCGCGGACATGCCAGGGATTGACCCGGAGGTCGCCTGTCATCGTCTGCACACCCTGAAGGAGTTCCCGCCGGTCAAGCAGAAAGCTCGCGCATACCTGCTACGAAGTCCGTTGCAGTGGCGGCGGAGATAGACAAGCTAGAGCGAGCCGGCTTCATCCGCGAGGCGTACTTCCCCGAGTGGATCTCTAATATCGTGGATGTGCCTAAGAAGAGCGGAGCGGTCAGGGTGTGCATTGACTTCTCTGACCTCAACAAGGCATGCCCGAAGGACGGATTTCCTCTTCCGAGAATAGGCGCACTGGTCGACGCAGCGGTCGGGTTCCAGGCCCTGTCCTTCATGGATGGATATTCTGGGTATAACCAGATACCTCTACACGCTGACGATCAGGAGAAGACCGCCTTCTACTCTGGCGCGGGCTACCAGAAGTTGTACTGCTATCGAGTGATGCCGTTCGGACTTAAGAACGCTGGGCCGACCTACCAACGGTTAGTCACTCAGATGTTCAAAGATCAGATCGGCAGAAACGTCGAAGTTTATGTAGACGACCTCCTGGTGAAGAGTCGGGAGCGGGAGGGGCATGTCGCCGATCTCCGCGAAACCTTCGAGGTACTGAGAAAGTACCAAATGAGGCTAAACCCAGCGAAGTGCGCATTCGGGGTGACGTCGGGGAAATTCCTCGGGTACCTGGTCACCCACAGGGGGATCGAGGCCGACCCTGGGCAAATCCGAGCACTTGTCGAAATGCCTGCGCCGAGGACCCGGCAGGAAGTCCAGAGATTGAGCGGGCGAATCGCCGCGCTCAATCGGTTCATCTCCAAATCTTCAGACAACTGCCAACCTCTTTTCGAACTGCTACGAAAAGGAGCGAGCATTTGTTGGGATGAGAAGTGCGAGCACGCCTTCCGGAAGATCAAAGACTACCTGGCGAGCCCACCGATCTTGGCGGCACCCAAAGAGGGTGCCGAACTCGGCGTGTACCTTGCGGTCACTGAGAATGCGGTGAGCGGGGTCCTGGTTGTGGAAGAAGCAAAGGTGGAGCGGCCTGTATATTTTGTAAGTCATAAAATGCTTCCTGCCGAGCTCCGGTACCGACCAATCGAGAAGGTCGCATTGGCCTTGGTCCTCACCGCGAGAAAGCTCCACCCCTATTTCTCGGCGCACCCTGTCAGGGTCATCACAGAGCACCCTCTAAAAAGCGCACTCTCCAGGCCCTCAGTAGCCGGCAGGCTCTACCGTTGGTCCGCCGAGCTCGCCGCCTATGGTTTGGAGTATGTCCCTCGAGTTGCTGTCAAAGGACAGGCGCTCGCCGATTTCTTGGCGGACTTCCCCATAGAAGAACCGGTCCAGTACCGGGAGGATGAGCCAACTGAGGCACACCCTGGGAAGGCGAGGTTCTTGGACAACCAAGGTGAGCTTCCTCCAACTAAGCGTTCAGAGGAGGCGGGCTGGGAGTTATTCATTGATGGATCCTCCAACGCTTTTGGGGGCTGGGATCGGGGTCGCACTGATCGCCCAGTCGGTACTTCTGGAGAAGTCAGTTCGACTGGATTTCGCCGCTACCAACAATGAGGCGGAATATGAGGCGCTGCTGGCTGGCCTGGAGCTCGCTCAAGAGGTAGGCGCCAAACGCTTGAAGGTCTTTAGCGATTCCCAGCTAATTATCTGCCAAATCAATGGGGAGTACGCCTCTCGGGATGCACGAATGGCGGGCTATGTGGATCTGGTGAAGCACAAGGCCGCGGAGTTCAAAAAGATCTCCTTCGAACAAATTCCGCGAGCCGATAATAGGCGAGCTGATGCTTTGGCAAACGCCGCCTCTTTGCTGGGAACATCAGAGGCTCGCCAGATCCTCATCGAGGTCCAAAATCAGTCACGGCTTCAACTGATGGAGCCCGCTATTAACCAAGTCTCCGCCGACGTGCCACTCAGCGGGTGGGCCGCCCCTATTTTTCGCTTTCTCCAGAAGGGCGAGCTACCGGAGGATAGAGAGGAAGCCCGGCGAGTGGAGAAATGCGCTGGGCGCTATCTCATTCGCTGGGATCGCCTTTTTCGAAGATCCTTTGGCGGGCCAAATCTCCGTTGCGTCGAGAGCCCGGAAACTGAAGAAGTTTTAGAGTGCATTCACTCTGGCGAGCTGGGAAACCACGCTGGTGGGCGGTCTCTTGCTGCGAAAATACGAAGGCAAGGATACTGGTGGCCCACTCTGGAGCAAGATGCTTTGAAGGTCGCCCAGAAGTGCATCCAATGCCAGAAGCACGCCACCACGAACCATATGCCCGCAGAAGAACTGCATCCCCTGGCGAGCCCCTGGCCTTTCCAGCAATGGGGGTTGGACATTGTGGGACCTTTCCCTGTGTCAGCCCGGCAGAAGAAATTCATCCTAGTAGCTACGGACTACTTCACCAAATGGGTGGAAGCGGTCCCGCTAGCTAAGATAGGCGAGAAGCAGGTAAAAGACTTCCTTTGGAAGAATATTTTCTGCCGGTTCGGTCTGCCTCGGGTGCTTATCACCGACAATGGTCGCCAGTTCGACAATCGCTTAATCAGAAGCTTTTGTGTTGAATATGGAGTCGACCTAAGATTCTCTTCCCCAAGGTACCCTCAAAGCAATGGGCAGGCCGAAGCGACGAATCGCGTGATCTTGGACAACCTCAAGAAGAGGCTGGAAGGAAAAAAAGGATTGTGGGAGCAGGAGCTCGATGGAGTCTTGTGGGCCTATCGTACTACTCCACGTCGCTCAACTAACGAATCTCCTTTCAGTCTCACTTTTGGTTGCAAAGCCGTGCTACCCATAGAGGCCGAGCTACCCACTGAAAGAAGGCTTGCGTCGGCGGAGGTCGACAACGACAAACTGCTCGTCGATTCCCTTGATCAGCTCGAAGAAAGACGAGAGCGCGCCAATCTACACCTCACCGGATACAGACAAGAGATGAAGCGCGCCTATGACAAAAGAGTCCGTCATCGGGCATTCAAGGCCGGCGATCTGGTGATGAGAAAGGTGTTTGCAAACACGCAAGAGCCTAATGCAGGAAAGCTCGCGGCGAACTGGGAAGGCCCATACATAATACACGAAGCAGGAAGTTCGGGGGCTTACCGGTTGATGACCGCTGGAGGCGACCTGTTAGAGCGACCTTGGAACGCTCTGCACCTCCGCAAGTTCTATGCCTAAGGGAATTTTTGTAAATTCTGAAGTTATGAATGAACGATGGAGGTTTTCAACAATTTAACTAGGAAGCTCGGCGCAGACGGAGCCCATATGATTTGTAGTGTGCAGTCCGCCGTTGTGCGGACTTAAAGCAAAACCGGGATCCTCAGAGGCAGCCAGTGGGTAACCTTGAGCTTCCCGGGGCAGTCCGCCGTTGTGCGGACTTAAAGCAAGACCGGGATCCTCAGAGGCAGCCAGTGGGCGACCTTGAGCTTCCCGGGGTAGTCCGTCGTTGTGCGGACTTAAAGCAAGACCGGGATCCTCAGAGGCCGCCAGTGGGCGACCTTGAGCATCCCGGGGCAGTCCGCCGTTGTGCGGACTTAAAGCAAGACCGGGATCCTAAGAGGCAGCCAGTGGGCGACCTTGGGCTTCCCGGGGAAGTCCGCTGCCTAGTGGACTGTAAACTTGACCAGGATCCTTCGTGTTCACCTACCATGAACGGAAGCATCCTGGCGCTGGCAAACCCCTCGAAGGGCGAGCCCGCCAAACAGGATCATCGAGAGAAATTAACCGGGCAGGGGGCAGCTAGCACTTATTAGTTTCCTTTAAAAATAAAAATGGATTAAGTCTCTGAGTGTAGGGAAGTTTTTGAAGTCTTTTGGTTCGTTTAAACGTTTTCCGGGCTCAGAGACTATCGAGTTTTTGCGAGCATGCCGAGTTTTTCGTTTGCATATACTTTAAAATAAAAGGTTGAACCGAATTAGCTGCCTCGCCCGGGGTATCACTCTCGAGATCGCTGCGGACTCCTAAAGCGGACTCATGAGCAACACAAGGAAAGGAAAAGAGACATGGAAAAGTAAGGAACAGAGGCGAGCACAAAAGGATATGTCCTTCATTATACTGAAAATAATTACAAGGATTACAAAGATACAGCCTAGGCTGGGCCCGCGCCAGTGCCCGCGTCGTCATCACGCTTCCTCTTTTTCGACCTTTCGGCCTTGTACTTCTCGATGGCGTCGAGCGCACCTTTCCGTAGAAGCTCGTTGAGCTGCGCCTGGAGGCGGCGTTGCTGAGCGTGGAGGTCTTGGAGGTGCGTCTCCCTCAGAGACGCGATCTCATCCCTAGAGGCCGCCAACTGACGTTGGAGTTCGGAGATTTCCTTCTGGGCGGCCTCTTCAGCTCGACGGGCCCCTTGCGCATTGGATAGGGCGCGGTCGCGGGCGTCCTCAACCGAAGCTAGCGTGGTGGTGAAGGTGGCGGCCCGCTGGCGCAGTTCGTCGACCTCCGTGCGCAGCCGGTCCACTTCAGCCCGCAGCTCGCCCGATCGGTCCATTTGACGGATTCGGTGGATGTACTCATCTACTCTCCTCTCCGAGTCATGGAGAGTGTCATCGTAGAGAGCGACAGTTTCCCCCGCGACTTCCGCGACCTCGTCAACGAGAGCCCGGCCGACCCGCTCTACCTGCGGAAAGGGCGAACAGATTGAGTTAGAAGTTAGAGCAGGAGCTTGGGGACAAAGGAGTATGAAGGCGGCCTTACCTCGAGCAGTCGGTTGATGAGAGCGATGTAGGGAGTCCGAGCGAAGATATTGCGCCCTAGGATCCCCCGCATGAAGAAAGGGGCGCGCTCAGGACCGCCAGAGGAGGAGCCCGCTTGGCTCGCCTCGGTGGGAGCAGCTGGAGGGGGCGCACTGATGGAGGCAGCAGCGGGCTCGGCCCCTTGAGCACCGGCAATCCCTTCGTTGATAGGGGAAGGCACGGCGGCTCCCCTTCGCCCCGGCAGGTCCGGGTCCGAGGCTTCCGAGCTAGAGCTCGGAAAGTCGTCCAGGATGGCCCCTAGGTCCGGAGACCAGTAGGCCAACCCGCCCAGCTCAGGGAGAGGAGGAACCTCAAGAGTGTCAGGCGCGGGCTCAGGCGCGGGCGCGCTAGGAGACATAGGCGCGGGCTCGGGCACGAGCGCGGGCTCGGGCGTGCTGGGCGCGGGCTCGGGCACAGGCGCGAGCTCGGGCGTGCAGGGCGCGGGCTCGGGCGCAGGCGCGGGCTCGGACGCGGGCGCGCTGAGGGCAGGCGCGGGCTCGGGCGCGGGCGCGGACTCGGGCGCAGGCGTGGGCTCGGACGCGGACGCGCTGAGGGCAGGTGCGGGCTTGGACGCGGGCGCAGGCGCGGGCCCGGACGCAGGAGCGGGCTCGTTCGCGGGCGCAGGCTCGGACGCGGGCGAGGGCTCGGGGGCAGGATGAGCGGGCTCGGGCACAGGCGCGCTAGCGACAGAAGGCGCGGGCGCAAGCTCGAGCGCGGGCGTGCTGGAAGGCTCGGGTACAGGCGCGCTCGAGGCAGCGGCCGCGGGTAGGGGCGCGGGCGTGCTGGGGGCAGGCGCAGCCGGTGCCGAGGTCTCGGCCGGAGCGGGTGCAGAAGGCAGCGGGCTCGTTCGCGCCGGTCCCTCGAAGGGCAGGGGAGGCATCGCTGTCGCAGAAGCGGGCTCGCCCTCGAGAGACCGCGGCTCCTCTTCTTCCGAGCTGGACTCGTCGCTGGAATCCTCGCCCGATGCCAAGCCCGCTTCCTCGAGAGCGGCCTTCCTCCTGTCCTCAACGACTCGTTCGTAGGCTTCACGAGCCTTGCGAACGGCGTCGTCCTCCGCCATTGGGCGGGCAGTTGAAGTCTTCTTCTTCTTCTTCTTTATATGGGCGCCCTCCATCTCTGGGGTCATTACCGCGACAAAGAGAGGTTAAGAGAGGTCGCCCGGGAACCCGCGCATCAGCACCTCGGCCATTGGGGTTTCCACCTCAGCCATACCGAGTAGGAGCTCGACGCGCGGGTCCTCAGGGTCGACCATAACAACTTGGCGTCGAGGGGGTTCCGGAGCAGGGGAGTGCGTAGGAGAATTCGGGGCTAAGGGAGAGTTCGCTTGACCTGGGGCAACCTCGCGGGAGGGAGGCGGAGGCGAGGGAATATCCTCCTCGCGGATCATATCGATGGCGTCTTCGTCGGCGAGCCTAATCGGGGAAGCCCGCTTCTTCTTCCCCTTCTTCGCCGAGGTGGTGCCGGCGCCGGAGGACGCCGCAGCAGCCTGGGAGGTCGCCCCGGTGCGGCGAGAGACCGCCATCTTCTTGCGCAAAATCTTCTGGCGGGTAGTGATGGTGCCGGTCCGGAGATCCTTCCAGAGGAAGGAGAAATCCGGAGCCAGGATCTTCTCGGGAGTTCGCCCACCAAGGAACTCGAAGATCGCCTTGTCTAGAGCTTGCTCCTGAGCCCCGGAGATACACTTCTTCCCTTTGGCCCGGTACTCGCCGATCGATTTGAAGTTGGGGAGCGGCGGCCTTCCGGGATGGGCGGGAACGCCTGCACAGGGACCTCGCCACTCCCCCGCGACAACGAACGGATACTCCTTCCAGTACCGATCCTTGTTCTCGACCGCGGAGAAGGGCAGCACCTCGCCAGGGCGGCCTGAGAGGTAGAAGTGGCCGCAGTCCACCTCGCTGAAGACGGTCCCTGGCTTGAGAAGCCATTTCTTCAGAAGGTAGGCGAGGGGGATCCTCACGTTGAGGGCTTCCTCAATACGAGAAAGCCCGTAGAGGATCCCCCATGAATTTCCTGGAAGCTGGGCGGGGCATAAGCCCGCCAGCTCCAGTAGCTCGCTGGCGAGGTGGTTCAGGGGCAGCCGGAGCCCAGACTAGACCTGCCCCACGGAGACCGCCGTGCCGGAAAGCGGCCTCCCCGAGCGTGGGAGGGGCAGAATGGCGAGCTCACGGGGAATGCCCGTCGCGGTCCGTAGACTGTCGGGGACGGGTGCGCCCCCGATATCGTTGAACCAGACAACGGCGGGGACCTTAGGGGGAGCCTCGCCCTCGGTGCCGGGAGCATGCACCGAGATGGGAGCGACATTGAGAGGCTCCTCCTGAGAGGTCGCAGCAGCAGCAGCGGCGGCTGAAGAAGAAGTGGCAGCGGAGGAAGCCATTGAGAGCGAGAGGGCGCTAGCGAGCTGCGAGCTGCGATTTGAAAGCAGAAGGAGAAAGGGAGAGCTGTTTTTCACGCAGCGGTAAAAACACACCCCTCATCCCCTATTTATAGGCAAGTGAGAGACAGGTGAATCGGGCCGCAGTTAATGCCCGAGCGCGCCCAACGAGGCGACACGCCGACGGTCGAAGCGACAGCTCGCCGTTCTCAAATCAGGCGGTGCCACGTGGACCACGCCTGGAAAAAGCTGCGCCGGCGCCGACACTATCATTTACTGACAAAAGAAGTACGAATGAGGAGGAGACACGTGTCTCGCGCCGATCGGGATCCCATGATGAGATTCATCGTATCAGCATTGAGCTTCGCGTCGCATTTAAGGTGAAGCGACCGTTGGAGATTTGGCGCGATACCCAAGTCACAAGATCGCTCGCGGCAGGTACCCGCAGCTCGCCCGAAGCAGACCCTGTCCGCATGTGACAAGCTCGCATCGGAAGGAGATCGCTCGTGGCTGATGCTCGTGGCCCGCCCAGCGTTTGTGAAATACTGGCAGTCAAAGCTTTCGACGCAGATCGCTCGCAGCAGGAGCCCGAAGCTCGCCCGAGGCAGACCCCGTCCGTATGTGACAAGCTCGCATCGGAAGAAGATCGCTCGTGGCTGATGCTCGTGGCCCGCCCAGCGTTTGTGAAATACTGGCAGTCAAAGCTTTCGACGCAGATCGCTCGCAGCAGGAGCCCGAAGCTCGCCCGAGGCAGATCCCGTCCGTATGTGACAAGCTCGCATCGGAAGGAGATCGCTCGTGGCTGATGCTTGTGGCCCGCCCAGCGTTTGTGAAATACTGGCAGTCAAAGTTCTCGGCGCAGGCCACCATCGCTGCTATCTCCGACCCGCCAGGAAACTGTTGCAGCAGACATTGATATCAGGCACAGTACCGGGGATAGGAGTTCGCTAAGACTCCTGAGCAAGCGTTGAGTTTCCTCGATCACTCCCTCAGGAGGGGGTAATGTTGGGGGTAGTCAGAAACCACCTATCTTGGATAGCATTGCAAGCGCACCGGAGATAAGAGTGCTCGAGGGAGCCCGTCCAGGAGTTGGAACCCTCGGAAGCCGAGCGTGCCCCCTTTCCAGTCCGCAAGAAGCTCGCCCCCACAGGGAGCTGGATGGACACCTTGTATCTGAGTGCAGCTCGCCCCCACAGGGAGCTGGATGGACACCTTGTATCTGAGTGCAGCTCGCCCCTCCCAGGCCCCGCAGGAGTTCCCGCCCCCGTGCTCACTAAAATCACCTTGACAGGGAGCGAGATCCACATTGGGCTGAAGGGGCCTAGGCCAAGAGCACTCTTAGGAGCTCGCCTAAGCTCGCTGGAGCTCGCCTGAGATCGCCCAGGAGCTCACCTAAGCTCGCTCAGGAGCTCGCCTAAGCTCGCTCAGGAGCGAGCTAAGCTCGCACAGGAGCTCGCCAAGCTCGCCCAGGAGCTCGCCAAGCCCGCGCGAGAACTCGCTTGCAGTGATAGCGGGAGTTAGACCGTCATGCATAACGAAGACACCGGCATCGCAAACGCCCCTAGCTCGCGTAGGAGCTCGCCCCTAGCTCGCGCAGGAGCTCGCCCAAGCTCGCAAAGGAGCTCGTCCAAGCTCGCTCAGGAGCTCGCCCAAGCTCGCCAGAATTCCCCAGTTTATCGAAGAGGTTGCTCCCGCAAGGTCCGACTCTTGATAGATGTGGAAGAGAAGGCGGAGCAATGGAGGGCGAGCTCGCCTTAGCTCCCCATCGGAGGTCGCCCACAATGTATGAAAGGATGCCAGGTGTCGAAACCCCACGGAAGCTACGTGGACAAACATGGTCCACGGAAGCTCGCTCGAATCAGTTCGAGACCTCCCAGACTTGAACATTCCAGAAGGGCCACCTGGCCACGACAAGAAAGATTCCCTTCCCCACTCAAACCGTCTGGCAGGCTACACGACAGAATGTCAGGGCGCGAGTACCAAAGACTGTCAGACCCACGCGAGCCAGAACGTGGGGGTCTAGAAGGCCCTGGAAGAATCTCCACGTGTCGGGGTACGGTAGGCCGCCGATTGCTATAAATGCTCACCCCTAGGCCCCATAGTACAGGTTCGAATTCCTTTTCCCTACCACTTTGGTATACCGCAGCTCGCCGTTGTGCCACTGTGACTGACTTGAGCGTCGGAGGGTCTGCGCTCCTAAGGGAGCCAGCCGTTCTCACGTTCTCTTTTCTTTGTCTTGCAGGCAGCCCGCACGGACCAGCGAAAAATCCCCCGAACACGATCCATTATAATTCATTCGTACGATCCATTCCAATTCATTCGTACTATCCATTCTAATTCATTCGCACGATCCATTCTAATTCATTCGTACGATACAATCTAATTCATTCGTATAATCCATTCTAATTCAGTCGTACAATCCATTCTAATTCATTCGTACGATCCATTCTAACTCATTCGCACGATCCATTCTAATTCATTCGCACGATCAATTCTAATTCATTCATATGATCCATTCTAATTCATTCGCACGATCAATTCTAATTCATTCATATGATCCATTCTAATTCATTCGCACGATCCATTCTAATTCATTCGTACGATCCATTCTAATTCATTCGCACGAATGTATCCATTCTAATTCATTCGTACGATCTATTCTAATTCAGTCGTACGATCCATTCTAATTCATTCGCACGATCCAATCTAATTCATTCGTACGATCCATTCTAATTCATTCGTACGATCCATTCTAATTCATTCGCACGATCCATTCTAATTCATTCGTACGATCCATTCTAATTCATTCGTACGATCTATTGTAATTCATTCGCACGATCCATTCTAATTCATTCATACATCCATTCTAATTCATTCGTACGATCTATTCTAATTCATTCGCACGATCCATTCTAATTCATTCGTACGATCCATTCTAATTCATTCGTACGATCCATTATAATTCATTCGTACGATCCATTCTAATTCATTCGTACGATCAATTCTAATTCATTCGCATGATCCATTCTAATTCATTCGCACGATCCATTCTAATTCATTCGTACGATCCATTCTAATTCATTCGCACGAATGTATCCATTCTAATTCATTCGTACGATCTATTCTAATTCATTCAAACGATCCATTCTAACTCATTCGTACGATCCATTCTAATTCATTCGCACGATCCATTCTAATTAATTCGTACGATACAATCTAATTCATTCCTATGATCCATTCTAATTCAGTCGTACAATCCATTCTAATTCATTCGTACGATCCATTCATTCGTACGAATGAAGTAGATTGGATCGTATGAATGAATTAGAATGGATTGTACGAATGAATTAGAATGGATCCATTCGTATGATCCAATCTAGATGAATTCATTCGCACGAATCTAATCGTACGATCCATTCTAGAATGGATATACTCGTACGAATGAATTAGAATGGATACATTCGTGCGAATGAATTAGAATGGATCGTACGAATGAATTAGAATGGATCGTACGAACGAATTAGAATGGATCGTGCGAATGAATTAGAATGGATCGTACGAATGAATTAGAATGGATCGTATGAATGAATTAGAATGGATCTTGCGAATGAATTAGAATAGATCGAACGAATGAATTAGAATGGATACATTCTTGCGAATGAATTAGAATGGATTGTACGAATGAATTAGAATGGATCGTGCGAATGAATTAGATTGTATCTACTTCATTCGTACGATCCATTCTAGTTCATTCATACGATCCATTCAAATTCATTCGTACGATCCATTCTAATTCATTCGCACGATCCATTCTAATTCATTCATACGATCCATTCTAATTCATTCGCACGATCCATTCTAATTTATTCTAATTCATTCAAATTCATTCATACGATCCATTCAATTTCATTCGTACGATCCTTTCTTACTCATTCGTACGATCCATTCTAATTCATTCACACGAATGTATCCTTTCTAATTCATTCGTACGATCCATTCTAATTCATTCGCACGAATGTATCCATTCTACTTCATTCGTACGATCCATTCTAATTCATTCGTACGATCCATTCTAATTCATTCGCACGAATGTATCCATTCTAATTCATTCGCACGAATGTATCCATTCTAATTCATTCTACGATCTATTCTAATTCATTCGTACGATCCATTCTAATTCATTAATACGATCCATTCTAATTCATTCGTACGATCCATTCTAATTCATTCGCACGATCCATTCTAATTCATTCATATGATCCATTCTAATTCATTCGCACGATCCATTCTAATTCATTCGTACGATCCATTCTAATTCATTCGCACGAATGTATCCATTCTAATTCATTCGTACGATCTATTCTAATTCAGTCGTACAATCCATTCTAATTCATTCGTACGATCCATTCTAATTCATTCGTACGATCCATTCTAATTCATTCGCACGATCCATTCTAATTCATTCATACGATCCATTCTAATTCATTCGCACAATCCATTCTAATTCATTCGTACGATCGATTCTAATTCATTCGCACAAATGTATCCATTCTAATTCATTCGTATGATCTATTCTAATTCATTCGTACGATCCATTCTAATTTATTCGTACGATCCAATCTAATTCGTTCGTACGATCCATTCTAATTCATTCGTACGATATAATCTAATTCATTCGTACGATCCATTCTAATTCATTCGTACGATCTATTGTAATTAATTCGCACGATCCATTCTAATTCGTTCATACATCCATTCTAATTCATTCGTACGATCCATTCTAATTCATTCGTACGAATGAATTAGAATGGATCGTACGAATGAACTAGATTGTACGAATGAATTAGAATGGATCGTACGAACGAATTAGAATGGATACATTCGTGCGAATGAATTAGAATGGATCGTACGAATGAATTAGAATGGATCGTGTGAATGAATTAGAATTGATCATACGAATGAATTAGAATGGATCGTATGAATGAATTAGAATGGATCGTACGAATGAATTAGATTGGATCGTGCGAATGAATTAGAATGGATCGTACGAATGAATTAGAATCGATCGTACGACTGAATTAGAATAGATCGTACGAATGAATTAGAATGGATACATTCGTGCGAATGAATTAGAATGGATCGTACGAATGAATTAGAATGGATCGTGCGAATGAATTAGAATGGATCGTATGAATGAATTAGAATGGATCGTACGAATGAATTAGAATAGATTGTACGATTGAATTAGAATGGATCATATGAATGAATTAGATTGTATCGTAGGAATGAATTAGAATGGATCGTGCGAATGAATTAGAATGGATCATATGAATGAATTAGAATTGATCGTGCGAATGAATTAGAATGGATCGTGCGAATGAATTAGAATGGATCGTACGAATGAATTAGAATGGATCGTACGAATGAATTAGAATAGATCATACGAATGAATTAGATTGTATCATACGAATGAATTAGAATGGATCGTACGAATGAATTAGAATGGATACATTCGTGCGAATGAATTAGAATGGATCGTACGAATGAGTAAGAATGGATCGTACGAATGAAATAGAATGGATCGTACGAATGAATTTGAATGGATCGTGCGAATGAATTAGAATGGATCGTATGAATGAACTAGAATGGATCGTACGAATGAAGTAGAATGGATACATTCGTGCGAATGAATTAGATATGATCGTACGAATGAATTAGAATGATCGTACGAATGAACTAGAATGGATCGTACGAATGAATTAGAATAGATCGTACGAATGAATTAGAATGGATACATTTGTGCGAATGAATTAGAATCGATCGTACGAATGAATTAGAATGGATTGTGCGAATGAATTAGAATGGATCGTATGAATGAATTAGAATGGATCGTGCGAATGAATTAGAATGGATCGGACAAATGAATTAGAATGTATCGTACGAATGAATTAGAATGGATCGTACGAATGAATTAGATTGGATCGTGCGAATGAATTAGAATGGATCGTACGAATGAATTAGAATGGATCGTATGAATGAATTAGAATAGATCTTACGAATGAATTAGAATGGATACATTCGTGCGAATGAATTAGAATGGATCGTACGAATGAATTAGAATGGATCGTGTGAATGAATTATATTGTATCGTACGAATGAATTAGAATGGATCGTGCGAATGAATTAGAATGGATCGTACGAATGAATTAGAATGGATCGTGCGAATGAATTAGAATGGATCGTGCGAATGAATTAGAATGGATCGTGCGAATGAATTAGAATGGATCGTGCGAATGAATTAGATTGTATCGTACGAATGAATTAGAATGGATCGTACGAATGAACTAGAATGGATCGTATGAATGAAGTAGAATGGATACATTCGCACGATCCATTGTAATTCATTCGCACGAATGTATCCATTCTAATTCATTCGTACGATCCATTCTAATTCATTCGCACGAATGTATCCATTCTAATTCATTCGTACGATCTATTCTAATTCATTCGCACGATCCATTCTAATTCATTCATACGATCCATTCTAATTCATTCGCACGATCCATTCTAATTCATTCGTACGATACAATCTAATTCATTCGTATGATCCATTCTAATTCAGTCGTACAATCCATTCTAATTCATTCGTACGATCCATTCTAATTCATTTGTACGATCTATTCTAATTCATTCGCACGATCCATTCTAATTCATTCGTACAATCTATTCTAATTCATTCGTACGATCCATTCTAATTCATTCGTACGATCCATTCTACATCATTCGCACGATCCATTCTAATTCATTCGCACGATCCATTCTAATTCATTCGCACGATCCATTCTAATTCTTTCGTACGATCCATTCTAATTCAGTCGTACAATCCTTTCTAATTCATTCATACGAACCATTCTAATGGATCGTACGAATGAATTAGAATGGATACATTCGTGCGAATGAATTAGAATAGATCATATGAATGAATTAGAATAGATACCTTCGTGCGATCCATTCTAATTCATTAGAATAGATCGTACGAATGAATTAGAATGGATACATTCGTGCGAATGAATTAGAATGGATCGTACGAATGAATTAGAATGGATCGTGCGAATGAATTAGAATGGATCATGCGAATGAATTAGAATTGATCGTACGAATGAATTAGAATGGATCGTACGAATGAATTATAATGGATCGTACGAATGAATTAGAATGGATCGTACGAATGAATTAGAATGGATCGTGCGAATGAATTAGAATAGATCGTACGAATGAATTAGAATGGATCATGCGAATGAATTAGAATAGATCGTACGAATGAATTAGAATGGATACATTCGTGCGAATGAATTAGAATGAATCATACGAATGAATTAGAATGGATCGTGCGAATGAATTAGAATGGATCGTACGAATGAATAAGAATGGATCGTACGAATGAATTAGATTGGATCGTGCGAATGAATTAGAATGGATCGTACGAATGAATTAGAATGGATCATACGATTGAATTAGAATAGATCGTGCGAATGAATTAGAATGGATATATTCGTGCGAATGAATTAGAATGGATCGTACGAATGAATTAGAATGGATCTTGCGAATGAATTAGAATGGATCATACGAATGAATTAGAATGGATCGTACGAATGAATTAGATCGGATCGTGCGAATTTATTAGAATGGATCGTACGAATGAATTAGAATCGATCGTACGATCCATTCTAATTCATTTGTACGATACATTCTAATTCATTCGTACGATACAATCTAATTCATTCGAACGATCCATTCTAATTCATTCGTGTGATCCATTCTAATTCATTCTAATTCATTCTAATGGATCGTGGTAATGAATTAGATTGTATCGTATGAATTAGAATCAATCGTTTGTATCATACAAATTAGAATGAAAGATTACAAATTCATTCGTAAGAATGAATTCATTCTAAGATCCAATCTAATTCATTCGCACGAATGGATCGTGCGAATGAATTAGAATGGATCGTACGAATGAATTAGAATGGATACATTCGTGCGAATGAATTAGAATGGATTGTACGAATGAATTAGAATGGATCGTGCGAATGAATTAGAATGGATCGTACGAATGAATTAGAATGGATCGTACGAATGAATTAGATTGGATCGTGCGAATGAATTAGAATGGATCATACGAATGAATTAGAATCGATCGTACGACTGAATTAGAATAGATTGTATGAATGAATTAGAATGGATACATTCGTGCGAATGAATTAGAATGGATCGTACGAATGAATTAGAATGGATCGTGCGATTGAATTAGAATGGATCATATGAATGAATTAGAATTGATCGTGCGAATGAATTAGAATGGATCGTGCGAATGAATTAGAATGGATCGTACGAATGAATTAGAATGGATTGTACGACTGAATTAGAATGGATCATACGAATGAATTAGATTGTATCGTACGAATGAATTAGAATGGATCGTGCGAATGAATTAGAATGGATAGTACGAATGAATTAGAATGGATCGTACGAATGAATTAGAATGGATCGTACGAATGAATTAGATTGTATCGTACGAATGAATTAGAATGGATCGTGCGAATGAATTAGAATGGATCGTATGAATGGATCGCACGAAGGTATCTATTCTAATTCATTCATACGATCTATTCTAATTCATTCGCACGAATGTATCCATTCTAATTCATTCGTACGATCCATTAGAATGGTTCGTATGAATGAATTAGAAAGGATTGTACGACTGAATTAGATTGGATCATACGTATGAATTAGATTGTATCGTACGAATGAATTAGAATGGATCATGCGAATGAATTAGAATGGATCGTACGAATGAATTAGAATAGATCGTACAAATGAATTAGAAAGGATCGTACGAATGAATTAGAATGGATACATTCGTGCGAATGAATTAGAATGGATTGTACGAATGAATTAGAATGGATCGTGCGAATGAATTAGAATGGATCGTACGAATGAATTAGAATGGATCGTACGAATGAATTAGATTGGATCGTGCGAATGAATTAGAATGGATCGTACGAATGAATTAGAATCGATCGTACGACTGAATTAGAATAGATCGTACGAATGAATTAGAATGGATACATTCGTGCGAATGAATTAGAATGGATCGTACGAATGAATTAGAATGGATCGTGCGAATGAATTAGAATGGATCATATGAATGAATTAGAATTGATCGTGCGAATGAATTAGAATGGATCGTGCGAATGAATTAGAATGGATCGTACGAATGAATTAGAATGGATCGTACGAACGAATTAGAATGGATCGTGCGAATGAATTAGAATGGATCGTACGAATGAATTAGAATGGATCGTATGAATGAATTAGAATGGATCTTGCGAATGAATTAGAATAGATCGAACGAATGAATTAGAATGGATACATTCGTGCGAATGAATTAGAATGGATTGTACGAATGAATTAGAATGGATCGTGCGAATGAATTAGAATGGATCGTACGAATGAATTAGAATTTATTGTGTGAATGAATTAGAATAGATCGTACGAATGAATTAGAATGGATCGTATGAATGAATTAGAATGGATCGTACGAATGAATTAGAATAGATCGTACGAATGAATTAGAATGGATACATTCGTGCGAATGAATTAGAATGGATCGTACGAATGAATTAGAGTGGATCGTGTGAATGAATTAGATTGGATCGTGCGAATGAATTAGAATGGATCGTACGAATGAATTAGAATAGATCATACGAATGAATTAGAATGGATCGTACGAATGAATTAGAATGGATTGTGCGAATGAATTAGAATGGATCATGCGAATGAATTAGAATGGATCATACGAATGAATTAGAATTGATCATACGAATGGATTAGATTGGATCGTGCGAATGAATTAGAATGGATCGTACGAATGAATTAGAATGGATCATACAAATGAATTAGAATAGATCGTACGAATGAATTAGAATGGATACATTCGTGTGAATGAATTAGTATGGATCGTACGAATGAATTAGAATGGATCATGCGAATGAATTAGAATGGATCATGCGAATGAATTATAATTGATCGTACGAATGAATTAGAATGGATCGTACGAATGAATTATAATGGATCGTACGAATGAATTAGAATGGATCGTACGAATGAATTAGAATGGATCGTACGAATGAATTAGAATGGATCGTGCGAATGAATTAGAATAAATCGTACGAATGAATTAGAATGGATGTATGAATGAATTAGAATGGATCGTGCGAATGAATTACAATAGATCGTACGAATGAATTAGAATGGATCGTACGAATGAATTAGAATGGATCGTGCGAATGAATTAGAATGGATCATACGAATGAATTAGAATGGACCGTACGAATGAATTAGATTGGATCGTGCGAATGAATTAGAATGGATCGTGCGACTGAATTAGATTGTATCGTACGAATGAATTAGAATGTATCGTGCGAATGAATTAGATTGGATCGTACGAATGAATTAGAATAGATCGTATGAATGAATTAAAATGGATCGTACGAATGAATGGATCGTACGAATGAATTAGATTGTATCGTACGAATGAATTAGAATGGATCGGGCGAATGAATTAGAATGGATCGTACGAATGAATTAGAATGGATCGTACGAATGAATTAGAATGGATCGTACGAATGAATTAGATTGGATCGTACGAATGAATTAGATTGGATCGTGCGAATGAATTAGATTGGATCATACGAATGAGTTAGAATGGATCGTACGAATGAATTAGAATGGATCGTACGAATGAATTAGAATGGATCGTACGTATGAATTAGAGTGGATCGTGCGAATGAATTAGAATAGATCGTGCGAATGATTTAGAATGGATCGTACGAATGAATTAGAATGGATCGTACGAATGAATTAGAATGGATCGTACGAATGAACTAGATTGGATCGTACGAATGAATTAGAATGGATCGTACGAATGAATTAGAATAGATCGTATGACTGAATTAGAATGGATCGTACGAATGAATGGATTGTACGAATAAATTAGATTGTATCGTACGAATGAATTAGAATGGATCGTGCGAATGAATTAGAATGGATCGTACGAATGAATTAGAATCGATCGTACGACTGAATTAGAATAGATCGTACGAATGAACTAGAATGGATACATTCGTGCGAATGAATTAGAATGGATCATACGAATGAATTAGAATGGATAGTACGACTGAATTAGAATAGATCGTACGAATGAATTAGAATGGATACATTCGTGCGAATGAATTAGAATGGATCGTACGAATGAATTATAATGGATCGTGCGAATGAATTAGAATGGATACATTCATGCGAATGAATTAGAATGGATCGTACGAATGAATTAGAATGGATCGTGCGAATGAATTAGAAAGGATCATATGAATGAATTAGAATTGATCGTGCGAATGAATTATAGTGGATCGTGCGAATGAATTAGAATGGATCGTACGAATGAATTAGAATGGATTGTACGACTGAATTAGAATGGATCATACGAATGAATTAGATTGTATCGTACGAATGAATTAGAATGGATCGTGCGAATGAATTAGAATGGATAGTACGAATGAATTAGAATGGATCGTACGAATGAATTAGAATGGATCGTACGAATGAATTAGAATCGATACATTCGTGCGAATGAATTAGAATGGATCGTACGAATGAATTAGATTGTATCGTACGAATGAATTAGAATGGATCGTGCGAATGAATTAGAATGGATCGTACGAATGAATTAGAATGGATACATTCGTGCGAATGAATTAGAATGGATCGTACGAATGAATTAGAATGGATCGTGCGAATGAATTAGAATGGATCGTACGAATGAATTAGAATGGATCGTATTAATGAATTAGAATGGATCGTACGAATGAATTAGAATAGATCGTACGAATGAATTAGAATAGATACATTCGTGCAAATGAATTAGAATGGATCGTACGAATGAATTAGAATGGATCGTACGAATGAAGTAGAATGGATACATTCGTGCGAATGAATTAGAATGGATCGTACGAATGAATTAGAATGGATACATTCGTGTGAATGAATTAGAATGGATCGTACGAATGAGTAAGAAAGGATCGTACGAATGAAATAGAATGGATCGTACGAATGAAATAGAATGGATCGTATGAATGAATTTGAATGAATTAGAATGAATTAGAATGGATCGTGTGAATGAATTAGAATGGATCGTATGAATGAATTAGAATGGATCGTGCGAATGAATTAGAATGGATCGTACGAATGAATTAGAAATGGATCGTATGAATGACCTAGAATGGATCGTACGAATGAAGTAGATACAATCTAATTCATTCGCACGATCCATTCTAATTCATTCGTACAATCCATTCTAATTCATTCGCACGAATGTATCAATTCTAATTCATTCGTTCGATCTATTCTAATTCATTCGCAAGATCCATCCTAATTCATTCATACGATCCATTCTAATTCATTCGTATGATCCATTCTAATTCATTCGCACGATCCATTCTAATTCAGTCGTATAATCCATTCTAATTGATTCGTACGATCCATTCTAATTCATTCGCACGATCCATTCTAATTCATTCGCACGATCAATTCTAATTCATTCATAAGATCCATTCTAATTCATTCACACGATCCATTCTAATTCATTCGTACGATCCATTCTAATTCATTCGCACAAATGAATTAGAATGGATTGCACGACTGAATTAGAATGGATCATACGAATGAATTAGATTGTATCGTACGGATGAATTAGAATGGATACATTCGTATGAATGAATTAGAATGGATCGTATGAATGAATTAGAAGGGATTGTACGAATGAATTATAATGGATTGTGCGAATGAAATAGAATGGATCGTATGAGTGAATTAGAATGGATCGTACGAATGAATTAGAATGGATTGTACGACTGAATTATAATAGGATACATTCGTGCGAATGAATTAGAATGGATCGTACGAATGAGTAAGAATGGATCGTACGAATGAAATAGAATGGATCGTACGAATGAATTTGAATGGATCGTGCGAATGAATTAGAATGGATCGTATGAATGAATTAGAATGGATCGTACGAATGAAGTAGAATGGATCGTACAAATGAATTAGAATGGATCGTACGAATGAATTAGAATGGATTGTACGACTGAATTAGAATGGATCATACGAATAAATTAGATTGTATCGTACGAATGAATTAGAATGGATCGTACGAATGAACTAGAATGGATCGTACGAATGAAGTAGAATGAATTAGATTGGATCGTGCGAATGAATTAGAATGGATAGTACGAATGAATTAGAATGGATCGTACGAATGAATTAGAATAGATCGTACGAATGAATTAGAATGGATACATTCGTGCGAATGAATTAGAATGGATCGTACGAATGAATTTGAATGGATCGCACGAATGAATTAGAATGGATCGTGCGAATGAATTAGAATGGATCGTGCGAATGAAGTAGATTGGATCGTACAAATGAATTAGAATGGATCATATGAATGAATTAGAATGGATACATTCGTGCGAATAAATTAGAATGGATTGTATGAATGAATTAGAATGGATCGTACGAATGAACTAGAATGAATCGTGCGAATGAATTAGAATGGATCGTACGAATAAATTAGAATGGATCGTACGAATGAATTTGATTGGATCGTGCGAATGAATTAGAATGGATCGTACGAATGAATTAGAATGGATCTGACGAATGAATTAGAATGAATCGTGTTAATGAATTAGAATGGATCGTACGAATAAATTAGAATAGATTGTGCGAATGAATTAGATTGTATCGTACGAATGAATTAGAATGGATCGTAAGAATGATTTAGAATGGATCGTATGAATGAATTAGAATGGATTGTGCGAATGAATTAGAATAGATCGTATGAATGAATTAGACAGGATACATTCGTGCGAATGAATTAGAATGGATCGTACGAATGAATTAGAATGGATCGTGCGAATGAATTAGAATGGATCGTACGAATGAATTAGAATGGATACATTCGTGCGAATGAATTAGAATGGATCGTACGAATAAATTAGATTGTATCGTACGAATGAATTAGAATGGATCGTGCGAATGAATTAGAATGGATCATACGAATGAATTAGAATGGATCGTACGAATGAATTAGAATCGATACATTCGTACGGATGAATTAGCATGGATCGTACGAATGAATTAGAATGGATCGTACGAATGAATTAGAATGGATCGTATGAATGAATTAGATTGTATCGTACGAATGAATTAGAATGGATCGTACGAATGAATTAGAATGGATCGTGCGAATGATTTAGAATGGATCATACGAATGAATTAGAATGGATCGTACGAATGAACTAGATTGGATCGTGCGAATGAATTAGAATGGATCGTACGAATGAATTAGAATGGATCGTACGAATGAACTAGAATGGATCATACGATTGAGTAAGAATGGATCGTACGAATGAAATAGAACGGATCGTATGAATGAAATAGAATGGATCGTATGAATGAATTTGAATGGATCGTACGAATGAATTAGATTGGATCATACGAATGAACTAGAATGGATCGTACGAATGAAGTAGAATGGATACATTCGCACGATCCATTGTAATTCATTCGCACGAATGTATCCATTCTAATTCATTCGTACGATCCATTCTAATTCATTCGCACGAATGTATCCATTCTAATTTATTCGTACGATCTATTCTAATTCATTCGCACGATCCATTCTAATTCATTCATACGATCCATTCTAATTCATTCGTACGATCCATTCTAATTCATTCGTACGATCCATTCTAATTCATTCGTACTATCCATTCTAATTCATTCGCACGATCCATTCTAATTCATTCGTACGATACAATCTAATTCATTCGTATGATCCATTCTAATTCAGTCATACAATCCATTCTAATTCATTCGTACGATCCATTCTAATTCATTCGCACGATCCATTCTAATTCATTCGCACGATCAATTCTAATTCATTCATATGATCCATTCTAATTCATTTGCACGATCAATTCTAATTCATTCATATGATCCATTCTAATTCATTCGCACGATCCATTCTAATTCATTCGTACGATCTATTCTAATTCATTCGCACGAATGTATCCATTCTAATTCATTCGTACGATCTATTCTAATTCAGTCGTACGATCCATTCTAATTCATTCGCACGATCCAATCTAATTCATTCGTACGATCCATTCTAATTCATTCGTACGATCCATTCTAATTCATTCGGACGATCCATTCTAATTCATTCGTACGATCCATTCTAATTCATTCGTACGATCTATTGTAATTCATTCGCACGATCCATTCTAATTGATTCATACATCCATTCTAATTCATTCGTACGATCTATTCTAATTCATTCGCACGATCCATTCTAATTCATTCGTACGATCCATTCTAATTCATTCGTACGATCCATTCTAATTCATTCGTACGATCCATTATAATTCATTCGTACGATCCATTCTAATTCATTCGTACGATCAATTCTAATTCATTCGCATGATCCATTCTAATTCATTCGCACGATCCATTCTAATTCATTCGTGCGATCCATTCTAATTCATTCGCACGAATGTATCCATTCTAATTCATTCGTACGATCTATTCTAATTCATTCAAACGATCCATTCTAACTCATTCGTACGATCCATTCTAATTCATTCGCACGATCCATTCTAATTAATTCGTACGATACAATCTAATTCATTCGTATGATCCATTCTAATTCCGTCGTAACAATCCATTCTAATTCATTTGTACGATCCATTCATTCGTACGAATGAAGTAGAATGAATTAGATTGGATCATACGAATGAATTAGAATGGATCGTACGAATGAATTAGAATGGATCGTGCGAATGAATTAGAATGGATCATGCGAATGAATTAGAATGGATCGTACGAATGAATTAGAATAGATCGTACAAATGAATTAGAATGGATCGTACGAATGAATTAGAATGGATACATTCGTGCGAATGAATTAGAATGGATCGTGCGAAAGAATTAGAATGGATTGTATGAATGAATTAGAATGAATCGTACGAATGAATTAGATTGTATCGTACGAATGAATTAGAATGGATCATGCGAATGAATTAGAATGGATAGTACGAATGAATTAGAATGGATCGTACGAATGAATTAGAATGGATCGTACGAATGAATTAGTATGGATCGTGCGAATGAATTAGAATGGATCGTACGAATGAATTAGAATGGATACATTCTTGCGAATGAATTAGAATGGATCGTACGAATGAATTAGAATGGATCGTGCGAATGAATTAGAATGGATCATATGAATGAATTAGAATTGATCGTGCGAATGAATTTGAATGGATCTTGCGAATGAATTAGAATGGATCGTACGAATGAACTAGAATGGATTGTATGATCCATTCTAATTCATTTGTACGATTCATTCTAATTCATTCGCACGAATGTATCCTTTCTAATTCATTCGTATGATCTATTCTAATTCATTCGCACGATCCATTCTAATTCATTCATACGATCCATTCTAATTCATTCGTACGATCCATTCGAATTCATTCACACGATCCATTCTAATTCATTCGTACGATACAATCTATTTCATTCGTATGATCCATTCTAATTCAGTCGTACAATCCATTCTAATTCATTCGTACGATTCATTCTAATTCATTCACACGATCCATTCAAATTCATTCGTACGATCCATTCTATTTCATTCGTACGATCCATTCTTTCTCATTCGGATGATCCATTCTAATTCATTCGCACGAATGTATCTATTCTAATTCATTCGTACGATCCATTCTAATTCATTCGCATGATCCATACTAATTCATTCGTACGATCCATTCTAATTCATTCGCATGAATGTATCCATTCAAATTCATTTGTATGATCCATTCTAATTCATTCGCAGTACGATCCATTCTTATTCATTCGTACGATCCATTCTAATTCATTCGCACGATCCATTCTAATTCATTCGCACGATCTATTCTAATTCATTCGCACGATCCATTCTAATTCATTCGCACGATCCATTCTAATTCATTCGTACGATCCATTCTAATTCATTCGCACGATCCATTCTAATTCATTCGTACGATACAATTTAATTCATTCGTACGATCCATTCATTTGTATGATCCATTCTAATTCAGTCATACGATCTCTTCTAATTCATTCGTACGATCCATTCTAATTCATTCGTATGATCCATTCTAATTCATTCGCACGAATGTATCCATTCTACTTCATTTGTACGATCCATTCTAGTTCATTCGTACGATCCATTCTAATTCATTCGCACGATCCATTCTAATTCATTCGCACGATCAATTCTAATTCATTCATATGATCCATTCTAATTCATTCGCACGATCCATTCTAATTCATTCGTACGATCCATTCTAATTCATTCGCGCGAAAGTATCCATTCTAATTCATTCTTACGATTTATTCGAATTCAGTCGTACGATCGATTCTAATTCATTCGTACGATCCATTCTAACTCATTCGCACGATCCAATCTAATTCATTCGTACGATCCATTCTAATTCATTCGCACGATCCATTCTAATTCATTCGCACGATCCATTCTAATTCATTCGTACGATCCATTCTAATTTATTCGCACGAATGTATCCATTCTAATTCATTCGTACAATCTATTATAATTCATTCGTACGATCCATTCTAATTCATTCGTACGATCCATTCTAATTCATTCGCACGATTCAATCTAATTCATTCGTACGATCAATTTTAATTCAATCGTGCGATCCATTCTAATTCATTCGCACGATCCATTCTAATTCATTCGCACGAATATATCCATTCTAATTCATTCTAATTCATTCGCATGATCCATTCTAATTCATTCATACGATCCATTCTAATTCATTCGCACGATCCATTCTAATTCATTCGCACGATCCATTCTAATTCATTCGTACGATACAATCTAATTCATTCGTACGATCCATTCTAATTCAATCGTATGATCCATTCTAATTCATTCATATGATCCATTCTAATTCATTCGTACGATCCATTCTAATTCATTCGCACGATCCATTCTAATTCTTTCGTACGATACAATCTAATTCATTCCTATGATCTATTCTAATTCAGTCGTACAATCCATTCTAATTCATCCGTATGATCCATTCTAACTCATTCGCACGATCCATTCTAATTCATTCGCACGATCCATTCTAATTCATTCATACGATCCATTCTAATTCATTCGCACGATCCTTTCTAATTCATTCGTTCGATCCATTCTAATACATTCGCACATTCTAATTCATTCGTACGATCTATTCTAATTCATTCGTACGATCGATTCTAATTCATTCGTACGATCTATTCTAATTCATTCGCACGATCCATTCTAATTCATTCGTACGATCCATTCTAACTCATTCGTACGATCCATTCTTACTCATTTGTACAATCCATTCTAATTCATTCATACGATCCATTCTAATTCATTCGTACGATCATTCTAATTCATTCGTACGATCTATTCTAATTCACTCGCACGATCCATTCTAAATCATTCGTACGATCCATTCTAATTCATTCGCACGATCCATTCTAATTCATTCGTACGATCCATTCTATTTCATTCGTACGATCCATTCTTACTCATTCGTACGATCCATTCTAATTCATTCGTACGATCCATTCTAATTCATTCGCACGAATGTATCCATTCTAATTCATTCGTACGATCTATTCTAATTCATTCGCATGATCCATTCTAATTCATTCATACGATCCATTCTAATTCATTCGTACGATCCATTCTAATTCATTCGCACGATCCATTCTAATTCATTCGTACGATACAATCTAATTCATTCGTACGATCCATTCTAATTCAGTCGTACGATCCATTCTAATTCATTCGTACGATCCATTCTAACTCATTCGCACTATCCATTCTAATTCATTCGCACGATCCATTCTAATTCATTCATACGATCCATTCTAATTCATTCGCACGATCCATTCTAATTCATTCGTACAATCCATTCTAATACATTCGCACGAATGTATCCATTCTAATTCATTCGTACGATCTATTCTAATTCATTCGTACGACCGATTCTAATTCATTCGTACGATCCATTCTAATTCCTTCGCACGATCCAATCTAATTCATTCGTACGATCCATTCTAATTCATTCGTACGATCCATTCTAATTCATTCGCACGATCCATTCTAATTCATTCGTACGATCCATTCTAAGTCATTCGCACGATCCATTCTAATTCATTCGTACGATACAATCTAATTCATTCGTACGATCCATTCTAATTCAATCGTATGATCCATTCTAATTCATTCATACGATCCATTCTAATTCATTCATACGATCCATTCTAATTCATTCGCACGATCCATTCTAATTCTTTCGTACGATACAATCTAATTCATTCCAATGATCTATTCTAATTCAGTCGTACAATCCATTCTAATTCATTCATATGATCCATTCTAACTCATTCGCACGATCCATTCTAATTCATTCGCACGATCCATTCTAATTCATTCATACGATCCATTCTAATTCATTCGCACGATCCTTTCTAATTCATTCGTTCGATCCATTCTAATACATTCGCACATTCTAATTCATTCGTACGATCTATTCTAATTCATTCGTACAATCGATTCTAATTCATTCGTACGATCTATTCTAATTCATTCGCATGATCCATTCTAATTCATTCGTACGATCGATTCTAACTCATTCGTACAATCCATTCTTACTCAATCGTACAATCCATTCTAATTCATTCATACGATCCATTCTAATTCATTCGTACGATCCATTCTAATTCATTCGTACGATCTATTCTAATTCACTCGCACGATCCATTCTAAATCATTCGTACGATCCATTCTAATTCATTCGCACGATCCATTCTAATTCATTCGTACGATCCATTCTATTTCATTCGTACGATCCATTCTTACTCATTCGTACGATCCATTCTAATTCATTCGTACGATCCATTCTAATTCATTCGCACGAATGTATCCATTCTAATTCATTCGTACGATCTATTCTAATTCATTCGCATGATCCATTCTAATTCATTCATACGATCCATTCCAATTCATTCGTACGATCCATTCTAATTCATTCGCACGATCCATTCTAATTCATTCGTACGATACAATCTAATTCATTCGTACGATCCATTCTAATTCAGTCGTACGATCCATTCTAATTCATTCGTACGATCCATTCTAACTCATTCGCACGATCCATTCTAATTCATTCGCACGATCCATTCTAATTCATTCATAGGATCCATTCTAATTCATTCGCACGATCCATTCTAATTCATTCGTACAATCCATTCTAATACATTCGCACGAATGTATCCATTCTAATTCATTCGTACGATCTATTCTAATTCATTCGTACGATCGATTCTAATTCATTCGTACGATCCATTCTAATTCCTTCGCACGATCCAATCTAATTCATTCGTACGATCCATTCTAATTCATTCGTACGATCCATTCTAATTCATTCGCACGATCCATTCTAATTCATTCGTACGATCCATTCTAATTCATTCGCACGATCCAATCTAATTCATTCGTACGATCCATTCTTATTCATTCGTACGATCCATTCTAATTCATTCGCACGATCCATTCTAATTCATTCGTACGATTCATTCTAATTCATTCGCACGAATGTATCCATTCTAATTCATTCGTACGATCTATTCTAATTCATTCACACGATCCATTCTAATTCATTCATACGATCCATTCTAATTCATTCTTATGATCAATTCTAATTCATTCACACGATCCATTCTAATTCATTCGTACGATCCATTCTAATTCATTCGCACGAATGTATCCATTCTAATTCATTCGTGCGATCTATTCTAAATCATTCGTACGATCCATTCTAATTCATTATTACGATCCATTCTAATTCAATCGCACAATCCATTCTAATTCATTCGGACGATCCATTCTAATTCATTCATACGATCCATTCTAATTCATTTGCACGATCCATTCTAATTCATTCGTACGATCCATTCTAATATATTCGCACAAATGTATCCATTCTAATTTATTCGTACGATCTATTCTAATTCATTCGTACGATCCATTCTAATTCATTCGTACGATCCATTCTAATTCATTCGCACGATCCAATCTAATTCATTCGTACGATCCATTCTAATTCATTCGTACGATCCATTCTAATTCATTCGCACGATCCATTCTAATGAATTAGAATGAATTAGAATGGATTAGAATGGATCGTACGACTGAATTAGAATCGTACAATTCATTCATTCGTACAAATGAATTAGAATGGACCCATTCTTTTGCACGAATGAATTAGAATGGATCGAACGAATGAATTAGAATGGATCGAACGAATGAATTAGAATAGATCGTGCGAATGAATTAGAATGGATCATATGAATGATTTAGAATTGATCGTGCGAATGAATTAGAGTGGATCGTGCGAATGAATTAGAATGGATCGTACGAATGAATTAGAATGGATTGTACGACTGAATTAGAATGGATCATACGAATGAATTAGATTGTATCGTACGAATGAATTAGAATGGATCGTGCGAATGAATTAGAATGGATCATACGAATGAATTAGAATGGATCGTGCGAATGAATTAGAATGGATCGTACGAATGAATTAGAATGAATCGTGCGAATGAATTAGAATAAATCGTACGAATGAATGGATCCATTCTAATTCATTCGTACGATCTATTCTAATTCATTCGTAAGATCCTTTCTATTCTAATTCATTCGTACGATCCATTCTAATTCATTCGTACGATCCATTCTTATTCATTCGCACGAATGTATCCATTCTAATTCATTCGTACGATGTATTCTATTTCATTCATACGATCCATTCTAATTCATTCGTACGATCCAATCTAATTGATTCGTACGATCCATTCTAATTCATTCGTACGATACAATCTAATTCATTCGTATGATCCATTCTAATTCATTCGCACGATACAATCTAATTCATTCGTATGATCCATTCTAATTCATTCGCACGATACAATCTAATTCATTCGTATGATCCATTCTAATTCATTCGCACGATCCATTCTAATTCATTCATACGATACAATCTAATTCATTCGTACGATCCATTCTAATTCATTCGTACGATACAATCTAATTCATTCGTACGATCCATTCTAATTCATTCACACTAATGTATCCATTCTAATTCATTCATACGATCCATTCTAATTCATCCACACGATCCATTCTAATTCATTTATATGATCCATTCTTACTCATTCGTAAGATTCATTCTAATTCATTCGCACGAATGTATCCATTCCAATTCATTCGCACGATCCATTCTAATTCATTCGCACGATCCATTGTAATTCATTCATACGATCCATTCTAATTCATTCATACAATCCATTCTAATTCTTTCGCACGAATGTATCCATTCTAATTTATTCGTACGATCTATTCTAATTCATTCGCACGATCCATTCTAATTCATTCGTACGATCCATTCTAATTCATTCACACGAATGTATCCATTCTAATTCATTCGTACGATCTATTCTAATTCATTTGTACGATCTATTCTAAGTCATTCGTACGATCCATTCTATTTCATTCGTACGATCCATTCTAGTTCATTCGTACGATCCATTCTAATTCATTCGCACGATCCATTCAAATTCATTTGTTTGATCCATTCTATTTCATTCGTACGATTCATTCTTACTCATTCGTGTAATCCATTCTAATTCATTCGCAAGAATGTATGCATTCTAATTCATTCGTACGATCCATTCTAATTCATTCGCACGAATGAATTAGAATGGATCGTATGAATGAATTAGAATGGATAGTACGAATGAATTAGAATGGATCGTACGAATGAATTAGATTGTATCGTACGAATGAATTAGAATGGATCATGCGAATGAATTAGAATGGATCGTACGAATGAATTAGAATGGATCGTATGAATGAATTAGAATGGATCGTACGTACGATCCATTCTTACTCATTCGTACGATCCATTCTAATTCATTCGCACGAATGTATCCATTCTAATTCATTCGTACGATCCATTCTAATTCATTCGTATGATCCATTCTAATTCATTCGTACGATCCATTCTAATTCATTCTAATGGATTGTACGACTGAATTAAAATGGATTATACGAATGAATTAGATTGTATATTCTAATTCATTCCCACGATCCATTCTAATTCATTGGTACGATCTATTCTAATTCATTCGTACGATCCATTCTAATTCATTCGCACGAATGTATCCATTCTAATTCATTCGTACGATCTATTCTAATTCAGTCGTACGATCGATTCTAATTCATTCGTACGATCCATTCTAATTCATTCATACGATCTATTCTAATTTATTCTAATTCATTCGCACGATCCATTCTAATTCATTCGCACTTTCAATTCTAATTCATTCATATGATCCATTCTAATTCATTCGCACGATCCATTCTAATTCATTCGTACGATCCATTCTAATTCATTCACACGAATGTATCCATTCTAATTCATTCGTACGATCTATTCTAATTCAGTCGTACGATCGATTCTAATTCATTCGTACGATCCATTCTAATTCATTCACACGATCCAATCTAATTCATTCGTACGATCCATTCTAATTCATTCGTACGATCCATTCTAATTCATTCGCACGATCTATTCTAATTCATTCGTACAATCCATTCTAATTCATTCACACGAATGTATCCATTCTAATTTATTCGTATGATCCATTCTAATTCATTCGCACGATCCATTCGAATTCATTCGTACGATCCTTTCTAATTCATTCATACGATCCATTCTAATTCATTCGCACGAATGTATCCATTTTAATTCATTCGTACGATCCATTCTAATTCATTCGCATGATCCATTCTAATTCATTCATACGACCCATTCTAATTCATTCGTACGATCCATTCTAATTCATTCGCACGAATGTATCCATTCTAATTCATTCGTACGATCTATTCTAATTCAGTCGTACGATCGATTCTAATTCATTCGTACGGTCCATTCTAATTCATTCGCACGATCCAATCTAATTCATTCGTACGATCCATTCTAATTCATTCGTACGATCCATTCTAATTCATTCGCACGATCCATTCTAATTCATTCGTACAATCCATTCTAATTCATTCACACGAATGTATCCATTCTAATTCACTCGTACGATCCATTCTAATTCATTCGCACGATCCATTCGTGCGAATGAATTAGATTGGATCTTAGAATGAATTCATTCTTACGAATGAATTTGTAATCATTCATTCTAATTTGTATGATACAAACGATTAATTCTAATTCATACGATACAATTTAATTCATTACCACGATCCATTAGAATGAATTAGAATGAATTAGAATGGATCACACGAATGAATTAGAATGGATCGTTCGAATGAATTAGATTGTATCGTACGAATGAATTAGAATGTACCGTACAAATGAATTAGAATGGATCGTACGAATGAATTAGAATGGATCGCACGAAGGTATCTATTCTAATTTATTCATACGATCTATTCTAATTCATTCGCACGATCCATTCAAATTCATTCATACGAACCATACATTCATTCATACGAGTTAGAATGGATTGTACAAATTCATATGATCGTACGCATGAATTAGAATGGATCGTACGAATGAATTAGAATGGATCTAATTAGAATGGATCGTGCGAATGAATTGTACAATCTAATTCATTCGTACGATCTATTCTAATTCATTCGTACGATCCATTCTAATTCATTCGTACGAACCATACAAATTTATTCGTAAGAATGTATTCATTCTAATTCATTCGTACGATCCATTCTAATTCATTCGCATGATCCAATCTAATTCATTCGTATGATCCATTCTAATTCAGTCGTACAATCCATTCTAATTCATTCTAGAATGGATACATTCTAATCCATACGATGAATTCTAATTCATTCGTACGATACAATCTAATTCATTCGTACGATCCATTCTAATTCATTCGCACGAATGTATCCATTCTAATTCATTCGCACGATCCATTCTAATTCATTCGTACGATCCATTCTAATTCAGTCGTGCGGTCCATTCTAATTCATTTGCATGATCCATTCTAATTCATTCGTACGATCCATTCTAATTCATTCGTATGTATCCATTCTAATTCATTCGTACGATCTATTCTAATTCATTCGCACGATCCATTCTAATTCATTCGAACGATTCATTCTAATTCATTCGTGTGATCCATTCTAATTCATTCTAATGGATCGTGGTAATGAATTAGATTGTATCGTATGAATTAGAATTAATCGTTTGTATCATACAAATTAGAATGAATTAGAATGGATCGTACGAATGAATGAATGAATTAGAATGGATCGTAATTCATACGAATGAATTAGAATAGATCGTACAATCATTCGCACGAATGAATTAGAATGGATCGTGTGAATGAATTCGAATGGATCGTATGAATGAATTAGAATGGATCGTACGAATGAATTAGAATAGATTGTACGACTGAATTAGAATGGATCATATGAATGAATTAGAATGGATACATTCGTGCGAATGAATTAGAATGGATTGTACGAATGAATTAGAATGGATCGTGCGAATGAATTAGAATGGATCGTATGACTGAATTAGAATGGATCGTACGAATGAATTAGAATAGAATGTACGACTGAATTAGAATGGATCATATGAATGAATTAGATTGTATCGTAGGAATGAATTAGAATGGATCGTGCGAATGAATTAGAATGGATCATATGAATTAATTAGAATTGATCGTGCGAATGAATTAGAATGGATCGTGCGAATGAATTATAATGGATCGTACGAATGAATTAGAATGGATCGTACGAATGAATTAGAATAGATCATACGAATGAATTAGATTGTATCGTACGAATGAATTAGAATGGATCGTACGAATGAATTAGAATAGATACATTCGTGCGAATGAATTAGAATGGATCGTATGAATGAGTAAGAATGGATCGTACGAATAAAATAGAATGGATCGAACGAATGAATTTGAATGGATCGTGCGAATGAGTTAGAATGGATCGTATGAATGAACTGGAATGGATCGTACGAATGAAGTAGAATGGATACATTCATGCGAATGAATTAGAATGGATCGTACGAATGAATTAGAATGATCGTACGAATGAATTTGAATGGATCATGTGAATGAATTAGAATGAATCGTACGAATGAATTAAAATGGATTGTACGATTGAATTAGAATGGATCATACGAATGAATTAGATTGTATCGTACGAATGAATTAGAATGGATCATGCGGATCCATTCTAATTCATTCGTACGATCCATTCTAATTCATTTGTACGATCTATTCTAATTCATTCGCACGATCCATTCTAATTCATTCATACGATCTATTCTAATTCATTCGCACAATCCATTCTAATTCATTCATACGATCCATTCTAATTCATTCGCACGATCCATTCTAATTCATTCGTACGATCCTTTCTAATTCATTCGAACGAATGTATCCATTCTAATTCATTCGTACGATCTATTCTAATTCATTCGTACGATCCATTCTAATTCATTCATAAGATCTATTCTAATTCATTCGTACGATCCATTCTAATTCATTCGCACGATCCATTCTAATTCATTCGTACGATACAATCTAATTCATTCGTACGATCCATTCTAATTCATTCGTACGATCCATTCTAATTCATTCGTACGAAGCATACAAATTCATTCGTAAGAATGTATTCATTCTAATTCATTCGTACGATCCATTCTAATTCATTCGCATGATCCAATCTAATTCATTCGCATGATCCAATCTAATTCAGTCGTACAATCCATTCTAATTCATTCGTACGATCCATTCTAATTCATTCGCCCGAATGTATCCATTCTAATTCATTCGTACGATCTATTCTAATTCATTCGCATGATCCATTCTAATTCATTAATACGATCCATTCTAATTCATTCATACGATCCATTCTTATTCATTCGCACAATCCAATCTAACTCATTCGTACGATCGATTCTAATTCATTCGCACAAATGTATCGATTCTAATTCATTCGTACGATCTATTCTAATTCATTCGTACGATCCATTCTAGTTCATTCGTACGATCATTCTAATTCATTCGTACGATCCATTCTAATTCATTCGCACGAATGTATCCATTCTACTTCATTCGTACGATCCATTCTTGTTCATTCATACGATCCATTCTAATTCATTCGCACGATCCATTCAAATTCATTCGTACGATCCATTCTATTTCATTCGTACGATCCATTCTTACTCATTCGTACGATCCATTCTAATTAATTCGCACGAATGTATCCATTCTAATTCATTCGTACGATCCATTCTAATTCATTCGTACGATCCATTCTAATTCATTCGCACGATCCATTCTAATTCATTCGCACGATCAATTCTAATTCATTCATATGATCCATTCTAATTCATTCGCACGATCTATTCTAATTCATTCGTACGATCCATTCTAATTCATTCGCACGAATGTATCCATTCTAATTCATTCGTACGATCCATTCTAATTCATTCGCACGATCTATTCTAATTCATTCATACGATCCATTCTAATTCATTCATACAATCCATTCTAATTCTTTCGCACGAATGTATCCATTCTAATTCATTCGTACGATCCATTCTAATTCATTCGCACGATCCATTCTAATTCATTCGTAAGATCCATTCTAATTCATTCGCACGAATGTATCCATTTTAATTCATTCGTACGATCTATTATAATTCATTCGCACGATCCATTCTAATTCATTCATACGATCCATTCTAATTCATTAGTACGAATCATTCTAATTCATTCGCACGATCCATTCTAATTCATTCGCACGATCCATTCTAATTCATTCGTACGATCCATTCTATTTCATTCGCATGTTCGATTCTAATTCATTCGCACGATCCATTCTAATTCATTCATACGATCCATTCTAATTCATTCGCACAATCCATTCTAATTCATTCAAATTCATTCGTATGATCCATTCTATTTCATTCGTACGACTGAATTAGAATGGATACATTCGTGCGAAAGAATTAGAATGGATTGTATGAATGAATTAGAATGGATCGTATGAATGAATTAGAATAGATCATACGAATTAATTAGAATGGATCGTACGAATGAATTAGAATGGATTGTACGACTGAATTTGAATGGATCGTGCGAATGAATTAGAATGGATCGTACAAATGAACTAGAATGGATCGTACGAATGAAGTAGAATGGATACATTCGTGCGAATGAATTAGAATGGATCGTACGAATGAATTAGAATTGATCGTACGAATGAATTAGAATAGATTGTACGAATGAATTAGAATGGATCGTCCGAATGAATTAGAATAGATCGTACAAATGAATTAGAATGGATCGTACGAATGAATTAGAATGGATTAGAATGGATAGATCGTACGAATGAAGTAGAATGGATACATTCGTGCGAATGAATTAGAATGGATCGTACGAATGAATTAGAATGGATCGTGCGAATGAATTAGAATGGATCATACGAATGAATTAGAATGGATCATACGAATGAATTAGATTGTATCGTACGAATGAATTAGAATGGATCGTGCGAATGAATTAGAATGGATCGTACGAATGAATTAGAATTGATCGTGCGAATGAATTAGAATAGATCGTGTGAATGAATTAGAATGGATCGTACAAATGAATTAGATTGGATCGTGCGAATGAATTAGATTGGATCATATGAATGAGTTAGAATGGATCGTACGAATGAATTAGAATGGATCGTACGAATGAATTAGAATGGATCGTACGACTGAATTAGAATAGATCGTATGACTGAATTAGAATGGATCGTACGAATGAATGGATCGTACGAATGAATTAGATTGTATCGTACGAATGAATTAGAATGGATCGTACGAATGAGTAAGAATGGATCGTACGAATGAGTAAGAATAGATCGTACGAAAGAATTAGAATGAATTAGAATGGATCGTGCGAATGAATTAGAATGGATAGTACGAATGAATTATAATGGATCGTGCGAATGAATTAGAATAGATCGTACGAATGAATTAGAATGGATCGTGCGAATGAATTAGAATGGATCGTGCGAATGAATTAGAATGGATCGTACGAATGAATTAGAATGGATCGTGCAAATGAATTAGAATGGATCATATGAATGAATTAGAATTGATCGTGCGAATGAATTAGAATGGATCGTGCGAATGAATTAGAATGGATCGTACGAATGAATTAGAATGGATTGTACGAATGAATTAGAATGGATCGTACGAATGAATTAGAATGGATTGTACGACTGAATTAGAATGGATCGTACGAATGAATTAGAATGGATCATGCGAATGAATTAGAATGGATCTTACAAATGAACTAGAATGGATCGTACGAATGAAGTAGAATGGATACATTCGTGCGAATGAATTAGAATGGATCGCACAAATGAATTAGAATGGATCGTACGAATGAATTAGAATGGATCGTGCGAATGAATTAGAATGGATCATGCGAATGAATTAGAATGGATCGTGCGAATGAATTAGAATGGATCGTGCGAATGAATTAGAATGGATCATACAAATGAATTAGAATAGATACATTCATGCGAATGAATTAGAATGGATCGTACGAATGAATTAGTATGGATCGTGCGAATGAATTAGAATGGATCGTACGAATGAATTAGAATGGATACATTCGTGCGAATGAATTAGAATGGATCGTACGAATGAATTAGTATGGATCGTGCGAATGAATTAGAATGGATACATTCATGCGAATGAATTAGAATGGATCGTACGAATGAATTAGAATGGATCGTGCGAATGAATTAGAATGGATACATTCGTGCGAATGGATCGTACGAATGAATTAGAATGGATACATTCGTGCGAATGAATTAGAACGGATCGTGCGAATGAATTAGAATGGATCGTACGAATGAATTAGATTGGATCGTGCAAATGAATTAGAATGGATCGTACGAATGAATTAGAATGGATCTAGATTGGATACATTCGTTCGAATGAATTAGAATGGATCGTATGAATGAATTAGAATGGATCGTACGAATGAATTATAATGGATCGTACGAATGAGTAAGAATGGATCGTACGAATGAGTAAGAATAGATCGTACGAAAGAATTAGAATGAATTAGAATGGATCGTGCGAATGAATTAGAATGTATAGTACGAATGAATTATAATGGATCGTGCGAATGAATTAGAATAGATCGTACGAATGAATTAGAATGGATCGTGCGAATGAATTAGAATGGATCGTGCGAATGAATTAGAATGGATCGTGCGAATGAATTAGAATGGATCGTACGAATGAATTAGAATGGATCGTGCGAATGAATTAGAATGGATCATATGAATGAATTAGAATTGATCGTGCGAATGAATTAGAATGGATCGTGCGAATGAATTAGAATGGATCGTACGAATGAATTAGAATGGATTGTACGAATGAATTAGAATGGATCGTACGAATGAATTAGAATGGATTGTACGACTGAATTAGAATGGATCGTACGAATGAATTAGAATGGATCATGCGAATGAATTAGAATGGATCGTACAAATGAACAAGAATGGATCGTACGAATGAAGTAGAATGGATACATTCGTGCGAATGAATTAGAATGGATCGTACAAATGAATTAGAATGGATCGTACGAATGAATTAGAATGGATCGTGCGAATGAATTAGAATGGATCATGCGAATGAATTAGAATGGATCGTGCGAATGAATTAGAATGGATCGTGCGAATGAATTAGAATGGATCATACAAATGAATTAGAATAGATACATTCATGCGAATGAATTAGAATGGATCGTACGAATGAATTAGTATGGATCGTGCGAATGAATTAGAATGGATCGTACGAATGAATTAGAATGGATACATTCGTGCGAATGAATTAGAATGGATCGTACGAATGAATTAGTATGGATCGTGCGAATGAATTAGAATGGATACATTCATGCGAATGAATTAGAATGGATACATTCGTGCGAATGGATCGTACGAATGAATTAGACTGGATACATTCCTGCGAATGAATTAGAATGGATCGTGCGAATGAATTAGAATGGATCGTACGAATGAATTAGAATGGATCGTACGAATGAATTAGAATGGATTGTACGACTGAATTAGAATAGATCATACGAATGAATTAGATTGTATCGTACGAATTAATTAGAATGGATCGTGTGAATGAATTAGAATGGATCGTACGAATGAATTAGATTGTATCGTACGATTCATTCTAATTCATTCGCACAATCCATTGTAATTCATTCGTACGATACAATCTAATTCATTCGCACGAATGTATCTATTCTAATTCATTCGTACGATCCATTTGCACAAATGTATCCATTCTAATTCATTCGCATGATCCATTCTAATTCATTCGTACGATCCATTCTAATACATTCGTAAAATCCATTCTATTTCATTCTAATTCATTCGCATGATCCAATCTAATTAGAATGTATCCATTCTAATTCATTCGTACGATCTATTCTAATTCATTCGTACGATCCATTCTAGTTCATTCGTACGATCAATCTAATTCATTCGTACGATCCATTCTAATTCATTCGCACGAATGTATCCATTCTACTTCAATCGTACGATACATTCTAGTTCATTCATACGATCCATTCTAATTCATTCGCACGATCCAATCAAATTCATTCGTACGATCCATTCTATTTCATTCGTACGATCCATTCTTACTCATTCGTACGATCCATTCTAATTCATTCACACGATCCATACTAATTCATTCGTTCGATACAATCTAATTCATTCGTATGATCCATTCTAATTCATTCGTATGATCCTTTCTAATTCATTCGCACGATCCATTCTAATTCATTCGTACGATCCATTCTAATTCATTCGCACGAATGTATCCATTCTAATTCATTCGTACGATCTATTCTAATTCATTCGCGCGATCCATTGTAATTCATTCATACGATCCATTCTAATTCATTCGCACGAATGTATCCTTTCTAATTCATTCATACGATCTATTCTAATTCAGTCGTATGATCCATTCTAATTCATTCGCACGATCCAATCTAATTCATTCGTATGATCCATTCTAATTCATTCGTACGATCCATTCTAATTCATTCGGACGATCCATTCTAATTCATTCGTACGATCCATTCTAATTCATTCGTACGATCTATTGTAATTCATTCGCACGATCCATTCTAATTCATTCATACATCCATTTTAATTCATTCGTACGATCTATTCTAATTCATTCGCACGATCCATTCTAATTCATTCGTACGATCCATTCTAATTCATTCGTACGATCCATTCTAATTCATTCGTACGATCCATTATAATTCATTCGTACGATCCATTCTAATTCATTCGTACGATCAATTCTAATTCATTCGCATGATCCATTCTAATTCATTCGCACGATCCATTCTAATTCATTCGTACGATCCATTCTAATTCATTCGCACGAATGTATCCATTCTAATTCATTCGTACGATCTATTCTAATTCATTCAAACGATCCATTCTAACTCATTCGTACGATCCATTCTAATTCATTCGCACGATCCATTCTAATTAATTCGTACGATACAATCTAATTCATTCGTATGATCCATTCTAATTCCGTCGTACAATCCATTCTAACTCATTCGTACGAATGAAGTAGAATGAATTAGATTGTATCGTACGAATGAATTAGAATGGATCGTACGAATGAATTAGAATGGATCGTGCGAATGAATTAGAATGGATCCTGCGAATGAATTAGAATGGATCGTACGAATGAATTAGAATAGATCGTACAAATGAATTAGAATGGATCGTACGAATGAATTAGAATGGATACATTCGTGCGAATGAATTAGAATGGATCGTGCGAAAGAATTAGAATGGATTGTATGAATGAATTAGAATGGATCGTACGAATGAATTAGATTGTATCGTACGAATGAATTAGAATGGATCATGCGAATGAATTAGGATGGATAGTACGAATGAATTAGAATGGATCGTACGAATGAATTAGAATGGATCGTACGAATGAATTAGTATGGATCGTGCGAATGAATTAGAATGGATCGTACGAATGAATTAGAATGGATACATTCGTGCGAATGAATTAGAATGGATCGTACGAATGAATTAGAATGGATCGTGCGAATGAATTAGAATGGATCATATGAATGAATTAGAATTGATCGTGCGAATGAATTTGAATGGATCTTGCGAATGAATTAGAATGGATCGTACGAATGAACTAGAATGGATTGTACGATCCATTCTAATTCATTCGTACGATTCATTCTAATTCATTCGCACGAATATATCCATTCTAATTCATTCGTACGATCTATTCTAATTCATTCCACGATCCATTCTAATTCATTCATACGATCCATTCTAATTCATTCGTACGATCCATTCGAATTCATTCGCACGATCCATTCTAATTCATTCGTACGATACAATCTATTTCATTCGTATGATCCATTCTAATTCAGTCGTACAATCCATTCTAATTCATTCGTACGATTCATTCTAATTCATTCACACGATCCATTCAAATTCATTCGTACGATCCATTCTATTTCATTCGTACGATCCATTCTTTCTCATTCGGATGATCCATTCTAATTCATTCGCACGAATGTATCCATTCTAATTCATTCGTACGATCCATTCTAATTCATTCGCATGATCCATACTAATTCATTCGTACGATCCATTCTAATTCATTCGCATGAATGTATCCATTCTAATTCATTTGTATGATCCATTCTAATTCATTCGCAGTACGATCCATTCTTATTCATTCGTACGATCCATTCTAATTCATTCGCACGATCCATTCTAATTCATTCGCACGATCTATTCTAATTCATTCGCACGATCCATTCTAATTCATTCGCACGATCCATTCTAATTCATTCGTACGATCCATTCTAATTCATTCGCACGATCCATTCTAATTCATTCGTACGATACAATCTAATTCATTCGTACGATCCATTCATTCGTATGATCCATTCTATTTCATTCGTACGATCCATTCTTACTCATTCGTACGATCCAATCTAATTCATTCGTACGATCCATTCTAATTCATTCGCACGAATGTATCCATTCTACTTCATTTGTAAGATCCATTCTAGTTCATTCGTACGATCCATTCTAATTCATTCGAACGATCCATTCTAATTCATTCGCACGATCAATTCTAATTCATTCATATGATCCATTCTAATTCATTCGCACGATTCATTCTAATTCATTCGCACGATCCATTCTAATTCATTCGTACGATCCATTCTAATTCATTCGCGCGAAAGTATCCATTCTAATTCATTCTTACGATTTATTCGAATTCAGTCGTACGATCGATTCTAATTAATTTGTACGATCCATTCTAATTCATTCGCACGATCCAATCTAATTCATTCGTACGATCCATTCTAATTCATTCGCACGATCCATTCTAATTCATTCGCACGATCCATTCTAATTCATTCGTACGATCCATTCTAATTTATTCGCATGAATGTATCCATTCTAATTCATTCGTACAATCTATTCTAATTCATTCGTATGATCCATTCTAATTCATTCGTACGATCCATTCTAATTCATTCGTACGATCCATTCTAATTCATTCGCACGAATATATCCATTCTAATTCATTCTAATTCATTCGCATGATCCATTCTAATTCATTCATACGATCCATTCTAATTCATTCGTACGATCCATTCTAATTCATTCGCACGATCCATTCTAATTCATTCGTACGATACAATCTAATTCATTCGTACGATCCATTCTAATTCAATCGTATGATCCATTCTAATTCATTCATACGATCCATTCTAATTCATTCGTACGATCCATTCTAATTCATTCGCACGATCCATTCTAATTCTTTCGTACGATACAATCTAATTCATTCCTATGATCTATTCTAATTCAGTCGTACAATCCCTTCTAATTCATTCGTATGATCCATTCTAACTCATTCGCATGATCCATTCTAATTCATTCGCACGATCCATTCTAATTCATTCATACGATCCATTCTAATTCATTCGCACGATCCTTTCTAATTCATTCGTTCGATCCATTCTAATACATTCGCACATTCTAATTCATTCGTACGATCTATTCTAATTCATTCGTACGATCGATTCTAATTCATTCGTACGATCCATTCTAATTCATTCGCACGATCCATTCTAATTCATTCGTACGATCCATTCTAATTCATTCGTACGATCCATTCTTACTCATTCGTACAATCCATTCTAATTCATTCATACGATCCATTCTAATTCATTCGTACGATCCATTCTAATTCATTCGTACGATCTATTCTAATTCACTCGCACGATCCATTCTAAATCATTCGTACGATCCATTCTAATTCATTCGCACGATCCATTCTAATTCATTCGTACGATCCATTCTATTTCATTCGTACGATCCATTCTTACTCATTCGTACGATCCATTCTAATTCATTCGTACGATCCATTCTAATTCATTCGTAATATCCATTCTAATTCATTCGCACGAATGTATCCATTTTAATTCATTCGTACGATCTATTCTAATTCATTCGCATGATCCATTCTAATTCATTCATACGATCCATTCTAATTCATTCGTACGATCCATTCTAATTCATTCGCACGATTCATTCTAATTCATTCGTACGATACAATCTAATTCATTCGTACGATCCATTCTAATTCAGTTGTACGATCCATTATAATTCATTCGTACGATCCATTCTAACTCATTCGCACGATCCATTCTAATTCATTCGCACGATCCATTCTAATTCATTCATACGATCCATTCTAATTCATTCGGACGATCCATTCTAATTCATTCGTACAATCCATTCTAATACATTCGCACGAATGTATCCATTCTAATTCATTCGTACGATCTATTCTAATTCATTCGTACGATCGATTCTAATTCATTCGTACGATCCATTCTAATTCATTCGCACGATCCAATCTAATTCATTCGTACGATCCATTCTAATTCATTCGTACGATCCATTCTAATTCATTCGCACGATCCATTCTAATTCATTCGTACGATCCATTCTAATTCATTCGCACGAATATATCCATTCTAATTTATTCGCACGATCTATTCTAATTCAATCGTATGATCCATTCTAATTCATTCGTACGATCCATTCTAATTCATTCGCACGATCCATTCTAATTCATTCGTACGATTCATTCTAATTCATTCGCACGAATGTATCCATTCTAATTCATTCGTACGATCTATTCTAATTCATTCGCACGATCCATTCTAATTCATTCATACGATCCATTCTAATTCATTCGTATGATCAATTCTAATTCATTCACACGATCCATTCTAATTCATTCGTACGATCCATTCTAATTCATTCGCATGAATGTATCCATTCTAATTCATTCGTACGATCTATTCTAATTCATTCGTACGATCCATTCTAATTCATTATTACGATCCATTCTAATTCATTCGCACGATCCATTCTAATTCATTCGCACGATCCATTCTAATTCATTCATACGATCCATTCTAATTCATTCGTACGATCCATTCTAATTCATTCGTACGATCCATTCTAATTCATTCGTACGATCCATTCTAATATATTCGCACGAATGTATCCATTCCAATTTATTCGTACGATCTATTCTAATTCATTCGTACGATCCATTCTAATTCATTCGTACGATCCATTCTAATTCATTCGCACGATCCAATCTAATTCATTCGTACGATCCATTCTAATTCATTCGTACGATCCATTCTAATTCATTCGCACGATCCATTCTAATGAATTAGAATGAATTAGAATGGATTAGAATGGATCGTACGACTGAATTAAAATCGTACAATTCATTCATTCGTACAAATGAATTAGAATGGATCCATTCTTTTGCACGAATGAAATATAATTAGAATAAATTAGAATAGATCGTACGTATGAATTAGAATGGATACATTCGTGCGAATGAATTAGAATGGATCGTACGAATGAATTAGAATGGATCGTGCGAATGAATTAGAATGGATCATATGAATGAATTAGAATTGATCGTGCGAATGAATTAGAATGGATCGTGCGAATGAATTAGAATGGATCGTACGAATGAATTAGAATGGATTGTACGACTGAATTAGAATGGATCATACGAATGAATTAGATTGTATCGTACGAATGAATTAGAATGGATCGTGCGAATGAATTAGAATGGATCATACGAATGAATTAGAATGGATCGTGCGAATGAATTAGAATGTATCGTACGAATGAATTATAATGAATCGTGCGAATGAATTAGAATAAATCGTACGAATGAATGGATCCATTCTAATTCATTCGTACGATCTATTCTAATTCATTCGTAAGATCCTTTCTATTCTAATTCATTCGTACGATCCATTCTAATTCATTCGTACGATCCATTCTTATTCATTCGCACGAATGTATCCATTCTAATTCATTCGTACGATGTATTCTATTTCATTCATACGATCCATTCTAATTGATTCGTACGATCCATTCTAATTGATTCGTACGATCCACTCTAATTTATTCGTACGATACAATCTAATTCATTCGTATGATCCATTCTAATTCATTCGCACGATACAATCTAATTCATTCGTATGATCCATTCTAATTCATTTGCACGATACAATCTAATTCATTCGTATGATCTATTCTAATTCATTCGCACGATCCATTCTAATTCATTCGTACGATACAATCTAATTCATTCGTACGATCCATTCTAATTCATTCGTACGATACAATCTAATTCATTCGTACGATCCATTCTAATTCATTCACACGAATGTATCCATTCTAATTCATTCATACGATCCATTCTAATTCATCCACACGATCCATTCTAATTCATTTGTATGATCCATTCTTACTCATTCGTACGATTCATTCTAATTCATTCGCACGAATGTATCCATTCTAATTCATTCGCACGATCCATTCTAATTCATTCGCACGATCTATTGTAATTCATTCATACGATCCATTCTAATTCATTCATACAATCCATTCTAATTCTTTCGCACGAATGTATCCATTCTAATTCATTCGTACGATCTATTCTAATTCATTCGCACGATCCATTCTAATTCATTCGTACGATCCATTCTAATTCATTCGCACGAATGTATCCAATCTAATTCATTCGTACGATCTATTCTAATTCATTCGTACGATCCATTCTAAGTCATTCGTACGATCCATTCTATTTCATTCGTACGATCCATTCTAGTTCATTCGTACGATCCATTCTAATTCATTCGCACGATCCATTCAAATTCATTTGTTTGATCCATTCTATTTCATTCGTACGATTCATTCTTACTCATTCGTGTAATCCATTCTAATTCATTCGCACGAATGTATCCATTCTAATTCATTTGTACGATCCATTCTAATTCATTCGCACGAATGAATTAGAATGGATCGTATGAATGAATTAGAATGGATAGTACGAATGAATTAGAATGGATCATACGAATGAATTAGAATGGATCGTATGAATGAATTAGATTGTATCGTACGAATGAATTAGAATGGATCGTGCGAATGAATTAGAATGGATCGTACGAATGAATTAGAATGGATCGTATGAATGAATTAGAATGGATCGTACGTACGATCCATTCTTACTCATTCGTACGATCCATTCTAATTCATTCGCACGAATGTATCCATTCTAATTCATTCGTACGATCCATTCTAATTCATTCGTATGATCCATTCTAATTCATTCGTACGATCCATTCTAATTCATTCTAATGGATTGTATGCTTGAATTAGAATGGATTATACGAATGAATTAGATTGTATATTCTAATTCATTCGCACGATCCATTCTAATTCATTGGTACGATCTATTCTAATTCATTCGTACGATCCATTCTAATTCATTCGCACGAATGTATCCATTCTAATTCATTCGTACGATCTATTCTAATTCAGTCGTACGATCGATTCTAATTCATTCGTACGATCCATTCTAATTCATTCATACGATCTATTCTAATTCATTCTAATTCATTCGCACGATCCATTCTAATTCATTCGCACGATCAATTCTAATTCATTCATATGATCCATTCTAATTCATTCGCACGATCCATTCTAATTCATTTGTACGATCCATTCTAATTCATTCGCACGAATGTATCCATTCTAATTCATTCGTACGATCTATTCTAATTCAGTCGTACGATCGATTCTAATTCATTCGCACGATCCAATCTAATTCATTCGTACGATCCATTCTAATTCATTCGTACGATCCATTCTAATTCATTCGCACAATCCATTCTAATTCATTCGTACAATCCATTCTAATTCCTTCACACGAATGTATCCATTCTAATTTATTCGTATGATCCATTCTAATTCATTCGCACGATCCATTCTAATTCATTCGTACGATCCTTTCTAATTCATTCATACGATCCATTCTAATTCATTCACACGAATGTATCCATTTTAATTCATTCGTACGATCCATTCTAATTCATTCGCATGATCCATTCTAATTCATTCATACGACCCATTCTAATTCATTCGTACGATCCATTCTAATTCATTCGCACGAATGTATCCATTCTAATTCATTCGTATGATCTATTCTAATTCAGTCGTACGATCGATTCTAATTCATTCGTACGATCCATTCTAATTCATTCGCACGATCCAATCTAATTCATTCGTACGATCCATTCTAATTCATTCGTACGATCCATTCTAATTCATTCGCACGATCCATTCTAATTCATTCGTACAATCCATTCTAATTCATTCACACGAATGTATCCATTCTAATTCATTCGTACGATCCATTCTAATTCATTCGCACGATCCATTCGTGCGAATGAATTAGATTGGATCTTAGAATGAATTCATTCTTACGAATGAATTTATAATCATTCATTCTAATTTGTATGATAGAAACGATTAATTCTAATTCATAGGATACAATCTAATTCATTACCACGATCCATTAGAATGAATTAGAATGAATTAGAATGGATCACACGAATGAATTAGAATGGATCGTTCGAATGAATTAGATTGTATCGTACGAATGAATTAGAATGTATCGTACAAATGAATTAGAATGGATCGTACGAATGAATTAGAATGGATCGCACGAAGGTATCTATTCTAATTCATTCATACGATCTATTCTAATTCATTCGCACGATCCATTCAAATTCATTCATACGAACCATACATTCATTCATACGAGTTAGAATGGATTGTACAAATTCATATGATCGTACGCATGAATTAGAATGGATCTAATTAGAATGGATCGTGCGAATGAATTGTACAATCTAATTCATTCGTACGATCAATTCTAATTCATTCGTACGATCCATTCTAATTCATTCGTACGAACCATACAAATTTATTCGTAAGAATGTATTCATTCTAATTCATTCGTACGATCCATTCTAATTCATTCGCATGATCCAATCTAATTCATTCGTATGATCCATTCTAATTCAGTCGTACAATCCATTCTAATTCATTCTAGAATGGATACATTCTAATCCATACGATGAATTCTAATTCATTCGTACGATACAATCTAATTCATTCGTACGATCCATTCTAATTCATTCGCACGAATGTATCCATTCTAATTCATTCGCACGATCCATTCTAATTCATTCGTACGATCCATTCTAATTCAATCGTGCGGTCCATTCTAATTCATTTGCATGATCCATTCTAATTCATTCATACGATCCATTCTAATTCATTCGTATGTATCCATTCTAATTCATTCGTACGATCTATTCTATTCATTCGCACGATCCATTCTAATTCATTCGAACGATCCATTCTAATTCATTCGTGTGATCCATTCTAATTCATTCTAATTCATTCTAATGGATCGTGGTAATGAATTAGATTGTATCGTATGAATTAGAATTAATCGTTTGTATCATACAAATTAGAATGAATTAGAATGGATCGTACGAATGAATGAATGAATTAGAATGGATCGTAATTCATACGAATGAATTAGAATAGATCGTACAATCATTCGCACGAATGAATTAGAATGGATCGTGCGAATGAATTCGAATGGATCGTATGAATGAATTAGAATGGATCGTACGAATGAATTAGAATAGATTGTACGACTGAATTAGAATGGATCATATGAATGAATTAGAATGGATACATTCGTGCGAATGAATTAGAATGGATCGTACGAATGAATTAGAATGGATCGTGCGCATGAATTAGAATGGATCGTATGACTGAATTAGAATGGATCGTACGAATGAATTCGAATAGATTGTATGACTGAATTAGAATGGATCATATGAATGAATTAGATTGTATCGTAGGAATGAATTAGAATGGATCGTGCGAATGAATTAGAATGGATCATATGAATGAATTAGAATTGATCGTGCGAATGAATTAGAATGGATCGTGCGAATGAATTATAATGGATCGTACGAATGAATTAGAATGGATCGTACGAATGAATTAGAATAGATCATACGAATGAATTAGATTGTATCGTACGAATGAATTAGAATGGATCGTACGAATGAATTAGAATGGTTACATTCGTGCGAATGAATTAGAATGGATCGTACGAATGAGTAAGAATGGATCGTACGAATAAAATAGAATGGATCGTACGAATGAATTTGAATGGATCGTGCGAATGAATTAGAATGGATCGTATGAATGAACTAGAATGGATCGTACGAATGAAGTAGAATGGATACATTCGTGCGAATGAATTAGAATGGATCGTACGAATGAATTAGAATGATCGTACGAATGAATTTGAATGGATCATGTGAATGAATTAGAATGAATCGTACGAATGAATTAGAATGGATTGTACGATTGAATTAGAATGGATCATACGAATGAATTAGATTGTATCGTACGAATGAATTAGAATGGATCATGCGGATCCATTCTAATTCATTCGTACGATCCATTCTAATTCAATCGTACAATCCATTCTAATTCATTCGTACGATCCATTCTAATTCATTTGTACGATCTATTCTAATTCATTCGCACGATCCATTCTAATTCATTCATACGATCCATTCTAATTCATTCGCACGATCCATTCTAATTCATTCGTACGATCCTTTCTTATTTATTCAAACGAATGTATCCATTCTAATTCATTCGTACGATCTATTCTAATTCATTCGTACGATCCATTCTAATTCATTCATAAGATCCATTCTAATTCATTCGTACGATCCATTCTAATTCATTCGCACGATTCATTCTAATTCATTCGTACGATACAATCTAATTCATTCGTACGATCCATTCTAATTCATTCGTACGATCCATTCTAATTCATTCGTACGAACCATACAAATTCATTCGTAAGAATGTATTCATTCTAATTCATTCGTACGATCCATTCTAATTCATTTGCATGATCCAATCTAATTCATTCGCATGATCCAATCTAATTCAGTCGTACAATCCATTCTAATTCATTCGTACGATCCATTCTAATTCATTCGCCCGAATGTATCCATTCTAATTCATTCGTACGATCTATTCTAATTCATTCGCATGATCCATTCTAATTCATTAATACGATCCATTCTAATTCATTCATACGATCCATTCTAATTCATTCGCACAATCCAATCTAACTCATTCGTACGATCCATTCTAATTCATTCGCACGATCCATTCTAATTCATTCGCACGATCCATTCTAATTCATTCGTACGATCCATTCTAATTCATTCGCACGAATGTAACCATTCTAATTCATTCATACAATCTATTCTAATTCATTCGTACGATCCATTCTAATTCATTCGTACGATCCATTCTAATTCATTCGTACGATACAATCTAATTCATTCGTATGATCCATTCTAATTCAGTCGTACAATCCATTCTAATTCATTCGTACGATCCATTCTAATTCATTCGCACGATCCATTCTAATTCATTCGCGCGATCAATTCTAATTCATTCATATGATCCATTCTTATTCATTCGCATGATCCATTCTAATTCATTCGTACGATCCATTCTAACTCATTCGCACGATTGTATCCATTCAAATTCATTCGTACGATACAATCTAATTCATTCTAATTCATTCGTACGATCTATTCAAATTCAGTCGTACGATCGATTCTAATTCATTCGTACGATCCATTCTAATTCATTCGCACGATCCAATCTAATTCATTCGTACGATCCATTCTAATTCATTCGTACGATCCATTCTAATTCATTCGCACGATCCATTCTAATTCATTCGCACGATCCAATCTAATTCATTCGTACGATCCATTCTAATTCATTCGTACGATCCATTCTAATTCATTCGCATGATCCATTCTAATTCATTCGTACGATCCATTCTAATTCAGTCGTACAATCCATTCTAATTCATTCGTACGATCCATTCTAATTCATTCGTATGATCTATTCTAATTCATTCGTACGATCCATTCTAATTCATTCGCACGATCCATTCTAATTCATTCATACGATCCATTCTAATTCATTCGCACAATCCATTCTAATTCATTCGTACGATCGATTCTAATTCATTCGCACAAATGTATCGATTCTAATTCATTCATACGATCTATTCTAATTCATTCGTACGATCCATTCTAGTTCATTCGTACGATCATTCTAATTCATTCGTACGATCCATTCTAATTCATTCGCACGAATGTATCCATTCTACTTCATTCGTACGATCCATTCTAGTTCATTCATACGATCCATTCTAATTCATTCGCACGACCCATTCAAATTCATTCGTACGATCCATTCTATTTCATTCGTACGATCCATTCTTACTCATTCGTACGATCCATTCTAATTCATTCGCACGAATGTATCCATTCTAATTCATTCGTACGATCCATTCTAATTCATTCGTACGATACAATCTAATTCATTCGTATGATCTATTCTAATTCATTCGTACGATCCATTCTAATTCAATCGTACGATCCATTCTAATTCATTCGCACGATCCATTCTAATTCATTCGCACGATCAATTCTAATTCATTCATATGATCCATTCTAATTCATTCGCACGATCCATTCTAATTCATTCGTACGATCCATTCTAATTCATTCGCACGAATGTATCCATTCTAATTCATTCGTACGATCCATTCTAATTCATTCGCACGATCTATTCTAATTCATTCATACGATCCATTCTAATTCATTCATACAATCCATTCTAATTCTTTCGCACGAATGTATCCATTCTAATTCATTCGTACGATCCATTCTAATTCATTCGCACGATCCATTCTAATTCATTCGTACGATCCATTCTAATTCATTCGCACGAATGTATCCATTTTAATTCATTCGTACGATCTATTATAATTCATTCGCACGATCCATTCTAATTCATTCATACGATCCATTCTAATTCATTAGTATGAATCATTCTAATTCATTCGCACGATCCATTCTAATTCATTCGCACGATCCATTCTAATTCATTCGTACGATCCATTCTATTTCATTCGCATGTTCGATTCTAATTCATTCGCACGATCCATTCTAATTCATTCATACGATCCATTCTAATTCATTCGCACAATCCATTCTAATTCATTCAAATTCATTCGTATGATCCATTCTATTTCATTCGTACGACTGAATTAGAATGGATACATTCGTGCGAAAGAATTAGAATGGATTGTATGAATGAATTAAAATGGATCGTATGAATGAATTAGAATAGATCGTACGAATGAATTAGAATGGATCGTACGACTGAATTTGAATGGATCGTGCGAATGAATTAGAATGGATCGTACAAATGAACTAGAATGGATCGTACGAATGAAGTAGAATGGATACATTCGTGCAAATGAATTAGAATGGATCGTACGAATGAATTAGAATTGATCGTACGAATGAATTAGAATGGATCGTGCGAATGAATTAGAATAGATCGTACAAATGAATTAGAATGGATCGTACGAATGAATTAGAATGGATTAGAATGGATAGATCGTACGAACGAAGTAGAATGGATACATTCGTGCGAATGAATTAGAATGGATCGTACGATTGAATTAGAATGGATCGTGCGAATGAATTAGAATGGATCATACGAATGAATTAGAAGGGGATCATACGAATGAATTAGATTGTATCGTACGAATGAATTAGAATGGATCGTGCGAATGAATTAGAATGGATCGTACGAATGAATTAGAATTGATCGTGCGAATGAATTAGAATAGATCGTGTGAATGAATTAGAATGGATCGTACGAATGAATTAGATTGGATCGTGCGAATGAATTAGATTGGATCATATGAATGAGTTAGAATGGATCATACGAATGAATTAGAATGGATCGTACGAATGAATTAGAATGGATCGTACGAATGAATTTGAATAGATCGTATGACTGAATTAGAATGGATCGTACGAATGAATGGATCGTACGAATGAATTAGATTGTATCGTACGAATGAATTAGAATGGATCGTACGAATGAGTAAGAATGGATCGTACGAATGAGTAAGAATAGATCGTACGAAAGAATTAGAATGAATTAGAATGGATCGTGCGAATGAATTAGAATGGATAGTACGAATGAATTATAATGGATCGTGCGAATGAATTAGAATAGATCGTACGAATGAATTAGAATGGATCGTGCGAATGAATTAGAATGGATCGTGCGAATGAATTAGAATGGATCGTGTGAATGAATTAGAATGGATCGTGCGAATGAATTAGAATGGATCGTACGAATGAATTAGAATGGATCGTGCGAATGAATTAGAATGGATCATATGAATGAATTAGAATTGATCGTGCGAATGAATTAGAATGGATCGTGCGAATGAATTAGAATGGATCGTACGAATGAATTAGAATGGATCGTACGAATGAATTGGAATGGATTGTACGAATGAATTAGAATGGATCGTACGAATGAATTAGAATGGATTGTACGACTGAATTAGAATGGATCGTACGAATGAATTAGAATGGATCATGCGAATGAATTAGAATGGATCGTACAAATGAACTAGAATGGATCGTACGAATGAAGTAGAATGGATACATTCGTGCGAATGAATTAGAATGGATCGTACAAATGAATTAGAATGGATCGTACGAATGAATTAGAATGGATTGTGCGAATGAATTAGAATGGATCATGCGAATGAATTAGAATGGATCGTGCGAATGAATTAGAATGGATCGTGCGAATGAATTAGAATGGATCATACAAATGAATTAGAATAGATACATTCATGCGAATGAATTAGAATGGATCGTACGAATGAATTAGTATGGATCGTGCGAATGAATTAGAATGGATCGTACGAATGAATTAGAATGGATACATTCGTGCGAATGAATTAGAATGGATCGTACGAATGAATTAGTATGGATCGTGCGAATGAATTAGAATGGATACATTCATGCGAATGAATTAGAATGGATCGTACGAATGAATTAGAATGGATCGTGCGAATGAATTAGAATGGATACATTCGTGCGAATGGATCGTACGAATGAATTAGAATGGATACATTCGTGCGAATGAATTAGAATGGATCGTGCGAATGAATTAGAATGGATCGTACGAATGAATTAGATTGGATCGTGCAAATGAATTAGAATGGATCGTACGAATGAATTAGAATGGATCTAGAATGGATACATTCGTTCGAATGAATTAGAATGGATCGTATGAATGAGTTAGAATGGATCGTGCGAATGAATTAGAATGGATCTTATGAATGAATTAGAATGGATCGTACGAATGAATTAGAATAGATCGTACAAATGAATTAGAATGGATCGTACAAATGAATTAGAATGGATTCTACGACTGAATTAGAATAGATCATACGAATAAATTAGATTGTATCATACGAATGAATTAGAATGGATCGTGCGAATGAATTAGAATGGATCGTACGAATGAATTAGATTGTATCGTACGATCCATTCTAATTCATTCGCACAATCCATTGTAATTCATTCGTACGATACAATCTAATTCATTCGCACGAATGTATCCATTCTAATTCATTCGTACGATCCATTCACACAAATGTATCCATTCTAATTCATTCGCACGATCCATTCTAATTCATTCGTACGATCCATTCTAATACATTCGTACAATCCATTCTATTTCATTCTAATTCATTCGCATGATCCAATCTAATTAGAATGTATCCATTCTAATTCATTCGTACGATCTATTCTAATTCATTCGTACGATCCATTCTAGTTCATTCGTACGATCAATCTAATTCATTCGTACGATCCATTCTAATTCATTCGCACGAATGTATCCATTCTACTTCATTCGTACGATACATTCTAGTTCATTCATACGATCCATTCTAATTCATTCGCACGATCCAATCAAATTCATTCGTACGATCCATTCTATTTCATTCGTACGATCCATTCTTACTCATTCGTACGATCCATTCTAATTCATTCGCACGAATGTATCCTTTCTAATTCATTCGTACGATCCATTCTAATTCATTCGTACGATACAATCTAATTCATTCGTATGATCCATTCTAATTCATTCATACGATCCATTCTAATTCATTCACACGATCCATACTAATTCATTCGTTCGATACAATCTAATTCATTCGTATGATCCATTCTAATTCATTCGTACGATCCTTTCTAATTCATTTGCACGATCCATTCTAATTCATTCGTACGATCCATTCTAATTCATTCGCACGAATATATCCATTCTAATTCATTCGTACGATCTATTCTAATTCATTCGCGCGATCCATTGTAATGCATTCATACGATCCATTCTAATTCATTCGTACGATCTATTCTAATTCATTCGCATGATCAATTCTAATTCATTCGCATGATCCATTCTAATTCATTCGTACGATCCATTCTAATTCATTCGCACGAATGTATCCATTCTAATTCATTTGTACGATCTATTCTAATTCATTCGTACGATCGATTCTAATTCATTCGCACGATCCATTCTAATTCATTCGTACGATCAATTCTAATTCATTCGTACGATCCATTCTAATTCATTCGCACGATCCATTCTAATTCATTCGTACGATCCATTCTAATTCATTCGCACGAATGTATCCATTCTAATTCATTCGTACGATCTATTCTAATTCATTCGCATGATCCATTCTAATTCATTAATACGATCCATTCTAATTCATTCGTACGATCTATTCTAATTCATTCGTACGATCCATTCTAATTCATTCGCACGAATGTATCCATTCTAATTCATTCGTACGATCTATTCTAATTCAGTCGTACGATCGATTCTAATTCATTCGTATGATCCATTCTAATTCATTCGCACGATCCAATCTAATTCATTCGTACGATCCATTCTAATTCATTCGTACGATCCATTCTAATTCATTCGCACGATCCATTCTAATTCATTCGTACGATCCATTCTAATTCATTCGCACGATCCATTCTAATTCATTCGTACGATACAATCTAATTCATTCGTACGATCTATTCTAATTTATTCGCACGATCCATTCTAATTCATTCGTACGATCCATTCTAATTCATTCGCACGAATGTATCCATTCTACTTCATTTGTACGATCCATTCTAGTTCATTCGTACGATCCATTCTAATTCATTCGCACGATCCATTCAAATTCATTCGTACAATCCATTCTATTTCATTCGTACGATCCATTCTATTTCATTCGTACGATACAATCTAATTCATTCATATAATCCATTCTAATTCAGTCGTACAATCCATTAGAATGAATTAGAATGGATCGTACGAATGAATTAGAATGGATCATATGAATGAATTAGAATGGATCGTACGAATGAATTAGAATGGATACATTCATGCGAATGAATTAGAATGGATCGTACGAATGAGTAAGAATGGATCGTACGAATGAAATAGAATGGATCGTACGAATGAATTTGAATGGATCTTGCGAATGAATTAGAATGGATCGTACGAATGAACTAGAATGGATTGTACGATCCATTCTAATTCATTCGTACGATCCATTCTAATTCATTCGCACGAATGTATCCATTCTACTTCATTCGTACGATCCATTCTAGTTCATTCGTACGATCCATTCTAATTCATTCATACAATCCATTCTAATTCTTTCGCACGAATGTATCCATTCTAATTCATTCGTACGATCCATTCTAATTCATTCGTACGATCCATTCTATTTCATTCGCACAATCCATTATAATTCATTCGTACAATCCATTCTAATTCATTCATACAATCCATTCTAATTCATTCATACGAATGTATCCATTCTAATTCATCCGTACGATACAATCTAATTCATTCGTATGATCCATTCTAATTCAGTCGTACAATCCATTCTAATTCATTCGTACGATCCATTCTAATTCCCTCATACGATCCATTCTAATTCATTCGCACGATCCATTCTAATTCATTCGTACGATCCATTCTAATTCATTCGCACAATCCATTCTAATTCATTCGCACGATCCATTCTAATTCATTCGTCTGATCCATTCTAATTCATTCGTACGATCCATTCAAATTCATTCTAATGGATTGTACGACTGAATTAGAATGGATCATACGAATGAATTAGATTGTATTATACAAATGAATTAGAATGGATCG